>BMAU01017768.1:1200000-1800000 GCA_019973935.1 Trichonephila clavipes
TAAGAATTTAAACCTTCAAAAGTATTCTGTCCATAAGTATTAACATTCTGTAATTAATCTAATCATAATCTTTTAAAAGTAAAGTTGTAAGTATAAAGTGTAAAATTCTTAAGTAACATAAAAATAAAACATTTTTCCTCAGTTTACAAAAAAATATTTCTTACACTTTATTATGCATAAATTATGCTTTTAAAAGGCTATTAATAAAAAATACACATAATTTATGTTCATGTTATTAATATAGTTTGCTAAAAAGTAAGTGATGTGTACTTTTAAATAGTCATTACTTCATAAAACTAAAAGAAGTATGAGACTCATTCAGACTAAGTTATGAAGAATAGTATGGAAAACATATACTTCCGAAAAATAAGGGTGTTTGAATTGAAATTTGATACTAGTTGCCCGTACAATAGTCATAAGAAATAAATTTATTTAAAAGTTTAATATCAAATCACTAATTTTCTGAAATATAAGCTGTTTTAATCTTCTTTTACAAGTAGGTTTAAGAGTGTTACAATTTGCACAAGGCTTTAAAGAGGCATTTTTTTAATTTAGTTTATATGTTGAATTATGGCAATTTTTTCTTTCGAATGTATTCCCTTCCCATTCCAGTGAATTAGCTTGGTTATCTTTACAAGATAAGAATAGATTCAAAATTGCTTCATCCAGAGTGAATGTGTTTGTACCATAAAAAAACACTGAATATTTGTTTAGATAAATGAAAAAACTCTCAATTATAAGTTCTCCTCCCATGGTAAGATGTTGCTGATTGCTAAATGACGTGGTAAAATATCTAAAAAAATGTAAAATAATATATTTAGAGAATATCTTTGTATATATATATGTATGTCAGAAACTTTAGCATTTATTTATTTATTTCTTCTTTTCTTTATTTCTATTGGGAATTTTCAAATATCCTTTTGGAAATAATCTAAAAGTTAACAGAGTGCTTAATCTCTCTAATTTTTAAGAACAGATTTGAAGTTAATGTTGCTTTAAATCGGGGTGACGTGATACTTAAAGCTCAATTATTTTTAATGCAGTAAAAACAATTTTTGCGCATACGTTTTTAATGCCATAAAGTAAATTGTTAAATTAAATCATTAATCTATTCCAATACCTGCAGGGTTGTATATTATTTATATATATAGTTTTAGTTCTATTTGCTGATGATTCATAATTAAGTAAAACAATTTCATAAGCAGAATAAGCCAAATGTTTTTTCTCAATGTGATAAGCTTATTACTTACTTATTTCAGTGAAAAGAAATAGTTAGTAAGTACTATTTTATGTATGACATTTTTACTGTGCTTATTTGCTATCATATTAATTTTCTGCAGAATTGAAGTATTGCGTAGTTTTATCAGACTTTTCCTTGATAATCTTTTCTAAAATTAATCTAAAAGAGATTGGAAAACAATATGTGAGTTTATTGTTTCATTCAAAAGAACTCAGATTTAGAAAAATGCTAAATGTACCAAAAAGTGAAAGAAAAGAGAAACGGCTACGACTGTAAAAATTTAAAAGCCTATTCTAAAAATTAAGTACTATCTCAGTAGAATATTTTTAAAATATTAAGACCTACTAATTTTTAAAAGCTATAGTTTTTGAGAAATGCTGCAGAGTTATTACCTTTTCTAATACAGAAATCGATATACTGTTATCATATTGGTACTTGTTTTGTTTGAATTAATTCAAGCAAAATTATATTAATATTCAAATGTATTGTAAAATGTAAAATTCATATTCTTTGCGAAACTGTTATGAAAATATTACGCCTTATTAGCAAATAAATAAAAGTAAAAACAAGTAAAAATAATAAATAAATAAATAAATAAATATTTAAACTGAATTATACTCATTATTTAGCAGATCTCCCCCCTTCTTTGATATATTATTACAAAGTAATCTACACACAGTTCCTGCTTTAATATATCTATTTACGCTATATCTGCTTAATACTAAATGTCTTCCAAAAATTCTGAAAGTTGATCTTTGTTCAGTCATATACAGGTGTTTTAAAATAAACAAATACGTAAAAGAAACTTCATATACTAAGGCTACAGGACTACAGATTTTCCCTTTATTCACTAGGCCTAAGAGGCGACAAAACTGCCGCAATGCTACGGAGATTCTTGAAGAACGTACCGGTCAGGTGAAGGACAGGTAAGCAAAGACAGATTCCAATGCATTGAGGAGGGGGAAAAAGTGAGGTATTTCACTTCTTTATTGAGTATTTCATTCATAGTGAACAACGCATTTTATGCATTTAAAAAAAATCATTTTTGGAAATTTGATTTAAAATATTGAGAGAACTTGTCAATATTGAAACATATATTTATATATTATAAATGACATAAGGAGTTACAAAGAACGAATTGTAATTTAGCTTTTTATATCTTTTTGTAATTTATTGAATCAGTTAAAAAGCGACTGACTACGTTTGGAGACAGGATTTTGCAAAGGCATATAAATGAACAATTCTTTTTTTATATTTAGTGTCACTTGAAGTACAATACACAATTAAAACTGTTTTAAGAATACTATTACAATAAAAAATTGTTTAAATGCAGTGTTTTGGCAAAAAATGATGAAAAAAATGATTATTTCAAAGCATTTTCCTGTTATGAAAAAAATAAGTCAATAATAATAATATTTTCTTTATATGTAGCTACGACTTCTTTACAGATCCTGAACTATAGGATTTTTGAGATATATAATTTTTGAGTGAATTTATTCATATTTTAAAACGTCAGAGTAGAAATTTTTTAAAAAAAACAACGATCATTATTTCAATTAATTGCAACTCTGAAAATAATAAATTTTAGTTCAGTCCTTGTCGAAAAGTCTTCGCAGTCAGTTATAGCTCAACTGACACTATAAATATGAAAAAAGTTATTAAATTTTATACGCTTTTTCAAAATCACGGTTCCGAACGTATTCAGCTACCTTCATAGAATCCTTGGAAACAATTGTTTAGAATGTGAAAATTTTGTTCATTGAAGATATTCTTTTGCAGTAAAAATTTTGGATTAAAATAACATTCTCTTTTCTCCAGTGTTAATTTTTTAAAAGAAAATTGCTAGAAAATTTAAAATTAATTTTGTGTTGCAATATTCTTATTAAAGTAGATATTTTAAAGAAGAATGATATGAAAGAAAATAAGAATTATATTGTTAAAACTGTTTAATTAAAAGAAACTGTTACTATAGTTTCTAAGAAGATTTTTTAATATAATTTCCAAAGAAATGCAAATCCTAATTTCTTGAAAGAAAAACAGCCAAGCAATTTTACTTTTTTTTCTATTCATACCGTATTTGTGTTCCATTGTCTTGAAAGTTCTTTATTATTCAATATCGAAGTGGAAGAAAAAATGCCAACCCCTTTCAATAAACAATCAAGTCAGGCTTTCTATTAACAAGTTTGGTTTTCTAAAATATATTAGTTTTTGTTATTTCGATTATTTAAATGTTAAATAAATTGTTAATTAAATACTTGTTAATAATACTTGTTAAATAAATTATTTCTTTTCCATTGATTACATTCCTTAAAAATTAGTTAGGATTGTATTTTATAGCATAAGGGGAAAAAGATATAATTAAAAAAATATGAATCACTGTACTCTTTCTCTCTATTCAATATAACTATTGGAAAATAAAAATATCCACATTTCCTAAATCCTAATATCCTAAAAATATCCACATTTCCTAAAAATCCTAATATCCTAAAAGTATCCACATTTTGTTTCAATTTTTTCCATGTTATCTGAATATTTTTCTAAAATTCTTAATGCTCTATCATATACTAGATTCGTGGGAGTTTCAATCTTATAAATAATTTTCTGAGAAATCTAATTTCAAAGGCAAAGCATTTATTCACCGAGAAAATTTCCTGTGTAAATTTTCATGGAAATGGGAATGCTGTTCAAATAACTATTTGAAAGAGCTTCCAGGGCACGTTTGCAAAAATATCTCAATCTAATAAATATTTAGGCTCACAATGACCACCTACCTTTAAATAATTTTTATTTACTTTGAGATGGATTTCGTATTACTTCCAGACATATACTCTGTTTAAAATTTATAATGCAAAGTACAGATTGTCTTTCGGTTATTGATATCGACTGCATGCAGTACGTAATTGAAAATAATCACTTTTAGTTCAGAACGAGAGAAAATTTCTATTTGAATTCGTTTGCATGTCATGTTTACTTTTCATCGTCAAGGCAAATAACTCGTAAATTTAAGAGCTTATATTGGGTGATTTCGATGACTACAGGTTTAATTACTACGACGGATTATTCGAATTACTATGAGTAGTTTATTTAATTAGTATAATAACATTAAGTGCAATAACAGCTGTCAATACTAAAATTATAGAAGCTGAGATTTTATAAACTTGCTGAGAGTAAGAATAAATTTATTCGAATGAGTTTGAAAAAATTTCTTAAATGTAAATTATATTCGCAATACTTTCCATATCATGTAATAGACGCGTTATGATATTTTAAAAAATAAGTTTAAGAATATTTTCTATCTAAAGAAATGTTCTGATTATTATGACACCGAAAACATGAGATTGAAAAAAAGAATCTTTACTGCTTTGATGTTTTTTTACCATTTCATTTTTTATTGAGAAATAAAATTTACTTGATTTTTTGTGTGGGTATTTTAATGTAAAACATTTCCAGATGCTGTCTTCTGTAGTATAAGGATACCTGATTGATAAGGTTGTTTTGACATTTGTTATGCAGATTTTAGTCATATTCAGGGATAAATATTTTTATTGTTGGGACATTTAAAATTTATATACAGAAAACCTTTAGAAGCACTCAATATTATAATGAATGGAACTATAAATAATATTTGTACAGCATCGAAAGGAAAGAACCATATTTTTTAAATTGTCTTTCGAGAATTTTATCTCGGATTATTAATTCAATGATTATTTTTCTTTTATATAGATGGAAAAAATGCACGATTTATATATTGTCGCTGCTGCACTCACAAAAGTACAAAATGAATGACTTATAATAAAATATTTTATTTTCCAAGACCCAATTATCTAAATGTACTCAATAATTATTTTCCTACTTTTTTTTATTTGTAATTTCATATAAAGGTTAAAAAAACTTTGTTTACTTACGCTCTATCCTAATAAATAAAGATAAACTATCACCTATGTTCTTAACACGTATTTCAGTTGTAGAAAACAAAAGAAAATATTTATATTTAATGCATAATATGTTCAATTTACTTGGTCCTAAGCAAATTTTGGTTGCTAAAAATCATGTTTGACTATTTAGAAGTGAGCCTAAATTCTTGTGCAGAAAAAAACATTTCTTTTAAAATTAATTCTAGTTTAAAGAATTGTTTGCATGAGATTTATAGCATTTTACCTGAAAAAACACTTGGAATAATCGTTTAAACTTCAATGAAAAAATTGTCTTTTAAAGCCTAATTTTACAAATCATGATACCCTTCCACTAGAGTTTTAAATTGAAAGAGTATCTAGAGATATTTAATTACATTTTTTCATACACAGTAATACATTTTCTCAATTATTTAAAATTATTATTTGCAATTACTAATTATAATATATTAATATTATAACTAGATGGTCATCATAAATACGTCAGAAAATTATGCAATTTAAGGGCTTTTGGTGTTAGTGTGTGCGTGAGTGTTTGTTTTTGAAGCTACACTTGGAATATTGGCGCTAGATTTCGTAATTTTGAGCCTCGTTCCAATAAGGGCACGACACCTGAGTAGAACTCTACTTTCCAAACTTCTTTATCACAACAATTTGATGGAATCACAATTTCACCGAAATTAACAGTTTTTCTTTTTGGAGAAAATTATATTAATGCCCGAAATGATACAAGTAAATTAATGACTTATGAATAATATTTACTAAGTATTTAATTATATGTTTATGGAAGTATTAATAAGAATTTTGCAGAAATCTCTTCACAAAGCATTCTTTATTTTAATATTATGATTGATATAAAGTGAATGTTATGGTATCTTCAATTGAATGATAATCATCACACAATCTTCTTGAAAAATACCAGCTCTTAATACTCTTTTAATACATACATAATTAATCATTGAGCATCAATTGAGACATCAACGATATATCATTGAGATATCTCACTTAGTATTTAGTAATCTACTTTTAAAGTTAATTTATTTTATGCGCTTGATAAATGTAAAGTACATCCACTTTTTTGTAGGCTACAACAACTCAGATATGAATGCTGTTTAAGAAATACAATTTGAACAAAATAAAAATCCCCTAAGATACCTCTTTTTAGCGTCGGTTCTAATATAAATTGACAATGAATCGCTATTTTAATAGATTATTTAAATTAAAGTTGTAATGGACTATTTTTAAAAGGGATTGTTATAAATTTATTCTGTCGTAACTACTCTGAGATGGAAGTTTTGATCTGTTTTAAATACGCATAAAAGTTGGGAAAAAATTTAAACTTAATAAAAAGCAAAAAACAAAAAATTTGAAATTAGAAAACAAGGCTGCAAGAAATCTTTTACGAAAAGAGAAAAAATAGAAGAAAAGGAAAGCTCATCATATGTGTCGAGTAAAATAAAATACATAAATTCGCTATTATTTAAGAAAAATGTATAAAATGGAAAAAGTAAATTCAATTCTCAAGAAATATAGTAATCAGAATAAAAATATTATGGTAACATGAGTGATTTAGAGTATTTATTTTAAAAATATAGTAAAAAAGGAGTAATTATAAAAAAAAATTTTTGGATTAGAGACATAATTGCAAAATTCAATTCTAAAATTGTAGTTTCAGTCTTACGAACATTTTGCGTTTAAAATTCCATATTGAAATTTTAATTAAAATAAGCAATTTATATTTAAATTAGACGTAAAGAGCTAACTAATTAATTTATACTGGGGGAATCTGTTTAACTCGTCTAACATAACTCTTCTTTTCTATGTTAGGTAACTTTAAACTAAAATTTTCTTCTTGTATTGAGAGAAAAAACACACTTCTTACAAAGTTTCTACAAAACAACTTATTTTCTAAAAAAGTAATACATCAAGAAAGTGTTCTCTTAAAGTTCAAAAGCTCTCTAAAAAGCATGATGCCCATTATGCTTTAGTCACTTGAAAGAGACTTTAAGAAACGATACACTTAAGGGATACTATTATTTTTGTAGTTAAGAATTACTTAAGCTTGAGCTATATTTATTTTAGTTAGAAGTAGATATAGTATTTATGTTTTTTATATAATGAAAAACCTGTAAAATATAATTATTCAAAAAATTGTAATCGTTTTTGAACAATTAAAAATATTTAGATATAAATAAAGATTTCTAAATTATATATACCTTTATACACTTTAAATGCAATCCACTCTTATCTCTCGACTACATTTGTTAAATATAAATTCAACAATGTTATTGCTTCGGATAAAAATATTTAATTTAATTCTTCTTAATCAAATTTCAAATAGTGTGCTCATTAAAAAATTTATTACTAAGTTTGAACAGAGTTTTCTTGATAAAAATCTGGTTTTATATAGACATAACATTTTAAATTTATTAGGTAAAAGACAAAACATGACATGTAGACAATTTTGCTTTAATATAATCGAATTTATTTTATTTAAATTCTGTTTCATAGCGATATTATGGCTTTGCCTTCAATTTTTTATTGTTTTAAATTTCATTTAGATTGGTTATACTGAATAAATATTAATTTTCTTTTAAAATATCTTTCTAAGATACATATTTATTAAAATTTTCTCTAAGTTAATCATTTGTAGTTTTTTTAAAAAAAATTACCGCTAAAAAGCTATAAAATACTGTAGCTACATCTTGCTTCACTATGTTTTTAACTTGTAAACTAACTGTTTTTAACTGTACACTTTTTCTTCCTTTAATAAAACTTGGGCTTCTTAGATCTTCTCTGTAGCAGTTTTTGCTGATTACTGTACTGTAATCAGCAAATTTGAGTAATATTTAAATAATATTGAGTAATTGTAATTTGAGTAATATTTAAAGTATTGATATTATCTCAGTTTAATTTTTTCCTAAACTAAGATAAGACTAATTTAATGTTTACCTGACCACTTAAGTATATTCATTCTACAAGCTAGAGTTTTAAATAATTATGTTGAATATGGAATAAATAATATTTTATTGCTCATTTTGCATATTCCTTCGTTTCTCAGGAAATTCTATATTGAAAGTTATGACAATAACTCTCAAGTTTAATATATATATATATATATATATATATGATGTAATATTAGAAAAAACTAGTTATATTTTTCACCACAGCACTAAAAAAATACTTTTGCAAGGCCAAAAATAATATTTATTTAATATGTACAGCATTTCATCCACTAGCACATTAAGAACAAGACTAAATTACTTTTAACCAATCATGGAACAAATTTGGATATAAATATATTACAGCACATTTTTAAAATCCTCAAGTTTTCTTTAATTTAAGTAATGTTCTCTCTTCATGGGTATTCCCAATTATCTCGTTTCAAATTTCAAAATAGCATTTTAGAAAAATCGTAAATTTGTTATATAATTATTTTGAAAATTTAAGTAGTAAATAAATGTGTGCTGTGATTATAAGTAATTTTTTTAAAGAAATAATTTTAAATATTTATTTTTTGCGGGGAAACATAAATGCTTTAACTTTAATGGGGAAGTTAAGAGTACTTCAAGACCATGAGAGTTAAGCCAGAAAGAAGAATGATTTTACATATATAATCTGTATAGTAGAAACATTTCAAAAATTTAGAACGTAAAAGGAGGGAAATGTCAAAAATAGAGTCGTTTTAAATATTTTAGTGATTTTTTTTTCAAAGGAAAAAAAAATAATAAAAATACATTGCAAACAAAGACACGTGTAACCAAGTCAAATGATTTGCGACTCATATCAATGTTATTATAAGAAACCAAATATATTAAAAATGGGTATTGATGTCAAAATTATCAGCAAAAAAATCATAAAATCCACAAAAATTAGTTCTTTGGTAAAAATATTGTTTATACACACGGTTTTTTTTGTGTTGTTTATTTTTTCTACCTTTAAATATTTTTAATTCCAGTTATACATCCAATGTTTATTTTTTACCTAATATCAATTCAATAATTACAAACTGATATCAAATCCTTAATTATTCCTTTTTTAAGTCATTAATAAATGGAAAAAACCCATGGTACTGAAATTTACAATAACAAGGAATACTTTATTATTTTTATAGCAAGCTTTTAAAGGAAACAAATGCTTATTTTTATGGAAGAATTTTAGTCTCAAATTATTTTTCTGCTACCTCACTTTCTAGATTATTATTTTTTTGAAAGATATTCCTTATAGACCTCCAGTTATTAAATTGATAAGTTTGACAGAAAAAAGTCAAAAGTACGCAAAATTAAATTGTATTTGATTCATAACTATTTTAAACACTAATTTTGGGTCATATTTATTTTTGAAAAATAAAAAGTATTGAATACGAATTCTCAAATTTCTTTAATCAGACATACGTACGTGATTTGATCATAACTAAGAACAAAAATAGATATTTAAACATAAAAGTTTAAACATTTTTAAGAAGTTGAAGTTATGATTTTCTTACTCAGTTTCATAACACTTCCAGTGAAAGTTACATTTTACTTAAATTTGATAAAACTTAAGTATGTGTGTGCTTTTATAGCTTTATATATTTTAGTAAGATTTAAGGATAAAATGTTTTCCTTTTCTAAAATTTCATTATGTTTAAAGTTTAGTACCTTTGTGACAGTGCTATTTTTGATGAAAATAAATGCTTATGTATTTAGAGATGGAAAGAGAAAGCATTTATGCGTATTATTTCAAAACCGGCCAAAAGTTTAAAACATCTAACAATAAATATAATTAAAAATGATGGGAAAAAAACTTTCTGGAGACAGAACTGAGCATAAAAAGAATTAGAGCTTTTTTTTAAAAAAAATATGAGGTACTTTTAATAAAAACAATAATTAATGCATTAGAAGTGTTTTTCTCATCTTAAAAAATTTATTTTTATCTAACTATATCTTATGATTTCATATTTTTTATTTATTCTTTTATTAAATTTCACTTAATATTTTGATTTTTCTATGAAAAAAATGGAAGAGGAGAATTATTAAGGATAAAATAGAAGATTTAAAAAATATGATATTAGAAATGTTCACTATAAAATATGATTAAGTGTATTATATTATAATTTCCTCAACTGTTCAAAACCAAAAATAAAATTTTTAGTAGCTATGTATCATGAAAAGAAAAAATGTTTATAAATACTTAAATTATTATTACAAATGCGAGCAAAAGATTTTAGCTAGATTTTATGTTTTTCGAATAAAAATTACTCTTGCCATGTTTGATTACACAAAAACCTTCTCAAAGTTGATTTGGAAACATATTAATTTACCACATGTTTATGAAATATTCGAAAAGAAAAAGTAACTGCAAGAGCTGTCCGTTGAAATCCTAAAATTTCTAGAGTAATTCTTTAATATATGTTTTCAAGAATTTTGGAGATAGCGCAGGAAAAAAAAATTAGAAAATTTAAGAGAACAATACCCCCTGAAATTATAATTCAAAATAATTCTTTAATTCAGTTCGGACCTAAACATTCGGAGATTTTGAGAAATGTGGGTGCCTGGATAATATAAAGAGAAATACATCAAATTGAAAAACTATAGTTCTTAACTAAAATCGTGATAATGGCATACATTTCTTGAGCATAAAATACATGTTCTATAATATTAAATATATTTTAGAGACAATATAAATTTCAGTTTGTATATGCTTAATTTTCTGAATTGTTGAAATTTATTTCAACAATAAAGTATTAAAACTAAGGTAATTACAACCTAGATGTACTTTGTACGCGAGTAATGTTTTATTAATATAAATATGATATTAACAACAGCCCATTATTGATTGAAGATTTAATAGAGCTAATAAATATTAATGAGATTATTGAAAAATTTGTCTTCCTTAACTGTAGTAATTATTATATCCTTAATCATCTCAAAATTTACAGTAGTATTTAATATGAAAACGAAATGTTGTGTGTTTAATCCATTAAAACTTATTAAGTTTTCAAAACTTTATGTAAAAATGCAATTTTATTTTTAGTCTAGTATGAGGAACCATAGTTTTGGTCTTGATGAACTTTTTCGAAATATTTTTCATTCACTGGAGGTATCATTATTTACCTTAAAAACACATTTTCCGTTTTAAAGAAAAAATTTTGAATCCTCTCAAAAATACCCTCTTTTTGAAGCATAGCTGATAAATCATTCTAAACTCGACACTAAGTTTTATTTCTACGAAAAATATCTCAGTTTTAATTACATGTATCCATTCATATTATTTGAAGGAAATTTTTACTCTTGTACTTGCTAGGAAATGTTACTATGATGAGTTAAAAGATTTGTAACAGCTTTGTAAGAATGTCGCCGCATGAAGGTAATCAATTTTTGATTCGAACGACAATAGCTCAGATTTCAAAACTATCATATACACAATCCGGCAAGTGAATCTATTCATCCCTTTCTTTTGTTACCTACTTTACAACTGAGAAAAATTTACTGGCTGAAACTTCTTAGCCGACGACAATCCCAGCATTAGCATTTAACAGGTTACCCCCCTCCCCAAGACACAGGTGCTTGACACTAAGAATTCTGTTCTCCTATTTTGCTTCCAAAATATCTGCTTTAGACAGCAAAATGAATTCGATTTCTTTCCGCTTATCTTTCATCATTTTCATGTTCCTAATGTTATTCGATGTATTGTCCTTACCTTTAATTCAAAGCGTCATCATTTGTTTCGTCAGAACGTATGCTAATGTTAAGGGAAGTTCCAGCGAACAAATATTCAATAATATTTGCGACCTCCGCATCGAGTGCGTTTTGAAAATGGCCCTTTTACTGAAGAGGAAAAGGAAAATAAAAACACCACGAGTGTCCTCCGCATCGACAACTCTCTTCTATTGTCTACGAACAATTCTTAAAAGTTCACGGATAAGACAAACTTGCGAATCGATAAGTGCAATGTGAAAATGACAGTATCTCGCTGAGTTTAGAATTTCGGATTCATTAAGAGAGAAGTTAAAAGGTTGAACTTACTAGATGTGTGAACGTACTAACAATCGCTAATGATAATTTTCGAAGATGATCCGAGCTTAGGTTCAGTAGAACTTACATTTTCTCGCATTCTTCGCTATTTGCGCATTTTTCAAGATCGCGATAGTTTTATCAAGCTGAAATATCTGCTAAAGTCATATGTGAATTATGAGAACTAATAAATTTTATATTAATAAAGCTATTCAACTATTTTGTTATTAATTTTTATTTAGTTTAAATCCATTCATCTTCACGCTATTAAATGACTCAATTGAAATACTTTGATTCGCATTGTAAGCTTGTTAAACGTTCTTAAAAAGTATTTTTCTTTTTACTTTCAATACCCAAGTTTACAATTATTACTTACTATTTCGTAACAGAGCCCCATTTTAAATTGATTCTCCATTCTTATAAAATAAGGTACTTACCTTGGAAACATATTTATTAGTTGCAATTTGTCAAAAAAGACTTCTATTCCTGAAATATATATCCTTTTAGTAAACACAAAGTGTTTAAGTGATTTATTCCATCGAGCAAATTGTTTTTTTAAGCTGAGTTTGAATCACAAATAAATGGAATATAGATATCCAAGAAAATTCTTGATGGCACACACATTTTTATATAGAATATACCACGCATATCCACACTATAAAAGAATCCATAATATTCCACAACAGAATATGCAGTCATATTTCTTGAACTTTTTATCATTGATTTTCTTCTATCGAATCAACAGAGGATGAAACAGCTATTCCACATGATCTTGCAGCCAAGTCAAATCACTATTATCAGTTATTAGAAATTATATTAATCACCGAATTAAAAAGACATTATAATTCTCTTTACACCCATTTCGTCAAAGTGAACATCGCACCACACTACTTATGATACTTATGATGCGTAGTTGAGAGACACTTTTTCAAAATCTTATCCAAGATCTGACACAGATAGGCAAGCGGTGAAATGAGGCATGAATTCTACGAAAATTTTTTATTGATGTTGAAATGTTATTTTTCGTGTTCGACAAATGCGTTCCCGGAACCTTGACATAGAAGCCTAGAACGCGCGAGAAGCTAATAATAATAATAAAAAAAAATCCCCCCTCCCCAAAATAATTTGAATGTATTACAGGGAAAAGTAGACTTGCGGAAACGGTTCTATATTTTGTTCTCGAACATTTAGGTCAATCCTTTCCTTCCCGCTGGAATATTCAGCTGGGATTATGGCGTTCCACCACAGCACAGCATCGCACGCGCGTTCTCACGGGCTTTTTTTTCTCTCTGGGAAGGTTAGACAGTCTTGTTGAATTGAAGTCAACATCTGCTGTGGTCCCTCATCTTTTGTAGACACTAGGGAATGTGAGAACGGTCATCGAATATTTAGGTCACTGATTTTCATATGTTTCCAGGCAGACACCGGAAGAACTATATTCAACCCTCCAATTCGATTACTGTAAAAAACTCAACTTGATCCATTGGAGCACTACAGTGGATGGTAAACGTTAAATACTGCAGAAATTTCAATGAGGCTTGAAGGCCAAGAAGAGTGTATTTTTTTTAAGGTTCAAAATTTTAAAGCATTAAATTATTTTTAAATGCAAATTTAAATAATTAAAATACAATGTAAATACTCATGATAATGTAGATCAGGGATACTCAACCTTTTTTTCGGCTGTGCCACATACATATGACAACTATTTCACTCGGTGCGGAAACATGGGGATTAATGGAGGGGGTGCTATAGGATCAAGGACATTTAAAATACGGGAAATTAGTCAAAATATTAAAACTCATAATATTTTCGCATTTTATTTTAAAACTATATTAAACACTATCAAACTAAACTCACAGAAAATAGATTCTATGCATTTTTTTTTACCCAGTTATGGGGTAATTTCAATTTCCTTTCATTCATTGTCCATTGTTTGCATTCCACTGTCGTAAAAACAAAGCTGTCGTTATTTTGATAGTTTGATTTTGATCGGTAATGTAGATACTCATCTTTACTACTGTTAAAGAAGTAGGGAATTTATGTTATTGAAAATAAAATCTATAACAATATCAAATATAATATAAAGCAACAATAAAAAATGAGATATAATGATGTGAAACCCGAAAACTCGACCTAATGTGGACCGAAGGAGGGTTGAGTTTGTGAAAATGCCCGGTTATCGAGAATGAGATTAAAAAGATTAAGTACGAGTGCTTCCCCAGAAAATTTGTACTGCACTTGCATGTACTGTTTGCTTGAGAATACGACAGAAAATAAACTGGACAAATAGCCTTAAGCAAAGGAAAAGTACATACTTTATGACGACATACAGCATTTACAACAGGAAAATGAAAATTAATGAATACATAGTATACAGTAATTTATCTGATCAGAAACACTGCAGAAAATACATTAAGATGATATAAAGTTGTCTATAAAATTAAGTAGCTGTCTTTGTAAAATCTGAAATGGCGTTTTTCGACCGGCAAGGGTGTGACTGAGTTATCCAGACTGCCAAGTTATCGAATGCCGAGTTTTCGGGACTCTAATGTAATAAAAAGGTAATATAATTAAGCAAAAAACGAAATGAAATGTAATGAAAAGCCTCATGTTTTTTTCAAGCAACTCAATTTAAAATGGTGAATAGAATTTTTATTTAAGTTTTTTCCACTGTTTTGCTATTCAAGTGCTTAAAATTTAGGATTCCGAAACATTTTAAGATTAAAAACAAAACAAAACACCTCCAAACACAAGCTGTTTATTTGACAAAATTTTTCTAATTACAATTCTAATTTATTTTCCAAGACTTTTCCTCTTCTAAGGCATTGATTTTCTAAAGAATTCCTTTTTCTTGAAAATGCTTCTATTTTACGCTCTTTTCATTTATTCTAAACGAATGAAACAATCCCATTTTTATCCATTTGTCGTTTACGCTCATTTTCATTTTCGGCATATTTCCTAAAACATACAATTTGCGCTTCACATATTCATTTGATATAATTCCCAATGATTAGAACAAAGTGCTTTGGAAAATGTCAAATTTCACGCTGTGAATATTAAATACTTCCATAAATCGTATTATTTTGCTCTTGGAGCATGAATGCTGTTTTCGACTGATTCCGACACAAAAGACTTATCACAGTCTTTTATTAGACTAATTAGAGAACATCAGAGAATATAAATTCCACGAGATTTGGAGAGCGACACAAGCAAACATAATTTCACTTCATTATAGTTGCTTTTACGTGCTCATTTTATATAAGAGAGTGTTATGTATCAATTCTCCCAGAAAATCTACAGAAATCGGGAAACTCTTGCTTCACACATTTTTTTATTAAAAAACTACGTGACGAAAATAATCTAATACTTTCAATTACAATTATAATTTATAACTGTATTGATTTCGTTAGTAATTTTCAATTCCAAATAAAAGCAGAAAAATATTAATTAAAATTAGTTATTTATTTAATTAATTAAATATTATTAATTATACAATAAATATATGAAAGAAGTGTTTATTTTATGTTAATCATTTAATAGAAGAAGTCAGTGTGCTTCTGAACTATACAGTTTGAAAAATTCGACTCTAAGACTATCCTATTCGTTTTTAAAAATTATTTAAAAAATAAACATGGCGTAGAAATTTTAAAGTCCTTTGGGATACTTATAAAATAATAAAGTGCATTTATTCTAAAATACTGTTACTCTTTTGGTGTTTTACTTAATGCCCATCAATCAGTGGCGTAATGTACACCTCCACATCGTGGGGGGAGCAGTATTCTAAAGGGTCCAAGCCTGTGTTATGTTATGGTTTTGCAATTATTGTAAGATTCGGCTTGAGGCCCCCCACCTGATTTTACAGGTGACCTTAATATTCTTCGTTACGCCACTGCTATTACTAAGGATTGATGCACAATGTGAGAGTTAATAATAACAGAAAAAAGGGGGAAAGTAAAAATTTAACATTAAAATAAAACATAATAGTAAATAAGAGAATTTTTTTAATCCAATTCAGTTTATATTGGGAATAAACGTTTCTGTATAATTGGGTATAGTGAAGAACACAAAAAAGTGCTAGTAAGTATATTTCTTATAAAGCTAGCTCGGTAAATGGGAAAACAAAATTAAACTTAATCTCCAATTTTTTACTCCATCCTTTTCAAAAAAATGTTCTAATAATCATCAAAAGTTCAAATTTTAGATCAAATCTTTTTCAAATTAAGAAAGAAAAAGAAAACCCATCAAAACACTTAAAAAAACCCCTTAAGTTACATAACTATACTTTTTTTTCCAAAATTTTATTTCATCAAAAATCTATTTAACCTTTATATATATAAATATATTTTTTGATAATCATGTAAATAATATTTAAGGAATTGACACTGTACCTGTACTTTTTAACTTTCAAATGCAATATTTCACTTTATGAAATGTAACAACTTCAAATATTTCAATTTATAGCACAGTAATAAAAGTATGCATACATCCTATAATTGCATATATATACGAGTTTAATTTTTCGTTATCAATTACAATACGAATGAAAAGAAATCAGGTAAAAATCATTAATAAGAAGAAATTTATTTCATTTGGTTTATCTATACGCCAGTGTTCTTCAAACTTTTTCAGCTCACGGAGCCCTTAGAACTATAAGGCATTTTCGGGAAGCCCCCTTTCTGCACATACACACTTAAAAGAACAAATTTTAAAATAATATTTAAAGTAGATCAATATGTTCTAGGTACTCTGTAAAGACAATTTTAAAAAGTACTGCATTTTTTATTAAAAAGTTTTGATGTAATTTTAATAACATTTATGATTTTTAATAATAATCTATGATCCAAGTGTTATCTACCCATGCATTATATTTAGTAACTGGGATATGTGCTTGAATTGTTTTATACAAACTGTCGTAATTTAGGTCTATTGAAATCATCTGCAGTCGCATTTCATGTTCTGCATTTCATTTCTTTTTATGTTTTGTTTTTGTTACCACGTACGTTGAGAGAAATATTTTACACTCAAATGAATTGTTCGGAATGACATTAAAGTGTTTAAACTGTGAAATAAGTCCTGTATATTTGGCATGAATTTGAAACGTAAAAATTTTTTTGTAGAAGTTGTTTCTTTTTCATAATAGGTATTATTTTCGCAAACGGAAAAAGATGCATTTTCATTAGAAAACTGTTTAGTTTTGCAAAACATTGTACTAACAATTATAAAATTATTTTATTGAACCCAGAATAGTAAAAAATAGAATTTTGCAACCTGACAGGGGTAGTATATGTATAAAAAAAACCGCTGTAGTGTATTCTTTTATATTATAATAAAAGTGAAAAAAAAGTATCACAAAATAGGAATAAAGAAAAGTTTCAGTTTCCATGACTAGAATGAACTTTAGATAGTTGCAGCTATACAAACTTCACAGAGAATGATAATCCCTTTGCATACACATTTATAATTTTCTTTTCGAAATTTTATTGACTTGCTGAATCCCTAGATATACCTTGCAGAGCTCAGGGCTCCGAGGAATACAATTTGAAGATCACTGCTCAACGCAACATTAACTTCAATTTCCTTTGCTAACTACCTAATTTGTAAAAACTCATTTCCTTAATTTATTCCTAACACTAGTATAACCGAGTGGAATAACTTGTATCAAATTTCAAATAATACGTATCTCACCAAGGAATTTATTCCTTCTATTCAGAGCCGTTTAAAGGCTAAGCACTTTCATCCTAATTTTAAACTTACCCAGTTTCTAACTGGGCATGGGAACTTTAAAGCCTATTTAAAGCGCTTCAATTTGTCGCCCATTGGCCAGTGTTCTTGCTTCAGTGCAACAATCCAGAATGTCAAGCATCTGATTCTTGCTTGTACTAAATTCTCTTCAGAAAGACGTACACTCATGATTTGCTTACAAAAGAACAATATAGTGTGGCCTCCTCCTTTCTCTGCCTTTTTTCAAAGCAAATAATCTTTTACATCGTTTTGTGCATACATTAATAGCATTTTTCCTGTATTATTTAGATTCTAAATTTTGTGTGTTTGTTAACCTTTTTTTTTCGTGAATATACATGTGTATATATGTATGTGTTTTGTGTATATATATATATATATATATATATATATATATATATATATATATATATATATATATATATATATATATGTGTGTGTATGCATATATGTATGTATGCATATGTATGTATGCTTTATGTATATTTGTATTTTGAAATTTTTTTGTGATCATGGTTTCTTATCTTCCTCATTGTATAATTTTAATTATTAATCATCTCCGTTTGCATGTGAGCAATCTTGTATTTAATTCTATATTTGTTGTATTTGTATCCACTTTTTTTTCTCTCATTTTTTCTTCACCCTTTCGGTTCCCATTTGTGCCTATATTCTTCTACATGTAACTTCCATTGTTTTGAGTATTGACTTGCATTTGTAAGCCTTGTGTTATATTTGTCGGCACACAAGGAGTCTAACTAGAGTCTAAAAAAACACTTGTATAAATACTTGTACCTATTATTACGATAACTTCCATGCAAGTATTACATATTTAATTAAAAAGTTTAGTCCTTAGAAAATTAATAAGATTCTAATACATCTTTTATATTAAAAAAGCTATAATTATATACAAAATTAAATAATTATAATTTAAGGTTAGATTAATATACCTGTTAAGACTTCTATGCAGTTGTAAACTAAAATTTGAAAACAAGGAACTACTTTCAAAAACTAAAAATTTAGAAATACTATATTATTAATATACATAGAAAGTTCCAATTGTATAGCTAGTATATTTCGAAAAAAAACCTTGGAAGTGATACATGACATGCATTTCTCAAAAATTTTAATCTGCAGAGGAAATGAAGTCCTTTTAAAACGTTCCATGACATGTAATACATTTCTTAATAGAATCGTTAAAATTTAAAAACCTCTCTGTACACCAGTGTTTCTCAAACTGTGGGGCGCTCTCCCCTGGGCGGGCGAGGTTACCCTGTGAGGGGGCGCGAGCATATTGAAAATTAAAGGTTTAAAAAAATAATTTTTTGGAATGAAGTAAAACAAAATGCTCTCTGACATAATAAAAAATACCCATTTACACTGATATAATTTATATTTATCATCTGGTGATCATCTCAAAAATAAGATTCCACTTCAAACGCTCATTAGCTATCTTTGATTCTATAGCCAAATAAAAAAAGACATTTTGTTAGTTTTACTGTTATCCCACGATGAGAGATTTTTTATTACGTTTTTTTTTAACCCCTAAAATACTACTTTTGATTATCATATATTTGACCTACAAACTTACTGGTTTGTTTCACTCCATCTCTTATTCTTTTATGAAAGTTGTAAATAATATTTTTCTGTTACCTTTTTTCCCCATGTGAATGAGTTTTATGATATATGGATAAGCATATTGAGCACTTTGAAGGATTATTTGGTCAAAATGTATTTTTATGAGTATTCTGAAACATATAACGCACAATGAAAAACGTTTTACGGATTTTTTATTTTTTAGAACTGACATCGATGTTTTGATGTTTGAATACACTTTTAACATGGGAGCTTTCGCATGAGGCGCAGAGTCAACCCAGGCTCACCAAATCGTTAATTCTGGAAAAAACTGTTCATTCTTTAACAGTGACCTTGACAGTATCCTCCTATTAGACAATCTTAATGGGAACAAAATTGAATTTGTCACATATGTGCCTCTTTTTTGAGAGTTGCAAACGTTTTTTTAAAATCAAGTTACTAGTTTTGATCGAGTTCCCTGTGTGACCACTTTTGTTCAGAAATATTTTCTATGAACAAGCTACACTTTCCCCCATGAGCAATTTTGTGGTTTTGATTGCTGTGTTGTACGAATTGTTATGGTTTATAAATGTAAATTAGCAGAATATAAAGAAAAATGGGCATCTGTGATCTCTATTAAAGGAAGTTGAAACAGATCAATCAATCGAAGAACCTGCTGAAATAATGCATATTAATAAAGATAGTTAAAGTAAATATAAGAACAGCGATAGACATGAAGCGTTTGAGTTGAATTGAAGTTTTTGAAGTTTTCAAATGCTGCCTAAAGAACTTTATGAAGAAAACTATGAAGCCATAAATGTAGCACTTCGCCTTGTCAAAAAGACACAAGGAAAAAAAAAGTTCAAAATGTTATTTGTAGATCATCAAACGATGGCAAAACTACAATAACATGAACAAAATAGGACAGTTTTGCTGGAAAATAACGTTCCTGTATTGTTAGCGAAAAGTGTCTGTGATTTATGTCCTTTATTAAGGCACGCACATTTGGAACATTTTCTTTAGTTTTATTGGATTTTTTCTCAAATTATCAAAGAAAAATTGAGAAATCCTTGTAAGAAGGTAAGTATAATTTCTCTTAATTAAATTATTCACTGAAATTGTGTTTTTTATCGTGCATAGTAAAAATAATTATAAAATAAATTATAGTTTAAAAACAAACTGAGAGAGAAAAACATGCTTTTATAGTGAATCGAACTAAAAATTAAAAAAACACAATAATATATATTACTTAAAAGTAACATATACAAAATTTAATACTTATCTTGTTAATTTTAACGGTTTATAATTAAGATCGTATTGCAGCTTTAGCGCCAAAAAGTACATTATTATTGCATTCAATACATTATTATTTTTTGGGGGGAGGGTGTGATAAAAATTATGATTGAAAATTGGGTCGCCATTTGTGAAAGTTTGAGAACCGCTGCTGTACACTCTTTACAATTTCGTAAGCATAAAAATATAATGATTCTATGTAATACATTAAATTAATTTATTTATATATTTTGATCTAATCCAATTTCTAAAATATTGTATTTGCTGTCTTTAATACAAAAAAAAGCAAAAAGGCAATGACTCTTGTGTGTGTTATTTTTTAAGAAATATAGCATTATTTAAAAAACAATTATTCAAAAATTATAAATTTGTAGATTTAATATATTTATATTTTAATTGCAATATTTACAATTGTTTCAATGAACCTAGAAAATGTAGCAGCCCCAATGCATTTATAGTGTTTTTAATCCTAACTTATATCAGTAGCATCCCTAATCTAGATGGAAAACTATTATAAAAGAAATATGGCTTATACAGTTTGGGAAATATATCATTATTATCTTTCTTCATAGTTTTACCAGTTTAATTGTACTTTTACTTGTGCTTTTTGTGTACATTTGGGCTTTCTGAAACGATTTTTTTAATAAATATTTTTAGATTAAAGTTAAAAATATATGAACAAAGCAGTTATGTTTCATATTATAAATTGTAGAATTGCTTTTCTTTTCGTGAATTCTACATAAAACTTTATTCGTGTTCTCAAGAGAGAGTAAGAATTATATTAACGTCGCATGGTAAAGCAGCACAAAGGCTATTGGCAACGGATTTGGTCAAGTTCATTTGAGCCTAGGTCAAGAGTTCTTGACATCAAAATAATGAAAATATGTGAGTTTAGTTAAAACATTATTGACAAGTTCAAATATATGTAAACAAAGCTTATCTGTACACTACAGTGGCTTTTTCGGTAGAAGGTCTAATACTTTAAGATTCATGCCGACATATAAAAAATAACAAGTTTAAGAAAAATTATTATTGAGTGCAGAATATTGTTAGCTGAATATATATAAATGTAGCATACAAATAATTATGATTAAAGAAAAATGAAACGGCACAAAATATTTATGTAGAAAAACGCACTAATTTTTCTAAAGGCACAAATAATTCTGATTATTTTCGGTATTTGTGACTATGAATAAATAATCCACATATTTTTCAAACGTATTTATTATAGGAAAAACAATCTTACATTAACAGTAGCCAGAACCCAGCCAGTGGCACACACAGAAATTTTTCAAGGAGGGTGGGGGGTAGCAGGGTCTCTCGAAAGTTCACCATATATTCGTATCATGCTCTAATACCCCGCCAAACATATTCTTTTGATTTTGTCGACTTTCAGGAACAAAAAAAGTAAACAATTAATTATTGGATAATTAATTAGCATTAATTAATAAAATTAATTATTAATAACAAACACTTAACTAAAATTTTACGTACTATATACATAGGATTATAATCAATCGGAATAAAATCAAGGGCTTTGTGGGGTCCAAACCCGGGAACCCCCTTGGTTGTGCCTCTTCACACAGCACTTTATATATTGAAGTAATATAAATAAAAATTATTTATTTCAATACTTTTTAATAATAAGAATTTATTATATATTTATATTGTAACAACTATTTTTAAACCAAGGATATACTATAATGATAATCACTTTAGAATGTATCCGTATAACTTTAAGAATAAATTTCAAATTGTACTTTTAAGTAAATAATAATTTTTTAAAATAGTTATAATTAGTTTATACCGATTTTTTACCAAAATCATATCTATCGTGATTTCGAAAGCTCTTCCCATATGTTTGTTGGTCTCCAATCTGAATTAAATCCATGGAATTTTCCAGTATTATGGATAATAATATTTGAAAGAAATAAAATAACTAGCTTTCTAGTTACAAAGGTGGCCCTGGCAGCTGAGTGATCAAGGTCATACTGTTGCAGTCAAGCCGTGGGCGAGTTTCGTGTCTCTTGAGAATCGTCGTATAATGGAGCTGATGCACATTAAATGTCGAGGCTCAAGGTATTCTCGTTGATATTGTGTGGAAGTTAAGAGAAAGGGATAACAATTAATGAGCTCTTGTCACTTGAATTCGGTTCAGAATTACGAGATCTGTCACCAATAGCTCTCGTTTGATTTCAAAGTGTGACGTTAATAAACAATTAGTTCTAGTAGAAGTGGTATTTCCTATGATAATGTAAGTTTTCTTAGACAAACCATTAATTTAATTTATTTAGAATAGTTATTTCTAAAATTTTACAGTTTTCAGGAAATATTTTCAAGTAATTTAATTAAGGTATCCGACTACGTTCGGAACCGTGATTTTTCAAAAGCATGTAAATGGATAATATTTATGATATTTAGAGACATTTAGATTAGAAAATGTATATAAAAATGCTTTAAGAATAGTATTACAATAAAAAAAAATTTAAGTGCAATATTTTGACAAAAAATGAACATAGAAGGACCCATTTTCAAAATATTCTCCTTTTGTGAAAAGTGCTTCTATTATAATAATATTTTGCATGTATATAGCTCAGACCTCTGTACAGAGACCCTACTAGAATTTTTGAAATATATAACTTAGAAGTGGGTTTATCCATGTTTTACGACAACAGAGGGGAGAAATTTTAAGAAAAAAAAAAACGCCAAGAATTATTTCAATGGGTTGTAACTCTGAAAATAATGTGAATTTTTCAAAAATCATAGTTGAGCCTCTGTACAGAGGTCTAAGCTATGTACAGGAAAAATATTATTAAAACAAAAGCATTTTTCACAAAAGGAGAACATTTTGGAAAAAAAAAGGTTATTTTAATTTAGTTTTCTGCCGTAATATTGTATTTAAATAATTTTTTTGTCAAAATGTCCTTAAAACAATTTTATACATGTATTCTAATCTAAGTGACACTAAATATCATGGAAATTATCCATTTAGGCGCTTTTTGTATCCGAGTACGAATAAGAATACCATTCCATACTACTTAAGAATACCACTGATTGTTGCAAAAAAAAATATTATATTCAATGTCTTATGCCAGAGACCACGTAATTTCCCTGTCATTGGTACTCTTGTATGCATTCTTTTAAATAATGACTGATGTTCACGGAAAGAAAATCTTTGTCTGATATGGCTTCTAATATATATTTCAGGATTAAAAAAAAATTGATAGTATTTTTCCTTTAAAACGTATGACTATAAAACTGTAAAATGCAGAACATTTTACTTTATTTATTTACTGATATTTTTGTACAGTAAAAATGTAATTATTAATAAGAATTCCACTTTAGTTGAACTATTTCGGTCATTTATGTTGTTTTGACCAAAATAATTCTATTAAACAAAATATTTTTTTCTTGAACTGAATGGATGAATGGTATAAATTAAAGCTTCAATAGCGATAGAGCTTCCTGAACAGTTGGGCACAGTTTAATTCATCATTTTAAACTGCACAACTACGTTATGAGGTACAGCTCTTTGGATAATAATTGTCTTTCTTAGATAGTATTTGATGCCTCAAGGAATGAATTATCTACTAAACTATTTAAATATATCTCTAAACCATCAAAAATGGTATGTATATTCATTGTATAATTCAAAATAACATTTTATTATTACTGATATATTCTCAATTGATTAAATAGATAAAGAAAAACCTTCTTTTGACTTAGACTAGAATAATTGTATTAAGAACTGTTAACACTGTAATTTCGAGAAGAGAGAGAGAGTTTCCCCCTCTTTTTTTTCTATAAAATACTACGTTTCAGAAGAGCATAATTTTTGGCAGTTTTTTTCCTGTGTTACTTATGGTATTTCATGAAATAAAAAGTATTAAATTTTTTATAGTATATTAGTAAACGAGAGCTCATATAAAACCACTGCCCTTCCCTTCGTTATCTCGTCTTGCAGGGAAAATATATATGTATTTCATCATGAATTAGATTGTATTTAATTCGGCTAAGCATCCATATGTTTAATACTAATTTCATAGAATTTTACAAATTAACGAAAGTGTTTTGCATCCGTTAGAGTTTCTTTTACTGAATACTAAAAAATCTGATTGACCTGTATATTTCCACTCCAAGTTTCTCCAGAGAATCAACTTTTAACTCAAAACTACAGAAATACATTTTTTAAAAAAATTCTTAAAATCTCATTCAAATTCCAATTTTCTAAGCTTTTTTTATACAATCATTTTCACTTTAAATGCTGTAGAATTTTTAAAAACATTTTAAGCTGTGAAACACACACAAAGAGTGATATAATTATGTTAAACGAAATTCGAGTTACAGCATCAAAAAGAGAAATATGTAAATACTTGCTGGGTCGTCAAAGATTCTTACGCCTTTGTTCTTTTGAGAGAATTAGCTGAATGAAAAATTGTTACTCTTCATATTTGAAACATTTTTAAGCTCAACGAGGAAAATATATCGGCATTAATTACTGATTTTTGATGAGAATAATTTAACATTTGAAGCATTACGTACAAGCTTTTTTCCCACTTATCTTTAAATTCTTACCCACTATTGTATAACAAATACAACATTACCCAAAGTTTTTTTAAAAAAAGGCTAAGCAATTCTCCGAATTTATTTCTTCCAGCAACGTCTTTTGCTTACAAAAGCAGTATAAATCACAAAAAGTTATATTCTAATAGCATAGATTTTAATTTTAGATTCGTATAGATTTAGATTTTAAATAATCATAAATTAAAATAATTTCTACTTTTTTTTGAATATGCTAAAACATTTTTAAACTTACGATGTACGTTGTAATTTTATATAACAGTGTTATTGAATAAACAATTTGTGTAATACCAGCGTTCCTAAAATTTTCAGTGATTGTGACCTAATTTTCCCAGTAATAATTTCCATTGAGTTCCAGTCTCCTGCAATAGCAATGTATGCAATAATAATACAGTATTTTACATAAAGCTAAACTACGAACATAGTTATAAACCTTACAAATTACCAAGAATATATAGATTTATTGAAAGTTGTCAAGATCGCTGCATTGACAAAACCAGAATCGATGCCTTTCTGATGCTCTCTGTCTTACGTCCACCATATTAGACATTCTCGCGGATTCGCCAGAAGTGCCAATTTGTCTGGAATATTGTAAGACTTCTGTACGACCTTGACGCAAATGTGTATAAATGTTGCACCTCATTCAATTCTAGTTACATTTGAGTCGACTCTTCTATTGCATCAAACATATCATGAAAGTGCGAGATAAATGCAATCTACGGTATTTCTATATTCGCGACCGAGAGTAGAATTATACAGAACTATGGATAAATTTTTAAGTTGGCTTAAGGTATCCGACTACGCTCGGAACCGTGATTTTAAAAAAGCGCATAAATGGATAATTTCCATGATATTTAGTGTCACTTAGATTAGAATACATGTATAAAATTGTTTTAAGGACATTTTGACGCAAAAATTTATTTAAATGTAATATTTTGGCAAAAAATTAACTTAGAATAATCATTTTTCCAAATGTTCTCCTTTTGTGAAAAATGTTTCTATTATAATAATATTTTGCATGTATATTGCTCAGACCTCTCTACAGAGGCTCAACTAGAATTTTTGAAAAATTCACATTATTTTTAGAGTTACCACCAATTGAAATAATTATTGGCGTTTTTTTTCCCTTAAAATTGCTCCCCTCTGTTGTAAAATATGAATAAACCCACTTCTAAGTTATATATTTCAAAAATTCCAGTTGAGCCTCTGCACAGAGGTATGAAATTATTATATTTAAATAGGCCAAAATATTATATTTAAATAATTTTTTTGTTAAAATGTCCTTAAAAGAATTTTATGCATATATTCTAATCTAAGTGACAATAAATATGAAAATTATCCATTTATGCGCTTTTGCTAAATCACGGTTCCGAATGTAGTCGGATACCTTAAGCAAACATTAAACGACAGCAAAACATAGTACGCAAACAAGTGTGGCTCCTTAGAATAAAATCAAGAAAATATTCTGAAGATGAGTAAATTTTGAGGTAACCAGTACTGAAGTAAATAAAAAAATAGGGAGCGTTCATTGACATCGCTCTCAGAATCCTCACGAAGACTTTTGGCACCACACTTTCCAAACTTTCCCACCAAACCAATATGAGGACTTTGAGCCACTACAAATTTAACGAGCATCAACTCCTCTTTACAGAGGATCTTCAGTGGTGTAGGGACTCAAATCCACGGTTCGATCACTACGGCCAAGAATTTATGACCATGACCACTAGGCTACCGCAAGTACAAAGGAAGAAAAAAGATCTCTGTGTGTCACTCGTTCAAAACTGTTTGAAGAAACAGCACGAAACTTAATAAACTTCGGCGACTTTTGGAAACGCTTCATATATTAAGTACAACAAACTTCAAGAATTATTCGAATGAAAATTAAAATTATACATAAAAAAATCATTTTTTAAAGTTTTTTTCAACTCTTTGAAAATGAAATAGTTTTCCTTGCCGCTTACAAAGTTTTATATAAAACAGCTAGATGTACAACGCCTCACACTGTTGGTAAAGAGTTTATTTTGCCAACTGCATTGCAGACAGTATAAATTATTGAAGATGTAACTGAAAATGAGTACAGCATCAGCTATTCGGTAAGTTGTGTGACAAATTGTTTACAATTCAGATTTTGGTAGGGGAATGGATGGCAATAAAGACGCTCTTTTCATAGCTTAAGTTTGATTTACTGATGTCAGTAGTAGAATTATTTTTCAACAAATAATATAGAACTCAAAGCTACAACACATTTTTGCTATTTTAAATGATTTTATAAACGAGGCGAAAATAGAGTGCGGAAATTGCTTTGGAATATAGTGCTTGCTCAGTGTCTGGGAAATTCCAAAGTGTACAAGCATTTATGAAACAAATCTCCACAGTACATCTGGACATATTTGTATGATCCTAAGAAAAGCTCTGGCTTTCAAAGAAATGAGCCCTGGTCTGTGAATATTGTGCTAACAAGGGTTGTTGTAACCGTAGAATTATATTCATATAAGATTTCTCTATAATTATAAGAATCTCTTCTATACTTTATAAAGACGTAAGGGCAGTGGATTCAGCATTGCTATTTTATTGCGAGGCAAGACAGTTTTATCAAGTTGGAAATTTTTATAATGTGCTTGAGAACTAATACATATAAATTTCCCATTTTTCGAGAAGAAAACCGACTTAATGGCGAAAAGTTTCAAGATGGTATATTTGTGATGAAACTAATCTATTTGTGGTCAATGTATTCAATATAATAAATATCTTGAATATTCAATTCCAAGAAGCAAATATGTGCATGTTAGATACAAAGGATAAATTTAACGTTATGTGTAAAAAATTAGAATTGTGGAACAGCGATTTAGATCAATGAACCTAGAAATGTTTGCGAATGTAAATGAAGGTGTTAAAATTTACAAGGCAAAAAGTAACTTGTGAAAGTTGCTTTTGTAGCCATTATAGCAAATAATTTTAAAAAAGTAGTTTTTTTAAGACAACTTAGTAATAAATTATGAGTGGGTTACGGATTCATTTCTTAATACTTACGAAGGTATCTCAACTGACGAAGATATCTCCACTGACTTCATGGTAATTCATGACTTCTGTGGCTGCTTTGAAGACAAAGTAGGAAACTGGGCGAAATTCAAAAAAATAACTTACAGTATGTTTTTAATATTAAATCTTCCTTTGTTAAACATTTATCTGCAAAAGAGGTCGGAGGGATTTATTAATAGTTATTAAACTTGTTTTTAATTTAGTATTGATAAGTTAATTATACATTAAATACAACGTGCTCTGATGCAATCCTATTTATATGTGTATTATATCAGTATAAATGTGTATTTCGTCTTCATTATGTCAGAGTTTATTTTACTTTCCTTTTTTTCAGTAAATTAATTAATTAAAATTTTTTTAATATGCTTAACTCCTGTTAAGTGTTATGAAACAATTCTAGGAGTTTTTTTCCCACACGTTGAAAATTTGAATATTATTCGTAAAAATTTCAAACGTTTTATGTGTCAATTGAATTACTATAGAAATTTGATTGTATTTAATTTTTTTCTACTTAAAAACTCAATTTTGTTTTAGGTGTGAGAATTAAAAAAGGAATTTCAGGAATGGAAAAAAAACGAAAGCTTTTAATAAAATAGGAATTTTTATACTTGAGAAAAAATTCTGAGTTTATTCATAACAGTAGATGACAAGAAGTTTAAAGTTGCAGATTCAGAATGTTTATAACTTTTAAATTGTAGTTTGTAAGCATATTGTAATCTCTAAAGGATCTAAATGTCCTTTTTAATATAAAACGTGGCTCATTATTTTATCAAATGATATCAAACTTAAGAATGCTATGCAGAGCTTATGAAGGAGGTTTTTGACTGCTAAATAAGAAAAATTCTGAATATTATCTATTATTGTATCCAATTTATTATATAGTTTTTTAAATATTAAAATATCCTATTTTTATAAATTTTATATTATAATATACCTGTCACTTCTACAACACTGCTTTTAAATTCACAAGCAGCAGCATAATTGAACATGGAAAGGGAGATGCAATCTTGCTTTTCATCAAAAGTGAAAAAAAACTTACAATATATACTCTTAAATTCAATAAAAAATTAAGAGTTACGAAAAAGTGTTTATATAAACACACACACACACACACACACACACACATATATATATATATATATATATATATATATATATATATATATATATATATATATATATATACTGAAGAATTTTAGCAGTCATAAGGTTTTTTAATCTATTTTTATAAGTTTCTTGTTGATACCATTAAAGTCAATTTAATAAAATTTAGGAAAATTAGATTTTATGACGCATGAAAAAAATTGACTCTCTTATTTAAAATTATGGGGTTTGAATACTTTATGCATACACAGTCAGGGTCTAGTATTTAGTATATCTTCATTTTTTTAATCACTTAATACATATATATTTTCTAGGTACCTTTTTTATTGCCCACTGTTGTCACAAGGCTCCAAAGTAACAGTTGACGTTTATTATGAAATATGTATTTTGACTGATGCATTAGTTTTCATAGTGTTTTAATATCACTGTTACTCATGATAGTCTTTTCAATGCATTTATTGTTAAATAATTGTAAAAAGAATTGGGAGTTTTCTATAAAAATAGCTAAAATAACATATATCACAGCAATATGCGAAAATTAACCTTTTAAGAATATCAAAAGTCTATAAAGAGGAAATCTTTTTAATTATTAAGTTTTCCTTTTATACCGCTGAAAAAGGCTGTTCACAATTTAGAAAAACCTGATAACACAAATTTGGAGATAAATCTGGAAATGGTAAAAGAAATTAATCATCAAATATTTTCTAAAATAAAGAGAACTTTAAAATCTATAACTTTGATAAAAGCTATGGCTTTCTGAAAGATGTAAAATTTTGAGACGAATCGAATCTATAAAAGTATTAAATTTATCTGAAAACATTTAATAGTATATTAGAGAGTAGGGTATTATATTAGGGATTGATAAGTGGGGTAATGTTTCATTTTCATCATTTTAAATAGAAAAACTTAGAGCAGAAGTGTTCAACACGCGGCCCACGGGCCACATGTGTGGCCCACCGACTGTTTAAAAAAATTTTAAATATCAAGTTTTTAAAGTTTTTTCCTTTTGAAATTTATTTGAGGGGATAATATTATATATATATATATATATATATATATATATATATATATATATATATATATATATATATATATAAATCTACAATGCATTTGTCTGTTACCTATTCTTGTTTTAAAGTAAATCCTTTTTGATGTTAGAAATGTCCTTTAGATTAAAATTGATCTGTATTTTATCAAAGTTACATTTGATTTTTCTATAATAAATTATTTTTTTAATAAATTCCGAATTGCATTTTACATATCCTTTACTATGGATAGTACATGATTCTCTGTGTGTGTAACTTTCATTTCTCCTCCACTTTTCTGTTTGGAGTGCCCAAAATGCAAGAGGCAGTCAGAGATGTTTTTGTAAGTTTAAAAAAAAATGTTCAGGACTGTTAGGATAAAGGGCAACGTATACTTAATCGTTTGCGAATTACAGCACTATCAAATTTCAACAATGAGTAACGAAAGATCAATTCAAAAGGAACACCGTAATTTTCAAGAAAATGGCAACACACACACTGTAATATTTTAAACATTATTTGATCATTGCATTATTATATTATGTAAACATTATTATATTATCTATTCCTGAATATATGAAAAATAATGAAAACAACAATAATAATTCATTCCGTTTTTAATTTTCACTCAATAAATGTTGTTTGGTTTCCAAATCTAATACAAAGGGGCATATTTTTATGTGCGGCCCGCGAGATCATAATGTTTTCCCGAATTGGTCCACAAGGTCATTTGGGTTGGATACCCCTGACTTAGAGCTTATTACTGAAAGTATGTCTTCTGTGTGAAAGTGGCTGTGGTAGCCATATGACCATGGTTACAAACTCTTGGGCAGAATTATTTCAATCACATCATAGATGTGAGCCCTGATGTCTCTTAAGACCCATCATATAGAGGGTATGATCCCTTGAGACTCAAAGTTCTAATGTTGGCTCGGTGCGAAAGCTTGGAAAGTGGAGTGCCGGCACTAGTGTTATCTTCCACACTTGCCCATGATACAGTAAGGCGAAGTCTATCTATCCCAGTAGCTCTCGTGTTGCTTCAAAAGTGAGACAATGAACAATTAATTGAGAGAGGCTTAAATTCACATTTTCTCCCAGAATGTGAATTTTTGTGATTTATTTTTCTGATTTTCGGTGACATAATCAAGAAGTAGAAAGTTTCATCAAAGTAACAACACCGCATATCTAAGCAAACTATAATTTGGATTAAAACTTGGTAGATCCTTTCTAACGAGAAGCATAGTGTCAGGACCTAAGTCTCATATACGAGGTGTGACACACACACACACAAACAACCGAGATTGATCCAATGAATCATTGTACTTACAGAATCCAACGGAATGTAACATAAAGCAGGCTTCCCCGACTCATATTCTTATGTTAGATGCCTGTTTTTCTCTTTCGACTTCTTACTAAGTCTTCCTTTGCTTGTATACGACTTTTTGAGGGAAAATAAACTCATTGATCTCGTCTAGCAGAAACTAGACAAGGAGATAAGCAACAACAACGTACAGAATCAGTTCTCCGAGACATTATCACCTTTAAAGTATTTCCCTTCAGCATTCACACACTTCTGCATTCGGTGCTGCCATTTCTGGTAACAGTTCTGAAACGAGGTTTTCGGAAAGCCCTTCAGGAGATTCGCCGTTTTTGCCTGATTTTCTTCAAATGAGGTAAAATGGGCTCTCTATAAGCAAGATTTAATTGCAGGAAATAAAAAAAAGTTGCACGAGGACAAATCAGATGGATAAAGAGGATGCCCCGTCACAGTTATTTTTTTTGTTGGCCAGAAATTGCTTAACAAACAGGGCCATGTTAGTGGGCGTATTGTCTTGGTGCAACAGTCACACATCACTTCCCAATTATGACCTTTTTTTTCGTAATTTTTTCACGAAGTCTTTTTAGTACTTCGATGCAGTAATGTTGATTAACAGTCTGACCACTGATGTGAGTGAGGATCTACTCATATAATTAGTTTTGGCAATGTTTTGGACTGTAATCGCTTACCTTGTGTGTCCAGTATGTTCATCATCTTCCACAGTGTCCCTTCCCCATGAAAATCGCTCATGCCATTCAAACACATGTGCAAGAGACAACGTTTCTTTTTCATAGCCACGGTTAATGCTTTAAATGTTTTCATGGCTAATTTCCTAACTGAACTCGAACGGTGCCACTTGATCACCTTTGCAAGATGAACTTAGTCCTTATCCTTATCATGAAATTGTTCTCTCGCGAGGTGATGTGTATGTGGAAGAGATTCTGCATGGAGTATCAGACAAGTTGAAAACGTGGTGGTGAGTCACTCAATTCGATTTCATATTGGGACGATAGACACCACTTACAGATGGGGGATAGGCCATACAACGTCCTCTAGTAGGTTAGTGTGATATTGTAGCACGGTTATACGTATTTTACTATCTGCCACCATCGTTCGTCGACATCTGCTTGAAAATGGGTTACTTGTAAGAATTCATGTGCATAAGATTCTCCTCTCGCTGAGCTAACGATGTCTCCAGCTACAATAGACATACTCACACAGCCACAGGTGTGCTATATAAGCAACAATAAGTTCTCTTCTCCGAAGAATTTTTCGGGGATTTACGATGAGCGCGTTCTCGTCAAACACTACAGAGATGAACGTCATTTTCCAGTCTTATTCAGCATCCTACTGGATAAAAGCGTCTTGGATTGGAGAGCTATTTGATAGATACCCTATCCAAATGGTTGGGACTCTGAACAACCTGCGCTCCTTCAGAGAAGTTGAGGTCTCATCACTTCTGAAACGCATTCTCAGGCCTGTATTTAAGCAATATAGTACACATTTATACATGTTGCTCGGAATGACCCATATACACTCATGGATAAAACAATTAGCGCACCAAGAAATAATTGCAGGACCATAATGAAACTTGGCTTGAAGGTACATGTCAAGAAGATATGCCAATTATTAGAAATGCAGCGTGATTGCGCATTACGTATAGCCGGTAGAGAGCGTTTAACGTCGTTCTCCGTGGAGTACAAAAGAAGTAACCAAAGCTTGTTTAAGTGAGCTGAATCGTTTACAAAGCAAGAGCTCAAGTAGAAATGCCACTACGCCGTTTTCGAAGGCAATATGAGCAGCGGTTGCATTTTAAGAGGGGAGAATCATCCGCATGATTGAAGCTGGGTGGTCAGCTAGGCGAGTAGCCCGTCAGTTAGGCTGCTCTGATTGTGTTGTGAAGATATGTTGGGACCAGTGGATCCGAGAGATGTCATTTACGCGAGGACCAGGTTCAGGACGCCCTCGACAGACCAGTCGTCGAGAAGACCGCCACATCGTAAGAAATGCACGCGTACAGCCAACTGCTTCATCGGCCGCCTTCCAAGCACAGGTAGCACCTTCACTAGGAGCCAATGTGTCTTCTCGATACATAAGAAGGCTCCTGGCTGAAGGACATTTGGGATTGCAGCACCCATTAAGTGTGCTGCTCTTGACGCCTACCCATCGACGACGCCTCCGTTTGGAGTGGTGCCACACACGAAGAAACTGGACTGCATCGGAATGGAACCAGGTCGTCTTTAGCGACGAATCCAGATTCAAACTCAGCAATGATGACAATCTTTTTCGTGACATACCGTTCCCGCAACTGATGGTATGGGTGCGATTGCCTACAATACACGGTCACCCCTAGTATTGATCCGTGGCACCATGACAGCCCAGTGGTATGTCCAAGACATCCTGCAACCACATGTGTTGCCACTCATGCAATGCCTTCCAGGAGCCATTTTTCAACAAGACAATGCTTGGCCTCACACGTCAAGGGTGTCACAAGACTAGTACTACCCTTCCTTGGCCTGCCCAATCCCCATATTTGTCTCCAATCAAACATATCTGGTATCATTTGGGACGGCAAAAGGGGCATCCCACGAGTTTGAACGAACTAGAGGCAAGGTTACAGCAAATATGGAACGAAATGTCTCAAGACATCCTACAGAACTTGTATGCCTCTATGCCCGATCTTATCGCATCGTGCATTCGCGCTAGAGGGGTTTCTGCAGGGTATTAAATCCTCCGTTCTGTTGCCTTTTCTTTGAAATAAATGATCATTTTCTTTGATTTTCCAATAATTTACTTATATCAAAGTAATCATTACGTATGTAAAATTTCGTTTCATTTTGACGACTCATTCTTGGCACGCTAATTATTTTGTCCATGAGTGTACATGATCCTTGTTGCTTGAATATACAAGCCTTCATCAGAGTACGACAGGTTACTATTTCTTATGCCCAGCCTGATCACCGTAAGTATGGTCTATACCAGGAGTTATATTTTTTGGCGACTGGCAATGTATATGACTAAATTTTGACATAAGATAGAAAAATTCGTAAATGTCATTTGACATTCAGAATCTGTACGATTTGATGCCATGAATTACACTTACACAGGCCTTATCACTGAAATTGGTGGCTGCACAATGCATTGGATTTCGGTATTATTTCTCTTTTATTTTGCCCTGTAAATTTTATTGCTTACTTAAACCATTTTAAATAACATGTGGTATAAATTTCATGATTGATAAATTTTTCATAATGTCAAAGTAATCTAGAAAACGCTTATACGAAAAACATGAGTCGTTTTTTAAAAATGTTATGCTGTCATGTTCGAGTTTGCCTGATTTTTGGAGATAACTAAAAACACTTCTCACTATTGGAACAAAAACTCTATGTTATAAACTTTTTAATATAAATAACTGTGCTATTATTTATTCTCCAGATTTAATTTGGTTATTTATCAGTGCCGTAATTCGAAGCGACACGAGATCTATTGTCGACGGGCCTCGTACTTTTTAGCCATGGTAAAATGCTTTTTATTATACCTGAGTCGGCACTACCTTTCCAAACTTCTACATCTCATCAATAGGAGGACTTTGAACCCCAACAGATTTAACGTGCATCGACTCCTCTACACAGTGGGTCTTTAGTGACATCAGGACTCTAATCCACTATTCGATAGAAACAAAGCTGGATAACACAGAATATTACACTTGGCTACTGCAGCAACATTAAGAAGACAGACGACATAGCTCCCGTACATTGTCTAAAGTTTTTCTTTTATATAACAGTAATTTTTCTGTTAAAAAAAGATCTAAATAATATAACAAGTAACACCAAGATTTTTTCCTTCGAATCCATGACTGTGTAACGGGTCTATCCTATACGGGTCTCACTTCTTGGGTAAAATTATTCTTTTAACTGTGTGAGTTTAGTTGAAAACCTTTCTCAGTGAAGAAGACGAGATTTAGGTAAATGAATACTTCTATTTAAACGTTGGCATTAGAGTACGTGATGATGATCGATGGTTGACAGTTGACGGTTGAAATTTGAGATGAAACTATGAATAAGCTTACGACCGGAGGTCATATAGTTAAGAAAGTATCTAAAGAGAATTCAAACGTAGGAGTCAAGTGCGCTCCAGGATTCAGATAAGTACTTTTATTTATATGTTAGTTAACTTAATCCTATGCGATTGCTCTTCTAGGTTTAATAATGAGTGCATTCCCTCCCTTTAATTATGTTGGTTGACTAAGTAAAAGTAGTAATACAATTGTGTTATAGTTACTATGGTTGATCTTTGCTCGAACCCCCAAACACTAACCTTCTCCGGGGCGTTACAAATGGACAAATCAACGCCTACCGTGATTTCACGAAACTGATTTCCTAACCACAATTTCTTTACAGGGAGGAAGCCAAATGCAGTCAAAATCGTTTAACATGGAACTGATGGGACTTAACTATTTATTCGTTTTAAGAGAATTTTGTGTTAGAATTTTGAAAAAAAAACATATTTTCCGCAAAATTAAGTTTATTAGAGTACATTTTATTTACATCTAAGAGCATCTAATAAACTAATCGAAAAATCTTTATTTGCTTCGATTGATGTTAAATATTTTCAAAACAATTGCTTCCTTTAGAAAAATTTCATATTTTACATAATCCCTTGATAACAAGGCTGCAGGACAATTGCTGTACTTGGAGGCAATAAATTATAGTTTAAAAAAAAACTAAAAAAACCGCTTTTATAATGAATCGAATTAAAAATTAAAAACATAATTCTTAATATAAGAATAAAATGATTAAAGAGAAAATGATAATGTCATTGCGGTAAAAACATGGGCTGCTTTGTACAAGATTTTTACACTAACTCAGCATTTCGGAATAGAACTTGTAAGAAATTACAACAATTATAATAGAGCACCTCCCGCTTTTATCCCAATGACATTAATTTCCTCGTTAATCATTTTATTCTTATACTAAGAATTATTTTTTTTAATTTTTAGTTCGATTCACACTATAAAAGCATGTTTTTTAGTTTTTGTTTAAAGCTATAATTTATTTTTCATTTTTTTTTGTTCGATCTATAATAAAAGCCTGTTTTTTTAGTTCTTAAAACTATCATTTATTCTTTATTGAATTTTCCATTGAGTTTGATATTTAGAGCTGAAATTATGTGGCTGCTGGAATTAGTCTTGCTCTTCGATGGATCTTAATTAAGGGGTATTTACAGTGGTGGCCCAAACTGTGGACTCTTTTTTAACTTATTATGTTTTTTAAGGCATCCGACTACTCTAAAATCATAATTTTTTTTATGATTTTATTATATAGACCATCTTATTAGCTTAATAAAAATACCAAGTTTTTTTATTTTCCATTCACTAGAACAAAAACTACAAGTGTTTTAATAAAAAGAGATGCCATAACTTTACACACAAAATGTCAAATATTAAAATGCGTTTCACTCGAAATGTGTTTTTTTCGAAAAACTCAAACGGGGACAGCGAGTTCTGAAAAAGTTTTGAAAATAATTTGCTGAAATTTTTTTTGATTGTTTTGTACAACAGTAGAAGTGTTTTGGCCTTTAAATTTATCAATGACTGCTTTATTTCAAAATTTACAATCCTTTATGTGGATATAATCCCTGTTTTTTCAAGCAATTTCATATAGTCACTAAGATAGAGTGCTCTAGTTTTTGTAAAAATTAAAATATCGATTATCCTGAAGGTCATTTCAAACATGAATAACAAAGTAACACATTAAAATTGAAAAATTGAGAATTTGTTCAAACAGTTTTTGTACAGAGCGGGCCCCGTTTATGTAATTTTTTGTACATTTTCACCAGTTTTTTCCTTTTATAAAAAATAATAAATTTTTTTTCTCTTTTCAGTTTTACGATTTTTTCCTTTAAATATACTAAATAAATCTTAAAATCACTAAAAAATCCCTATGTCTCCATATTTTTTCAAAAAATAAAAAATTGTCTCAAGTAGTCGCATACCTTAAGTTTGTATGCTTTTAGAAACTTTTGTGTTGCACAAAATACCAAGTATTTTATATCTTTCTAAAGAAAATTTAATACTGAATTCAATACAAAAGAAATTTTAATTATTTGCAACACAAAAAAGTCATGCTGCAATAACTATCGATATATATTAGATATTGATGATAGCAGTGAGTTATCAGAGCTTAGTGAGGTTGCCTTTATTCTTTATTACAGCTTCACATCGTTGTTTAATTGAGCTGAAAATAGTTTTAAGATCTTCCTTCGTTATTACATGATGCCAGGAAACAATTATATCCTCAACTATTTCCTTTTTATTTCATGGGTAGCTTATTCAAACAAGAATTTTCAAACGGTGCCACAAGTTTTCGATAGGATTGAGGTTAGGACTTTTTTTTGACCAGGAGAACAATGATATTTAGTCAAAAACCAATGGCATCAAATAAAAGAGTTGATTGGACACATGTGTGACGAGAAAGTGGTAAAATTACCTTTTATTCCGTTTAATTCCTTTAATTAATTCCTTTGTGAAAATTACATAAGAAGTGGGTAGCTCTGTGACTACATTTGAAGACTGAACGTTTTGTTTAAGATGTCAGGAGACAAATTTAATTTAAAAAAAACAGGAAAAATGCGAAAAAGGTGCAGCACATCTGTTGATGACAGAAGAACAAAAATACTGTGTTTCAGAGATAAAAGAATTTCATTGACATCCATCAGAAGGGACCTAAGTGATGCTGGTGTTTCGGTCAGTTCAAAAATAACCAGGAGTAGATTAGCAGATGTAAAAGTAAAAGGTAGAATTCCACGAAAAAAGCCGTATCTCAGATTACAGCAGAGCTAAAAGGGACTACAGTGGGCAATGGAACACATTAATTGAGTAAATGATTATTGGTCACAAGTTATTTAGGGGGACGAAACTAAAATATCGTTATTCGGTAGTGATAGCCTAAAATATGTAAGACGTAGAATTTCAGAAATGCTACATCCTGACTGCATACAGATAACTGTGAAGTACCCATGAAGTTTTATCATTTAGGCATGCATATCAGCAAATGTTATCGGTCGCCTTCCTATCATCGCTGGGACACTGAATGTCATAAAATACATTGACACCATTCTAGAACCCAAACTTCTGCCTTCTATCAGGGATCTATTTACCAACAATGCTTCATTTATTTTTCAGCAAGATTATGCTCCATGCCCCACAGTAAAGTAATTGAATGAATGGTACCATTCTAAGATCATTGAGTTGTTCTCATAGTCAGGAAACAGTCCTGACCTCGATCCTATCGATAACTTTTACCTACGTTTGAAAACTCTATTTTGAATGAGGTACCCATGAAATAAAAAGGAACTAATTGAGGATATAATTGTTCCCTTGTATCATGTAACAACGAAGGAAGAGCTTAAAACTATTTTCAGCTCACTGAAACATTGATATTAAGCTGTAATAAAGAATAAACACAATCTCACTAAGCTCTGATAACTCACTACTATCATCAGTATCCAATGTATATCAGCAGTTATTGCAGAATAACTTTTTTTGCGTTTCAAATATTTGAATTTTCTTTTTTTTGTGTTGAATTTAGTATTAAATTATCTTTAAAATGATATAAAATACTTAACATTTTGGGCAACGTAAATTTTTTTTATAAGCATACAAACTTAAAACAAATAACAATTTTACCACTACTGTATTCTCTCTGTTTACGTCGGCCCCGGATGAGTCGATCTATTTGAAAGATGCCATCTCTATAGATACAGGTCTAGCTAATAAAAGTGCGTTAAGAAGAAATATCAAATGTCAATCATATTATCACCTTTTAAACGCATTGCTATAATGTTAATTCGTATCATCACTTACAAACGTATTGCTTTATAAAAATATAAAATATTTAGCAGTTAGAACATAAATTATTTTTTTTCACACACACGATTCTTTTTTTTTATTTCCAATTTCAGAAAAACTAGATTTATATTTTGGTAAGAAAGAATATAAAGAACACTTTTTTGTTTTGTATTAACTACAAGCCTATATGCTGTTTTAAGATTGCACCTTAATCTTTTACTCGCCAAATCTGGAAATAGCATATGGAATTAGTCGCCAAATCTGAAAATGCTTTATGCAATTAGTCGCCAAATCTGAAAATGGTTTATGCAATTAGTCGCCAAATTTGAAAACGATATCATGAATTGTTCGCCAAATCTATAAATCCTTATTTTTGAGGATCCTGATCAGGACAATGAAACAAAATTAGGAAATTATTGTATTGTCACCAGTCATTGAGAAGTGTGCAAAATTTCGAAATAATCTGACCTTTTAAAGTAGGTAAAAATAGAGTTCAAAAATTCTACTACATACACTGCTGGACAATTGCTAAGGACGGATAACACTATCATCCATAGCAACCACAAAATGAAAGGAAGCAAAATGTGGAAAATTAGAATAAGTGCGGGATATTAGTAAGAAGTATGAGTATGCAAATTTTTTCCACGTCTGTTCATCACGTGCTAGCGTTCATAAGAGCTTTAAAGGTTTTGACGCGTGTGGACAGTTGTTGTTTCAAGTCAAAGTTTTACAGGAAAGATTCAATAGACGAACTTAAATTTTTGGCATGTCTTCCCGATATCACATAGATGATTTTATGCGTGGCCGAATTATTGGAAAGATCGAAGAAGGGCGACAAATAGCAGATGTTGCCAGGAGTTCGACATCGCTCACAGCGTTGTTTCACGGCTGTGGAAGTCATTTAAAACTACTGGAATGTGTAGTAGACGGCACGGGGGAGGTCGTGTTAGAAGTACGACGCCTGCAGAAGACAGATATATCGTCCTATCTGCAAAAAGGAACAGGCGCACCACAGCTCAGCAGGTGGCAAATCAGTTTCTTGCTGCCTCAGGAAAGCAGATCTCCCGAAAAACTGTTGCCAGACGTTTGAGGGCAGGAGGACTATACGCACGCAGACCTGTTGTGTGTGTCCCATTGACCAGACAGCACCGTACTGCCCGTTTGCAATGGTGTCGTGAGCATCACAATTGGACTGAACAGGACTGGGCATGCGTACTATTCTCAGATGAGAGTAGGTTCAGTCTGTCATCGGATTGTAGACGCCAACTGATCTGGCGCGAGAGTGGCACTGCTTATCGTCCAGAAAATATCCAGGAAAAGGACCGATATCCTACATGCAGTATCATGGTGTGGACCGGCATCATGATCAATGGCTGCACGCGCCTACATGTGGTTGCGAATGGGACTATGACGGGCCAACGATACATTGATGAAGTTCTATTTCCTCATGTTCTTCTTTTCCGTGGTGCTGTCGGTGATAAATTTGTTTTAATGGACGACAATGCAACATGTCATCGAACACTCTCTGTTCAGGATTGTCTAGATAGCGAGTGTATTCAACGTCTCGTATCGCCAGCGCGTTCTCCAGATCTAAACCCCATTGAAAATGTGTGGCATGCTTTGGGGAGGCAAGTTGCTGGTCGAAACTATCCTCCGACAAACAAGAACACCCTCATCCGTGCACTCACAGAGGAATGGGATAAATTGCCTCAACAGCTGCTGGATAATGTTGTGCAAAGTATGGTACGACGTGTGGAATGCTGCATCACACTCCACGGTGGACATATCCCGTACTGATACCTTTCTTTAAGGTGCCTGCTGACTTTTAGATGCACTGTTCCATTTCTCCGTACGCAGATCAAATGAACATTTTTTTTCTTTCAGATGTTTCACAGCTTTTGTACTTTCCAGAACAATAAATATTCTTTATTCTAATGTCTGAACAATGTGGCAACTATATTTTATCCTACTAGGCCTCATGTCTCGCTTAATGTTATGTTACATAGCAATTTGTGATCCGTCCTTAGCAATTGTCCAGCAGTGTATAAGTGAAACTTATAAAAGCGTTAAGAGTGTCTTTTTAAGCTGAAAAGATAATCTTTATATCTTTCAATACAACGTTGGAGTGAGCTGGACAATTATCAATTATCATTGCAACCTTACGCTTTTCTCATCTGAATCACTCATCTCTCTTTATGATCCGAATTCGAAAGCCAACTGATGAGAGATATGTTTTTTGTGTGGTGTTTGTATGGGTGATGGGTGAAAGTAGCTTAGACAAACTATTCCGAGAGCATTTCAGAACCGAGTTAGCCTCCTTTCTTTAATACATATGAAACCATCTCCCTTTCATTTCACACCCCTTTTAAATCTCGCCTGCGTAGCTAGTGTTTTCCTCATATTATTCATTTTCAGAAATCTTTTCACGTAAAATGATTTTCGTTTAGTGTTAAGAGAAAAAAATGTATGAAAATATACAATAGTTTGTTGGAACCATTGTATTATTTTGTGTTAACCGATGTTTCGTCTTAAGCGTTTTCACGTTAAACTTATTTCACTGTCATTTCAAGAGGAATTTTCATCCAAACGTTAACATGCAAAAATGGTAGTTTTATTGATTTTTGTACAAAAAGAAAATTTTCTTTCTTAATTTCAGTTACTTTGTGATTGCCATAACCCTTAAAAATTTTACAAACACTTTGAAAAAGAACGATTTATTATGAAATGTAATCATTTTTTGAGAAAAGATTTTCAACTTATTTATGGAAAAATAATTTGAATTATAGATTTTACTACAACTCATTTGATTAAAAATCTATGATTTTGCTGCAGTTATAAAAGGCTATATATTTCTTAAACGATTGATATTTTATTTTTTCTACCAATTTACTATAACGCTTTAAAAAGAAATCTAAGTAAAAAAGTCCACCCATTTTATCAACTATATATATATATAAGTTCAGAAATTCATTTTAAATTCCCATGAAAACTGGGCCATGAAGAATATAAACTCCAGGTAAAACCGATCTCACGTATCTTCACCCAACAGGTCCTTTTTAAAAGTCACAAAAGGGTTTAAAAACCTGCAAAGAAACTGAACTCACCGTTCGTTGAACTCTTCCTGTCCCCAAATTCCTTAACAGGTGAATAAAGGGAGCAGTTTAGAACAGCCCTACTGTTGCCCCTTAACTTAAAGGAGGCCTCTTTTTTTCAAAGTGCAGTTAGAGGCCCTCTCAGGGACTTCACTTCAAATCTCGGAGGCATATCCGCATTGCCAAAATCGGAAAGGTTTTTTTTTTCTTTTAGAGTCTACTTCCTGAAACTTTACTCGAAATCGAATAAAATTGTTACAGAAGTGACTGTGATGCACTACTGTTTCTGTTTTTCCAACATATTTATTTATTTTAAAATTACTTAGGAAACTATTTTCGATAAAGCCATTAGTATAAGCATTTATTTGCTATTTTCATTCATTGCCTTCTCTGAATACATTAGGAGAATATTTTGAACCCTTTTTCTTCTCGTTCGAAATTTTTTAAAATTTATGTATACTTTTTAAATACAAAAAATAAGTACCGTCTACGTAGCTCCAAATTCCTTAGTCTTCTACTCAAAACTATTTTTGTAAATTTGGATTGCAAAAAGTCTGGTACACGTTTAGAAATTGTATCTCAGGCATAAAAGTGGCCGCGGTAGCCGAGTGGTATAGGTATCGGATCATGGCTTGCCTAGTCACGAGTTCGAGCCCAGTACCACTAAAGACCCGCCGTGTAGGGCAGCGATGCACGTTAAATCTGTCAAGAGCTGAAACGTTCTTCCGTTGGTGTGGTGTGGTAGTTAGGATAGGGGAGTCCCAGCTCAGGTGTCATCCACGTCACTTGACTATGGTTCAAAATTACGAGGTCCGTCACCAAAAGCCCTCGTGTAGCTGAACAGTGTGACGTTAATATTCACTCACTCACTGACACCTTCAGATCGAGGCTCACGAAATTCTTCGCGGCAACAGGCTAGATGTACGCCTGTCGTTAGCCGTATACAGGGGACAGTAAGATTTAGCTTGATTCCACCCCAATTTTGAGGGAGAACATCCTGGAGGTGATCAGGGGCCTCCCGTCTCTTTTCTCCTTCCAGCAACCTCACGAGAGGACTTGCGGCTTTATCTCCATGAGCAAAAAGTACAGAGTACCCCCTACAGCAAATGCATTCTCTATTTTCAAACATCCATGTCTTCTCCAGGATTCGAACGCAGGCTCTACGGCACAGCAGTCTGTGTAAATAACCACTATACTAGATGGTAGATTTTGAAAACTTTTGCAGCAACTCAACAGATGCCAGTTCGCGGAAATGACCAAACATCAAACACGACCGAAAAAAGCATAATAAAATGCAATTGCATGAAGTGAATAATAATAATTGACACATTGAATAAAACATATCTATTTGTAAAATTTTTAAGGAATTTTCTCTGAACTATATTAAATACATCTCAGGCATTGTGTTTCGAGAAATTTCGATTCACAACTGAAAGATTTAAATATTTTTGCGCAGCTTGGAAAGTCAGTTTTGTGAATAAATCAAAGCAACTTTCTTTCTCGGAAGCCTAAGCAATTGCCTTTCTTTCGTTTGTAGCGCAACACAAATGTAAACGTCATTTCTCTGAATTTTCGAGCCATTGGGAGTCCGAGAATCAAGTGAGGATGAGAAAAATTAACAATTCCGTGCTATATTTGGAAAGTATAGGAATACGTAATCGACGTTTTGCGTTCTACAAAATGAATGAGATATTTCACTCATAAATGACAACCAACTTCTGTTCAGTTCAGGTTAGTTTCATTAACGTATGGGTTGCATTTCAAAGTACTGAAGCAGCTTGGTATACTCGTTCTGTTAAGTCTAATGGCGATTTTCTTAAGAAACTTTATTTACTTTCAGTGCAGTATAAACATTGTTTCATGTATCAACGAAATACAGCTGCTTAAAGTTTGTGAGAAAATTTTATGTGTCTCGAACCTCATTTGATGAATGAGGAAAGGAGAATTTAAATTCAGAATAGTAAAATATTTCGTGCAACAAATTGGAAATATCGTATCATATTTATATGTGTATTAAACTTTTGGAATGAGTTATAGAGCTCATATATAGGTTGTGACACAGACATTCATAAATTTTGATCTGTTGTGTATGTACCCACAAAATTTATTTTTAAAAATAAGTTACTAGAATTATATTCCTTTTTTTAGTAAGATTCTTAAAATTCCCTTAAACTCTTCTGAGATATTTTATAAAAAAGATATAGTTTTTGAAGTTGCGTTTTGCCACAAATTTTATATAAATTCATAGTTTCTGATATCTTATATAATATATATTTAATGACAGGGATTCATGCATTGTTATATCACAAATCGTAATATCGCATATTTTGTGTTATAATTGAAATTCATATTACAAAAAAGTGTTATTTCAGTCTATCTTAAACTGAACTTAAACTACCTTAAATAAGCACCGTTTTATTTAGAATTAGAAATAATTTTACATCAAAGGAATCTTTTCAGATATTTTCTCAAAACGTCATTAAATTTCAACACATTTACTATTTCAAAAGAGTGTATATATATATAGTGTATATATATATATATATATATATAGATAGATAGATAGATAGATAGATAGATAGATAGATAGATGTGTCCTGTTATCTAAAAGAACGCTACATTTTTATACTATCAAATAAAAATTGTTCTGTATTATGTACACAATAATTTAAAGGATAATTTCAATAGTTTTTATTGATACTGCGTAAAATTCCTGGAGTAGTATATATGTTAAATATCACAAAATAAATGAAAAATAAATTTTTGAAGTCTTATGAGCAATATATAATCCTTAAAAACTTAATTTCAATAATACAAAAAGAGTTTGTAGGAACTTTTGGTTTTTTTTTTTTTTTTGGAAGATAACGCATTGTACAAAGGTATGTGTAATAATCACAATTGAAATCAGATTATATGCATACAAAATTTGCTACAAGTTACTAAAGAGCAGATTACTAAGAATTTTAGAGCTTTGTTGACTTAAATACAATTTTACTCTCACGTTCTTTATAAATTTTATAATACCCCGAGTAATATACATTTTAGTAAGGTTTTTATACGAAATATTTGCTTTCCACCCCTAGGAGTACTTAAAAATTGCAAATGTTAAAATAAATTTTTTAAAAAAAAAGGTTCCAGCTTAACTAAAAGTCTTGCAATAAATTAACTGTAGAATGCCCTTTTTTGACTCAAATATTATCTGCTTTCTTTTTATTTTTTTTCTGTAATATATGACCATTTTTTTAAATGCAAACTTTGTTGCCACTTAATTTGGAGACACAAATTTGTGAGCCTTAATATTCTTTTTTTCTTATTTGTAGCGAATGTGAAAGGCATATCCATTAATTTGAAGATAAGTAATTAATTTAACAAATATATTGATTCTCCATTCACAACAACAGATAATAAAGCATTGAGATACTTAAAAAAATTATGTTGTTTTAGACGAGTGAGATTCATTTTCGCAATTCTAAGGTAGCAATACAAGTAACAATATGTAAATTTGATACAAGACAAACGACATTAAAAGTACACATTCTACTTATATAAATATCAAAGGGTCCACAAAAGATTAAATGTATTCGGTTTATAAAGGAGTTAACGTTAATTGAGGCTTCGTTACGCTTACTAAGCATTATAAGCGAAGAACTGTCCATTGAGACAAATTACGAAGAATTCTCCAGATTAGATACATCTTGAGTGTTACTTTCGCTACGATATTCCACAAACAGAGGAAATCTCAATTTTAAAAGTATTTTCTGTTTTTAATCTCATGATAATCGAACGACCCTATTACTTAAAATACGTGTGTGGGATGGAAATCGAAGAGTCGAAATTGCTGCTTGGTTACATAATAATTAGAACTTGGGCGATAATTAATAATGGGCCGATTCTGATGATTTCAATCGTTAATCCCGCCGATTAAGGGACGTGTTATTGATAAGTTTTGAGGGAAAACGAAGCGTTTATTAGTATATAGAACAAAGTTATTTCTATCATGGGAAGAGAAAGTATTTCAGAAAGCGTTTTGTCTTTGTCTCTTTACATGCTTACAGAGGAATTATAATAAAGAATAAATGTAATTATATGTATACAGAGACAGAGAGAGAGAGAGAGAGGGATTCTAATACACTAATTAAATACATCATAGGAATTATGATGAATACTTAATAGGAAATAGAATATTTTAGAAAGACTTATGAAATTGGAAATATTCGATACTGTAACCGAGAGAGGGAGATTTTTGCAATTACATAAGTACTTTTTCAATTGAAGATAATCTTTTGTGAATATAATTCTGGGTAACTTTGAGTTTAAAATCATATATAGAGAGTTTAAAAAATATTTTAATTAAAGAACATGTTTGTGATATACGGCGAGGGGCTAGTTCTTTTATGTATATAATCTAAAGCAGTTAATTCATAACACAACACTTTCATTGTTATATGCATTTTTTGTAATTTCATTTAATTATGATATTGGTAGATAATCTGATCTGTTAAGTCTGTCTTCCCCAAATGTGCGAGAAACTGAACTGAACAGGGATCACATTTTCAAACAGAAAAATGTCTTCATTTTCATGAAAGTTTACTACATTATAATTCATATATCTTGCTTATATCATACTGCTTTTAAAATTTCAAAACATTCCATAGATAATTATTTTTTCTTTTTAACATCTAAAGGAAAAAAACATTTAATATTACGATATAGGAGATAAAAGGCGAAACACATTTTCTACAGAAAAGAAAGAATCAACTCAGATAAAAATAAGAATTATGGTAAAATATGCTATCTATATGATAGCGAAGCTAGAACATAGAAAATGCGAAACATATTTATGCCAGAAAAAATAAGTCAACTCGGAGGAAAAGGAATAGTAAGATAAAATATTCTGTTCTCTATAGGTTAGTGAGGCTAGAACTTAATAGTAATGCTAAAGTACTTTTATATCTGAAAAATTATTCCAAATTCGGGGCATATTCTTTAACATTAAGCGAAAACTGTCTTAAAAAACTATAAAATAAGTATCTTCAATTTAATTAACACATTGCATACATGATCAAGAATATCAGGCAAGTGAAAAAGGGAGAGGCAAGAGTTTTAATGTAGATGCAGAAACGATAGATTGCTTTTACATCTACTTCTGAACAGTACTTTAATAAACATGAAATCAAACCTGGGAGAATATTTTTAATAATTTTATCATCATTATATACACATATCAAAATCAACAATCACTTAAATTAGTATTTCTGTGGCGTGTTGATTAAAAATTAGAAACACCGAAAGAGATAAAAGTTCCTTGCAATAGAAATTTGTATATACATGTTCTGTTTATATTTACTTTAAACTGCAATTTAAGATAAGTGTGTAAAATGTGGTGGGGGAAGTAGATTTTCAGCGAGTTCATTTCAAATTCAGTTGCAATACCTAGATAAACAGTCCATGCCTGCTTCTGTGTGTGGATGGTAAAATCTTTAGAGTAGATTTAACTCCTCAAGTCATGAGGAATCGGAGCCTCTGCAAATAGTGTTGTGTAGTCAAAAACAAAGGAAGCATTCAACTCCCTTTGGCTCTGAAGGGATCAAAGGCTTCGCATGCGTTAATTAGCCAGTGAATTGGGCTGCCCACTGGTCAGGTGTTTTTAGGAGGAGAAGGGAGGGTAGATAGAATTCGGACATAGGGATTAGCTGACTAAAGCTCTGAACGCCCTCCGCAAGCTGCGGAGTTTGATATTTTAATTTTAGATGAAAGCACACACACACGCAGAGGAGTGTCTCTGGACAGCGCCTTCATTAGAGTACCCTGTTTATCCTTAAAAGTAACCATAATAAGCTCATAAGCTTAGGCTGGCGTTACTGATGAAATTCTGGAGAGAAATAATTAATATAAATAAGAAAATGGAGACGTAAAAGTTTTGGCTTAACCCTTAACTTCGCAATTTTTTTAATTTCTGTGAAAAAATTTTCTCAGCTAGTTCTCAAGTAATAATAAAAGGGAAAAATATGAAAAAAAAATTAAGCAGTTTTAAATTGAATTTCAGTCATTTTTTTGTTTGTTGCAGAAGTGCAACATTGTGCAGTAGTGCTATAAATTTAAGAACTTTTATTTTATATGAGGATTTTATTATTCATCATAAAATGTTTAAATTTCTTACCTGGTAATTTATTTCGTCAATAAACAAGATGAAACATAAAATATATTGGATTCTTTTTATAGTAAAAATACAGTTCTTGAGGTATCAGAGATTTTTATAATTGTTGTGATTTCTGGAATAAATGTACTTCCATCTAGTGACAAAATTAGCGTGTATTTCGTTGCAATAATCTTTTTTCTCAGATAAGTGATTTGTAGGTAATTAAAAAAATATTGAGTCTGTTAAATTAAAATAAATCATATGTTGCAAAAATGCAATAGTGCGAAGTTAAGGGTTAATTTCGATCATTTTTTGACGATTTTGTCTCTTTTAACAAAATGTTATTAAAAATATTTTGCATTATTGAAAAAAAATATTTTGAATTTTTTTATTTATCAGTGCAACATTGGGCTAATCTTTTAAAAAATTTTCCTGTGTTATTTAATAGTATAAATAAATTTATTTAATTTATGTGTGGTGATAATATATTTCACACTCGAAATTATAGCAGTTTTAGTACACACACGTGTGTATTTCATTTTATATATATATATATGCCCTGAAATTGCAAAGAAAATCCTTATTCTTATATTTAAATGAAATGTATCCATTATATCTATAAAAAATGTATTAATGAATTAATTGCTTTTATTTCACATGTATGAAAAACTGAATTAATCAATAAGAATAAAATTCTTTAAAAATAACTCATTGGTGAACGTGTTCCATATTTATTTTTAATTCCGGGTAAAGTTAAAGTGGTTGAGAGAAAACAAGAACCTTTTTAGGAGTAGTTTAAAAAGCTAGTTATATAAAAGTATATGGATACACGAATCTTAAACATTCTAGCAAATAATGTATTTTCTAAACATTCAAAATTTTGGGTTTCCCTTTCATAATTATTTGTTTCATTTTGTGAGACTGGCTTCTGGCGAACATTTCATACATTTCCAGGAATACATTTCTAAGATAAACAAAGAAAAACAAGATTATACGAGTGTGTTTACCAGCATATATATATATATATATATATATATATATATATATATATATATAGGATTAAATAATCTATTACATACACAAGTAATATCGTTTAACAAAGCGTTAGAAATGCCATAGCATCTTAGAAGACGTTATATGAGACTGCCGAAAAGTTTCATAATTACAGGTAATGAAGGACTTAGTAATCAACTAAATTTAAGCTGAGGCAGAAAAGAGTTGACTCGTTGTAACTAAAAGCTAAATAATCATTTAAAAGGAAACATGATATGATAAATTGTTGAAGATGTCAAGTTGTGGGTATGTGAAAGAAGAAACAGGATACAACAAATGCAAAAATAAAGGAAAGGAACAGTGAAGGATTTTCCTAAAAAGAAAGTTTGCGAGGAAAAACTTTTTATTGCTTTTTAAGATATGCTAATTATTTTTTCAATAAATGAAGGGGAATCAATGTTATAATGAACCAATTAATTAATTAGAAATTAGATAAATTTATTTAGACAGTTAAGTAATAATAATAATATATATATAAATAAAGAGGAAATCTTTTTTATATCAAAAATATAGATGAAAAAAATTGTATCGAAACCAAATAATATGATTTCTTTTTCTTTTGCAGCTTTTTTCAATAATTTAAAATGTATTTTGATTGAGACTAATATCCTTTTTACTTCTGAAGTTATATTGGATTCGAATATATAATTAAACCCCGGAGGTGTAGTTGTGATTACAGCCAGTGAGCAATCCGTAGTAATTTCGAAATTAACTGCATTTTTGTATTTTGAAAATTATTTACTTTTGTTACGACAAAAATAAACCATTCTATTCATATCAAACAATTGTTTGATATGAATATAAACCTGTGAGAATATAACTTACTATTCTTCTTTTTTCGTACGTAAGCGTTTTTTACTGTTCTTACGCTTTTCATTTTTTTCTGAGATTACGCAAATTCTGAGGGTGATATGTTTAGAATGCATGATGCGATAAAATATTCAACGTAGAAGATTATATTGTAGGCAATGAGAGATAACTGAGAGGAGGGGCCCTTTATCAAGGGACGAACAGGGAAGGTCTAGGTGTAGAGGATGACCATGCAATCGGACCAACGGACCCCTTGCCCCTCACCACTTCCCGTATGGGAGAGTATCTCTCCCAAATACAATGAACTACAAGCAGGTGTGTTTGATCGGATGCAAGCCCGTTATTAATCCACGATACATAACTACTTCCCTCCCAGGGACGGCTGTCCTGCTTCAGGACTGATTGGACCTTGTCAACTACCTCTACGTTTATAAAACATACATCTACCAGGATATTGCAAATATTCATTTCTTGCCCTATCCCGCAATGCCCTGCCCTACAGGCAAGAAGGGAAGGTTGTGGCTCCTCTATGAAAAGGGAGGGATTGCGCTAACTTCAATTGGGAATCCGAAAATGCATTTTTCACCATAGTTTTTTTATCATTCCACTGCTTTTTTAGGCAAGTTGATAAATAAATCCTTGCTCATAATAAAGTGCTCTTATTGGTTACATGTTCATATTTGTAAGGATTTATATTTATGATGTACATTCTTTAAAGAGTTAAAATGTGACAAGGATCTAATTTGTTAACAGTCGTTTTGTTAAGGGAAAAACAGGATTTAAAAAAACAATTACACAATATATTTTGTAAAATTGGTTTATTCAAATTTGTTGTTAAGAACTTTTTGCACTTAAATTCCCTTGACAGAAGGGGGACATCTTGAGACTTAGAGGCTAAAAGCCAAATATCTACTCATTCTTTAAAAAATTCAAGTGCTTAATTTCTACCCTATTTCTGAGACTTGATGTTCAGTTACAGACCAGAAATTTAAAAAAAAAATACAAAATATATTTTAGGAGGAAAAATTAGCTTTGACTCAATTTTAAGGAAGTTTCATTCAAAAATATAAACTGAATGTGTGTGTTTCTGAAAATAACAATAAATCCCCTTCTCCCAAATAAATACCTTATGCTTTTGGAACTAATATATCATTTCCAATTCAGAGATTTGCCTTGTCACGAGTTCGAGCCCAGTACCACTAAAGACCCGCCGTGTAGGGCAGCGATGCACGTTAAATCTGTCGAGAGCTGAAACGTCCTCCCGTTGGTGTGGTGTGGTAGTTAGGAGAGGGGGTGTCAGCTTAGGTGTCATCCACGTCACTTGACCATGATTCCAAATTACGTGGTACGTCGCCAAAAGCCCTAGAATTTTTGAAATATATTACTTGGAAGTGAGTTTATTCATATTTTACGACAACAGAGGGGAGAAATTTTAAGAAAAAAACTCCAATAATTATTTTAATTGGTGGTACTCTGAAAATAATGTGAATTTTTCAAAAATTCTAGTTGAGCCTCTGATCAGAGGTCTGAGCTATATACAGGCAAAATATTATTCTAATAGAACAATTTTTCACAAAAGGAGAACATTTGGAAAAAAGATTATTCTAAGTTAATTTTTTACCGAAATATTATATTTAAATAAATATTTTTGTCAAAATGTCCTTAAAACAATATTATGCATGTATTCTAATCTGAATGACACTAAATATCATGAAAATTATCTATTTATGTTCTTTTTTAAAATCACGGTTCCGAACGTAGTCGGATACCTTAATATAAATAAGTATATATATATATATATATATATATATATATATATATATATATATATATATATATATATCTTTTACCAGAAGAAAAATAATCTTTTTACTATAAATAAGTGCCTAATACTTTAAAAAGTTGATCCCTTTCGTTATTTTATGAAAATACACGAGTAAATTAATATGAAGCAACTCAACACAGTCAATAGTTATCCAAACTTTATCACAAAAGTTTTAACGCTACATCTTTGGTAAATTCGGATTTTGCATCTTGTCCTAATAGAAGACAAAAGATTGACACATAAAGGGATCAAAATCTTGCTTCGTTTCTTCCATGTAATCTCAGTACATAAAAGTTCCTGAAAACTTTTGGAAACCCCCTTGAGTTGAATATAGACAGAGCAAAATATGTTTTATTTAAAATCCTTCCTCGAACCTTTTTGAAATGTAGGAAAATTCTCTTAGAAACAAGAACATACAAACAAATCATGAAGGAGACAGGGATGAATAATTTATTTCTCTTACAGAGAGAAATATCAAAGCACAAGCCGAACACTTCGCTACGACTTAAGACTCATACGTTTTATAACTTCACTTATCTTTGAATGTGCATTAAATATTATCATTTCAAGAACCTGGAAGCAACTTTTATTCTTACCCCACATAGTGACTTATAAATAATTTATGCTTTACATTTTTTAAATTAATTGTTTTAAATGTAAGTTTTAACATTTTAATGAATGAATTATAATAAATTGTGCTTTCATTTACTACGAATAACTTGAAATTTCTAAGGTTGGAAATTATGTAATAAATTGATAAAGATGAAGAATGTTGAATTACGGAAAAATGCTAGAAAATGTTTTTTCAAATTTAACATTGTAAAATTTATGAAAGAGTTACTTATTATGATCTGTGTTTCTAACTTCTTTAATATAATTATAATTTAATAAGAAAAACAATTTTTGTTTATATTACATAGTTATAATTTTTTACCTTAAAGCATGTGAATATGTCTTCATGTTTAAAAAAGAAATCGGATAAAAGTATGTCACACTGTGGAAAAAATGGTTAACAGTTAAAAAGTGATCCATACTTTGTAAAAAACTGTTTGTTAAAATTATTTTACAAAAAAAAACACCAAATAAATTGTATTTCTAATAATTTACACTCTACTTTTAAAGGGAAACTTAATCTTTTCTTTTCAGATGATCAGTAGGTCATGCATTTAGTTAAAGTATGAAAAAAATGGCTGAAAGTCAAATGCTTCATTTTTTAAAAAATTAATGTTAAGTAAACTTTCTGTAATGTAAATGCCTTTTTAAAAAATTGTTTTTAGTGAGCAATTATACACTTAAAAATCTGTTTGTATTAAAGTAAGCCTGTTTGTATTAAAGTAAGCTAAAAACTGATATTTTTATACGAATAAAATAAAATTTTAAAATGTATAAATACAGAAAAAAAATGTTTAAAATATTTTTCAAGATTTCGGGGGAAAAATAATTAATATCCCTGAAAGAGAGTTTATTTAAATAAGTTAAAAGTATCTCGAATAAAAAAAATCCTAAATATTTTTGACAAATATAATAACTAAGAAATGAGTAAAACGTTTTTGAAATGTGAAAAATATTTTGATTTACTAGAGACATAAGTTTTATGCGGTATAACAATATTACATGCTTGTAAAGTTAAATTAAAAATTTAAAAATAAATATAAGCCTAACTATGTAAAGAGCCAAATATTACATATGAAACAAAAGCTGATTTTTAAAATAAGAATATGCTTTATATGCTTTAAATCTTTATATGTAAACAGTTCATTAAATGTCAAAAATGTGTCAATTTGCAAATGTCAAACATTTAATTGCACGTCTCAAAAGAGAAGAACTAAATATTCTCTATAAGTAGAAGTACTATAAAACTAATGCATGTGTGTGTGTGTGTGTGTTCTTTTAATGATAATTCTTATGTTATACGTCGAACCAAAACGATAAAGAAACAACAAGGAAATACAAAACAGTAAGGATTCAAATTTGTAATAAGTTTTCAAAAATACTCAAAACTTCAAAATAAAGTTAATTTAGTCGTTTCGATTAAATAAGTGAAGTATAGAAGTCCAACTTTCATAAATGATAGTTTGTAGCCAAAAGCAGTTTCTATAGAAAGTAAAACATCGTTAGGAAACCTCGCATTGGAATAAGAAGCTTACTAACTGCAAGAATGAATGTTTAAAAGACTTGCTATTTAATTAAATTGTAAAATATTGTATTCAGAGACTTCAATTACGTAATTATTCTTCAATAGAAGTATGGAGAGTATTATTATGTATCAAATGTCATCCTTTGCGTACAATGCTGAATGCTTCATTTTAACAATCATACAATAATTCAATAATTCAAGGTCTCTAAAGATTAACTGAACTGTGTGTATTCTGGGTCGTTCTTTCGCTCCGTTTGGAAACCTTTCAAGTCAATTTTATATTCGAGGAATTTGGTGCCCATTACAATATTTGAAATATTAAAGTTTTCTTAAAAGACACACTTTATCTTTAAAAATACTTCATGGACAAAATGAAAAATTCTAGCACCGTTTGACAACACATTATACCTTATTTCTATTTTAACAACGCAGGCATTAATATTGATCCAATAGCTGTAAATATTCAATTGATGTTAAATAATTTCTAATAGAAATCAATACTATAGTAATTGTATATATATATATTTACTCTTTTTAAAAAACAATTATGAAAGCTTGAATAGAAGGAGAAATTCATAATTCTGAAGATTGTCAAGTTAGAAACGAAATTAAAATAAGGCTTTATTTCCCTTTTTCATTGAGCAGGGAGAGGAATACGACATATATAGTATCAATAGCAACATATTAACTTGTATAATGTGCATCTAAAAAGTATCAAAAAGTAACCAGACTATAAGTTCTACTATCTAGCAGTAGTTTTACTATAAGCAGTAAGTTCTAGCATCTATTTTTGCAAACCACTTTTTTGGACATGTAGAGATATGCGGATTTCGAATTTCGACACTTTGATTTTCATGACTTTTAGGGATTTTGAATTCCCAGGATTTTATAATGCGATATTCTACTGATAGAGATTATGCTTTTGGGATTACGACGGGTGCTTTTTGATACGCATCCCAGATTTAAATCCCAATAAATAAATTCAGCGAATCTTTCCCCTATTCAATGTATTGCTTCATCTACAAATCAATAAATAAGGTCTTTATTAGTCAATTTTTCAAGACGAGTCGAAATATTTTAATACAAAGGCTTCTGCATAGTTACGAAAAGCCAACTGCATTCTAAAATTTTTACGAAATAAATGAATACTCTCAGGAAATGCCCGATGACCCCTTAAATGTTCAGATTCTTGGTTTACTCCCTGAGGTCTTTTGAAGGCCCTTATACAGGTTTAATGAGATCCTAATTTATTCTCATCCCTACTTTCACTAGAAGTTTGCATAATTATTTTGACGAACACGTTTCTGTGTTTAAGTTTCGAAATAAAAGAATTCTTTTAAGGAGAAATGCTGTTTATGTGTTTTACAAATTACTCTGATACAGTAATTTGCACGAACTATAGGTGATTATTTTTAATTATGAAAATCGCCATTTGAAGCCTCAATTACCAGGTGAAAACGTTCCTATCACCGTCGTCTTTCTCTTAAAACTGTCAATGAAATTTGAAGTCTATCCTGCTCTTACATTTTGATATCAGCAAAATCAGCGTAGATTGGCCGTTTCTTGGGGGAGATTCATTAGAGAATTATTTCCATGGCCTTTCAAGAAAATGTCGTTGTAAGGACTGCTCCAATGGTTATCATTAAACTGGTCGCTTTGTACGGATATAAAATTCAGAGCAAATCGCCGCATTAACAGGGGGAGTTTATTTTGCATTCATTACGACATCCCAGAGCTCGTTTTGAGTGACAGATTCACTCGCTCTCATGGCGAGGGCACGGAATTGCCTCCAAACTTCTCATTTCTTAATTAGACTAGAAATCGCCTTTTCTTACCCTTACGTCATTCAGATTTTTCTTCTTCGCAGTAGGGTTTGGTCTCGAAGTGGGACTGAAGGAGAAGTCACGTTACACATTTATAAAATAATTTGGCTCTCTTTCCGGCTCTTTCATTAGCGAACGTTTTGACTTGCGTTTTTATCTCTCAAATAAAGCGAAGATAAGCAAGACAATGGACAGATTATGATGAATGAAATGTTTTTCCTTTATGTTACCCAACTATTCTTGTTCATTATAATATCTATGTTAATGTCAAGGTTTTATATTCTTCTATCAAATGGCAAAGTTTCTATGTCGTCAAAAAATTAAAATATGATCTAAACCACTGAGTGCAAATATGTCACATATAATTATTGTTCCTTTTATATAAGCTTTTCAGACTTTAGTTGCTCATATTTTAGAGTCATTAAGGTAATGGAATTAAATTTGTGAATAACCTTGAGACTTTCCAGACATCAAATAAATAAAAGAAAAAAATTATATCTTATTTATGATCTAAAATATTCTGGATAAAAATATCATTTAAACGTGTAAAAATTATTGTGAGCACTGCCTGCTGTTTTGTTTTGGTTCACGGGCCTCTTTAATTAATACTGAAAATAAAATTTATATGCCATAGCCTTTTTTATTCCAAATTAAAAAATACTAGTATTCCTTCACACACACACAAATATCTTGCAGAGCAGAAAAGTGAAAGAGAAACACTGTGCGTTGAAAAAGTCATAATTAGAAGCGATTAGTTATTCTCCATTGTTTTTTTCAAGATATGGAAAAGATAAAAGAAATTTTATTTTTATAAAATATTATTTGCTTAAAAATATTACTATCAGATATTATGCAAGATCACGTATACTCTTTTCTTTATGGTTCGTAGTTATTCTGTGCACAATGTAGTAAAAAAAAAGTAAACATATGTTCCCTTTGGAATAAATTTTAATCATAAAACTATTCAAGCTTCTTTTATTGATTACTACTTAATAACGAGTTATAATCTTGCTTACTATATTCTTTTTAAAAATAGTATTTTAATTTTTCAGAATATTCCTTGAATAGTTTTTTAAATATTTCTTTAAAATGTATCATTTTCCTCATTTTTAACATACAATCAGTTGAATGCCTAAATTACTAAGTTGTTACTGATTTCTCAGTTTTAATGAAACACTACTTAATTTCAAGAGGATTAATTAATGGTCTTTATCGCTTCAAGAACATGATGCAGATTGTTTTTGGAGGAGCTGCATATCAATGTTGTTCCAAGTTTTGAATATCCTTCGGAATCATCGTAAGCATTACATTTTTCAAATAAGAAAATTTTTAAAAGATAAAATCAGACTGTTTAATTTTTCAAAGAATCAAGATTATAATTTTATAATTCCAAAACGTTTCTAGGTATTAATTCCTTTGAGCTATAAATAATGTCAAGTTATAAATTGGCTTATCCTTAGTCTTTTATATATTATTGAAGTATCCGAGTACGTTTGGAACCGTGGCTTTGAAAAAGCAAATAAATAAATAATTTTTTGATTTTTAGTATCATCTGATTTGCAAAAATTTGTATTTGAATTATTTCTTATTATAGCAATATTATTAAAACAGTTTTATAAATTTATTCAAATTCAACTAATACTTAATATAAAAAGAAATATTTATTTGAATGCATTTTCAAAATCATGATTCCAAACGTAGTAGGGTACCTTAATTGAGCACTATAACATACTTACATAGTAAGAAATTAATGTAATTACTTACATTGTAAGAAAATTATAAATATAATTAACTGAAAATATTTTCTAAAAAATTTTTATTCGTAAGAACTTTGTTTCTTTACCAGGAGAATTTAAGTTTTTTTTTGTCAGCAGACATGTAAGACATCAATTCAAATAACTTACAATTTTTAGTTTATACATCCGTTAAAATAAAATAGTATCTCTTTACATCTCAAAAAAAGCTTTCTGTTTTGATGTATCTTGAGATTTTATTAATTTCTTTTCATCTATATTGAAGGCAGTAAATTTTTATATGAAAGTTCTTAAACTTCCTCCTATTTATGAATAAAGGCTACTAGGATGGTCATAGCAAAAATTAAAACTTATGCAATGAGATCAACTATCATAAATTTTTATGATAAACATAGGAAGTTTTTTGTCAATATTGACATTTTATTAGGAAAAAAACAGAGGTCTTGAAAGTAATGTTTTCTATTTATGTGAGTACTTTGTTTTCCGAATATATTTTGTTAATTTCTCTGTTTTTTTAAAAAAAACAAAAATTGTTGTATTGAAATTTGAATTTTTTTTTGAGATTCTAGTTAGACTCCTTGTGTGCCGACAAGTATAACATAAGGCTTACAAACGTAAGTCAATACTCAAACAATAGTGATAGGAAGTTACATGTAGAAAGATATAGGCACAAATGGGAACAAAAGGGGGGAAAATAAGAGAAAAAAAAGTGGATAGAAATACAACAAATACAGAATTAAATACAAGATTGCTCACATGCAAATGAAGATAATCAATAATTAAAATTATACAATGAGGAAGATAAGAAAACATGATCACAAAAAATTTTCAAAATACAAATACATATATATATATATACACTGGTGTGCAAAAATTAAGGACGAAGTCGAAAAATTAGCATATCAGCTGAACGAAGAGGCAGAGCGGACAGAAAGACCAATCAGGAGATTAAGTAAGGTGATGTACGGTAGCACATGCGCAGATATGCAGGTAGAGGTAATGGGGGAGTGTCTGAGTAGTATAAAGCATGTTGTCGGTGTAAGATCAGTATTTCTGGCAAAGAGATTGCACGCCGTATAGCAGTTAAAATCACACCGAGTTGCTGCCTCAGCGAGAAATGGCGAATAATCAATCTGTTAGACGACATCTGGATGCTTTTACACGAGGTCGAATCATTGGGAGAAGTTGGAGGAAGGCCGCAGTGTGACAAGTGTGGCTGCAGAGTTCGGAATTGCTCACAGCATCGTTTCACGACTTTGGAGACAATTTCAAACTACAGGAACAGCTATCCGGGGGTTTAGTAGTGGTCGTCCACGAGGAACCACACTCGCAGATGACCGGTACATTGTCTTACAGGCCAGAAGAAACAGGCGGCAGACAGCGGGAGAAATCGCTAGACACACGACACAGGCGACTGGACGACCGATATCGCGTTTTACCGTCGCCAGAAAACTGCACGGTGGTGGTCTGCTTCACATCTTCGACGCAGGTTCAGTCAACGGGACCCGTTATTGTAACGAGATTCTTCTTCCATATGTGCGTCTTCTTAGAGGCGCTATGGGTCTGCAGTTCCTTTTCATGGACGACAATGCACCATGTCATCGCACAGTAGCTGCCGAACAGCTCTTAGAGAGTGAGGATATTGAACGTATGGATTGGCCGGCACCATCTCCGAATCTCAATCCCATCGAGCATGTATGGGATTTTCTAGGCAGACGCTTGGCAGCTCGTACCTTACCACCAGTAACGATTCGGGAGCTTCGATTGGCGCTGCAAGATGAATGGGCAGCAATGCCTCAACAACTCATTGACACCCTCATTCTCAGCATGGGCAGACGCTGTGAAACCTGTCTAGCAGTCAGGGGAGATCATATCCCCTACTAAAGACCGGATGTTTCTTGCTGGACACCCATCACAGGGATGTTTCGGCCTTCAGTCGCATTGCGCTCCATGCTACTTTTTCAATAAAGCTTCTTTTTATCCCTCTGATTTCTCTTTTAGTAAGTGTTGCTTACATTACACATGTCCTTACGTATTGGGGATCTTATGGTATTAAATGTGTTGATTTGGAAAGCTTTTGTACAAAGTTATATTGAAAAAACCGTCTCGTCCTTAATTTTTGCACACCAGTGTATATATATATATATATATACATATACACACATATACATATATATATACGTACACACACATATACATATATATATATACATACACACACATATATACATATATATATATACATACACACACATATACATATATATATATACATACACACATATATATATATATATATATACATACACACACATATACATATATACATACATACACACACATATACATACACGCACATACACATACATATATATATATAAATACACACACATATAAACATATACACATGCATATTCACGTACAGAAAATGTTAACAAACACACACAATTTAGAATTTAAATAATACAGGTAAAAATTCTATTAATGTATGCACAAAACGATGTAAAAGATGATTTGCCTTGATCCAAGGCAGAGAAAGGAGGAGACCACACTATATTGTTCTTTTGTAGGCAATTTGTACACTCAAAAGAACAATATAGTGCCTACAAAAGAACAATATTATATATATATTTGCCTACAAAAGAACAATATAGTGTGGCCTCCTCCTTTCTCTACCTTTGTTCAAGGCAAATTATCTTCTACATCGTAAATGTAAAATTTGCTTAATTTTATAAAGATATATAATAACTGCACTCTCATTACCCTTTTGCTCCATTAAATCACACATATAAACTTAATTTCAAATACATTCTATGACATAAAGTATAGATTAAAAAAGCAACAAATGTATATCTGAAACAAAATTGATTTATAAAGAAAATCTTGCAAAAAATAACAGATAATTTAATCTGAATTGTATGTACAAAATTAAACCAATCAAATAAACAAAGTATAAGCCTTAGAAAAATAAAATGATATGCTTTAGTCGAAGATTTTGAGATATTTTTTTAAGATGTTATGTGTGTGTGGCAAAGTTCTTTCGTAGGCTGGCTAAGAGGATACAGTTTTCCCATCAAGGAACTCTTTAGTTCACCGGAACACCATCTGCGGGAAATTTTCCTATAGAACAGGGGAATGGGAACTAGGTTAACGGTTTAACAATCGACAAGTCTTTTAGAAGGAAAGGGGTGTATTTTTATTCACTGGGATAAATGTGAGGATGTGACAAATATCTGAGAAAAATTTAAAATATAATTTAAGGTGTAAGCGTCATTTTATGTAATAATGTTGCAAAGAGACTTTAAATTTGTGTATGATAAGTGAATTATGAAGGTAAAGTTTTGATTATAAGTGCAAAGCACAGGATAAACTTTCTGTAGCTATTTCAATACATTGTTAAGAGAAATGTATTTCATATAATAAATTTCATTAAATCATTTTAGAATTAAATATCTCTATATTAAAGTTTAATATAATAATAAAACTAAATAGTTCTTACGTGAATGAAAGATAGGAATTTCAGTTTCACATAAAATTAAAGATAATTCATAAACTAGTAAGCAAAATTATGAGAGTACTTAGTCAAATTTAAAAAAAAAAAATGAAGATATAAAAAAAATTAGCACCAATTACGTAAGCGTACCATGCTTAGGGGCTGTACATGTAGAGAAAAAGGCTTTGTAAGCAAAAGATCCAGTGCACTTTGTTTGCTCACCGACCTCAACAACTTTCGTGGTTTATTAATTTATTCTTTTTTTTTACAACATTCTGTGAAATATAAATGCAAACTAATAAAATTGATAGCTATTAACTTTTGTACGCTAGAAGGAGATGTATTTTCCAGTGATTTGAGCAGGGCAGTCTCAAATTGTGTGTAATGGGCTAAATTCATGATGGTCAAATGATAATTGAAACCACGTGTTTCCCATTGATTAAAAATTGACATACTAGTTGTTCAACTTGTAAAGTGAAGATAACATTTAAAATTTGATGATTGGGTAAAGAGTTCACGTGTTAAAGTACTTCAAACTGTTTTCAAAATTAAAAAAAATACTTACATTAAACGAATACTTTTAAATTAAGTGCATTTTGCTTAACTATGTGCATTATTATATCGTTGACAAATATGTACCTTCTAAAACAAAGTTCCTGTAAAAGCAAAAGTTGGCAACAGTGAAGCACATGAACTAATTGGCTGGAAACGCGTGATTATATTTATGATATAATTATGACGTCGCATTAACTTATGAACTGATTGGCCCAAAACACTTGGCTCAGTTATCGTGTGACTATGACGTCACATGAATTGAGTCCATTGCTATTGAGAATAATATAATGGCAAGCTTTGCTCGGTTATATGGAAACTTATGTATTAGGTTGCGCTCAATGGTTTATTAAGACAGGATCCACATAGAGGAGGTAAAATCATTTTAGAGCCATAACAACCAAAGAAAACCCATATCTGATCATCTGGGGAAGTTTAACAAGAGTGCAACAGCTTCTTAGTTTCTCTCGAACTTCATGAGGTTGCAGAAACCCAATACAACCGTTCCTTCTGTAAAAGGCTTTTTATATACATTTTTTGTGTGTATATATTTTTAAAATTTTATTATACTAACGCATTTGTGACGCAGCATAGCCAAACTTGGCTCTTGCGCCCTCTCCCCCCAAATCAATCAATCTGTAAAAGGCTACATTAGAAAGATCTGTTTGTAAGAAGTCCTGCTGTTTTCAAGCCGCTTACTTTTGTGAGTAAATGATCCAGCTTAACAGGGTGTAAATAATCGACAAGAATCAGTAGGAGATAGCTAAGGTCGTTGATGGATCCAGATTCTGTCCAACTACTGATTCTCGAAGCACTTTCCTTTGAAGGGAACTAAAGATCTACTACATGTCCTCCGAGAAAAGTACCAGTGTAACAACGGATATTTAATGATCTGGGAGAACACAGATGGACTCACATACCTCCATGTCCTTGACAGAGCCTTTGACACTTTTGTGAGGTATCAGGATTAAATCTAGGATATTTATGTTTGCCTTTACAGGAGGAGAGTTGGCGCGCTGATTTTATTTTTATGGGTGGAAATGCTCATTTATGTAGGATTCATCTTGAGGAAAAATTTCTGGAAAATTAAGATATTCATCGAATGAATCTGCAATCCAACTCACCAGATCATAAGCCTATGCAGCTTATTTTAAATGCTCTTGGGGAGACAAACGGAACCCCTCGCAGAACTGGCAGAAAAACAAGGTTGCTAAAAGAGAAAAAACGACTTCCATAAGGACTTATACACTATCTAATTTCCAGTAGTTGATAACTGCAAGGAGAATCCATTTTCCCTATTAATTCATTTCATTTGATTTTATTCACTTTTTTGTTTTTATAATTTTCTTTTCTTTGACTTTCATATGCTCATAAGTCCTCCATATGATCATGCGTGTGTACTATAACTGTCGTATGTTAATTATAATTATTATATCAACCTATATATATATACTTGATTCCATTAACATCTTGTTAATATTTCTGAAGGTAATAAGTGCCAAACAGAACTTTTTTTTAAACTTTGAACGCTAATATCAATTGAAGTTGACAAAATTAAACAAAAAATGGCATATATGTATACATATAAATGGGGATGGGTGTGTGTGTAAAATTGGGGTGCGTATGCAAGTCATTTTTAAGGCAGTCTTATCCAAAAGAATCCAAGAAAGCACGTTGAAAACACATCTTTTTATTGGTGGTGATTGATAGAAATAGCTGCGACAATAAGAAAACTCACGAGCAAGATTTAGGATGGCCTAAAATGTTTTTCTTTTCTTAATTCAAAGCCCTCAGCTTATTTCAAAATAAGTAACTTCTAGAATGTTATAAAACATCAGATGATTTAATCTTTGCACACCAACTGGTTAGGCTAGATACGGTAGATGATTCAACATTGCGCTTTACTTCAAAAAATTTTCAAAGTAGTACCTTTTAAGGGTTCAAGAATCGAAAAAAATAAAAAGAATTAAATATAGCGTGATTTTTTTGGAGGGTTCAGGACCAAAGTGAATTGAAGAAAAGCCCTCTCAAGAGAAGTGGAAATCTTAATATATATATAGAACAGATATAGCATAAAACTGAGAAAGGGCTTTCCAATGCGCGCGCGAAGGCATAACTTCCATGCGAATGTAGTTCCATCGACACATGTGTACGATATTAATGCTTAGCTGATAAATTTGAGAGCTGTATAAGCAGATGTCACCATTTGAGAGTAACTTGAAATCGAATTTTTGGAAGGTGAGTGTCAAATCGCAAGATCACTTGACATTTGGGTTGGAAAGATGTTACAATTCGATTATTTTGGCAGGTATGGGTGGGTCGCGGCCGTAAAGTACTTCAAGAAAGTGTTCTAGTCAAGCTGGTTGACCAGTAGTGAGGACAGACTACAAGGACAGACTGATCGCCTGGTCAGCCCTCACAAACTCTCGCCTGTCTTTTTCAACGCTGTGGCGTGAAATTAAATTGTCCATCGATAGGCGACTCAATGAATAACACCTTTTTGGCCCAGCTATCGTTGGCATAGAATTTTGCGAAGCGGTTAAGTTGATAGGATTCTGTACCTCTTAGTGTCACTCGTTCTTTCATGTACTCTTGAGCTTATATTTTAGCTGAATAATTCCAGCTGGCACAAGCATGCATTTCTACTGCTTATCTTAGAACTAATCCAACACTTTCCAGGTTGGCGTGATCGCCAGATCTCTCACCAACAGAGAACGTATGGGATTTCTAATAGCTAGCGTCTTTGATTATCCCTAGCTAGCATGCATGGCAAATAGCCCTATTGGAGGTCATGCACCACAAACTTTATGAATTATTGCCCAAATTGCATCCGAGTCAGATGTGAGCGGAAGAATTATTAATTATTACTAATTTTGCTCATTTAGCTGTATTTCCTTATAAAATATTTACAATTTTTAAAAATTATAAGATATTAGGACGGAAAAATTATCTTCGATCCCTGATAGAGTCCTGGAATACCATTCACATTTTTAAACTTCCATAATCTCTTGAAAGGGAACCACCTAAACCCTGTTGAGAATTCCTGTCTAAATGGTTTGTAAAAAATTATGTTTAAAAAATGTACTATATTTTAAAAAAATAGTGAAAAACTTCCTCGAAAGGTCATCATTATCATTAAACTTCCAATTATTTATTAAGGTGCAAAAAAGAGGAGCTTTTTTTTTTCTTTCTTCTTAAAATTAAGTAATAATATGCATTTTTTTTACTCTTATTAGACGATATTTTCGGGCACGACAAGAGAAAGGGGAAAAAAGTTAAAAATATGAAACCAAAATTTAATATTTTCAAAACTGAGAAGCCTTTAGAATTTGCAGTTATTTAAAAATAAAACCAAAGAATGAAGTTATTAAAGTATCCGATTACGTTCGGAACCGTGATTTTAAAAAATCCTATAAATGGTTAATTTTCATGATATTTAGTGTCATTTAGATTAAAATACATGTATAAAATTGTTTTAAGGACATTGTGTTAAAAAATTTATTTAAATACCATATTTTGGCAAAAAATATGAACTTAGAATAACCTTTTTTTCAAAACGCTTTCCTTTTATAAAAAAAAATGCTTCTATAATAATATTTTTCTAATATAAAGTAACGACTTCTGCAGAGAGTCTGAACTAGGATTTTTTTGAAAAATTCACATTAGTTTCAGAGTTACCACCAATTGAAATAATTATCGGTGTTTTTTTCATAAAATTTCTCTCCTCTGTTGTAGTAAAATATGGATAAATCCACTTCTAAGACATATATTTCAAAAATTCTAGTTCAGCCTCTTTACAGAGGTCTAAGCTATATGCAGGCAAAATATTATTATAATAGAAGCATTTTTCATGAAAGGAGAATGTTTTGAAAATTGGTCATTCTATGAACATTTTTGTCAAAATATTGCACTTAAATAATTTTTTATTGTAATAATATTCTTAAAACAATTTTATATACGTGTTCAAATCTAAGTGACACTAAATATCACAAATATTATCCATTTATACGCTTTTTCAAAATCACGGTTCCGAACGTAGTTGAATACCTTAAATGATTTTTAAAATTCTTAAAAGTTCCATCCTTCAGAATAGTGTTTTTAAGCGAATCAATGACAAAGCGTTTTAATAAAAATCTGAATAATCATTTGTAGACCAGAAATAGTTATTTTATAAAAAAAACTCTTAACACACTTTTTTAATTATATTTAAATAATACCATATATATATATATATATATATATATATATATATATATATATATATATCGATCTAGTAAAGGATGCGCTGAGGTTAAAAGCAAAATAAATCGTACTGAAGTTATATTCGTCACAAACTGTTAATTCGCATGCATATTTTCACATTCGTATTCTAAGTAGGTACTTGCTGTCCCAAATAACCACTGTTCCTGTAGTTTCTCTTGTTCTTCTTCTTCGAAGAGAGTTTACGTGCAGAGAGAACCAACTTTAACTCACTTATCATTCTTGAATGTCCTGTTAGAGTCGACTAGAAGACAAGAGCTATCGTCTCTTGCAAAATAAGGAAGTAACGGAGAAGAATGAGGAATCACTTATGCACCCTTTCTTCTTGAGTCGGGGAAGAGGGTTCTTTTATTTACATGTGAATATTCCTCAAGCCTTTCCCCCTCTATGCTATTCTCCCCTCTTCATTGTTACTTTTCATGCTTTTTTTATTTTCTCCAAAAAAATATGCAATATTTTTTTAAAAGGTGTTTCGGAACTGCTGTCGAAATAAAATTCACAGTTTTTGTTGCTAAGATTTCCATTTCTTTTAGAAAAGGAATCTAAGGATTGGAATGAGAGTTACTGATTTTTCACAATGAGTATGATAGTCAATGCCAATGTAAATTTTCCTTAGTTTATAATTTTTTTTTGTAAAAAGAAAATATGTTTTATATATAACCAAATAAATGTAACAAGAAATTTCAGTCAACAAAATTTACAAATTTCAGAATATTATGAAAGAGAATAGCTTATTTTTATTTCAAACATTTTAGAAGGAAAAGAAAAAAAATATAAATAAAATTTTCTAATTCACAAGTATTTGTTACTAAAAGATTAAATCTAAAAACCAACAAAAAATTTTACAGTTCTTTTATAAAGGGGATTATTTAGAGCAATTTAGGAGTAATATTTTTGAATTTAGTGTAGTAAAAATTTTAAGTTAAATAAATTGATAAAATATTATAAAAAATATTTTTCACGTAAAGTAATATTAAACAATTTTTGTGATTGCATTGACCAATTGAACTAAATGCGAGTAATATATAAACATTTTCAATAACTTTTAATATTATTTTAATGTTATTGTTAAAAAAGAAAATGTCAATATAGTATATAAAGGGTGTTTTTTTAGAGGTATAGAACTTAAAATTGCAATAAAACAACGATGTATTATTCGATTGCCAAGAATTTTTTTTTTATTCGAAAGATAATCTTGGGGCATTACATTTTAAATATGATTTCTGGCATATGACTGCCACGGCTGGCTCGGATGTAGTCCAATCTAGACGTCCAATTTTCGATGACTTTTTCCAGCATTTGTGGCCGTATATCGGCAATAACACGGCAAATGTTGTCTTCCAAATGGTCAAGCGTTTGTGGCTTATCCGCATAGACCAATGACTTAACATAGCCCCACAGAAAATAGTCTAGCGGTGTTAAATCACAAGATCTTGGAGGCTAATTCACAGGTCCAAAACGTGAAATTAGGTGGTCACCAAACGTGTCTTTCAATAAATCGATTGTGGCACGAGCTGTGTGACATGTTGCGCCGTCTTGTTGGAACCACAGCTCCTGGACATCATGATTGTTCAATTCAGGAATGAAAAAGTTAGTAATCATGGCTCTATACCGATCACCATTGACTGTAACGTTGTGGCCCTCATCGTTTTTGAAGAAGTACGGACCAATGATTCCACCAGCCCATAAAGTGCACCAAACAGTCAGTTTTTCTGGATGTAACGGTGTTTCGACATACACTTGTGGATTAGCTTCATTCCAAATGCGGCAGTTTTGTTTGTTGACGTAGCCATTCAACCAGATGTGCGCTTCACCGCTAAACAAAATTCGCTTATGAAAATCGGGAACAACGGCAATCTCATTTTGGGCTCATTCGACGAATCTACGCCTTGCTTGATGATCGTTTTGATGAATTGCCAAACCAAACTGAGAATAAATCACTTGACAGCTGTTAAATCGGTCGCCATCTTGAAAAGTAATGCCAACTTAAACTTCTATACCTGAAAAAAACACTCTTTATATATATATATAAAATATATATATATATATATATATATATATATTTATATATATATACATATATATATATATTATAGGCTATAGATAAAAACGTTAAATATTAAATATATTACAGATACAAAGAGAAATATTTCTGATTCATTGTTAGCAATCACCATACTTTTATCACAATATGGTAGGCTTTCATATGATGTTAGTGTGATGTAGCCTCAAGCTTGAAGTAGAAATTTGCAAAGAGTGGAACTAATTCTATTGGAAATTGATAATATAATCTTTTATAATGAATAGCTATGAATAATGAGAACTCTTTTCTTTAGATCTATAAATCTGTGTATATTATCAAGATAGGACAACCGATATTTAACAAATACGTCTTATATTATTGGAAACTGTACATTTTGTTATACAGTCGAACCCCGATTTAATGAATTAATCAGGATTGAGCATTTTATTCGTTAATTTTGGGTTATACGTAATATTAGGGACCAAAAAAATAATAACTTTTTGCATTTACCTTTTGAAAATTCTATAAATAAGCAACTACACAAAAACATACATAGTTAGAGAACTTACACCCCTTTCATTTGGCAGCTAAAAATACTATCAGTGAATTATTACGCAACAGTTCATTAAAATTTTTTTAAATACTGACTAATAGATGTTTGACAGTCTTTTTGTGATTCTTGAATCGAAAGAGTTCTTTTTTGATTTTAAACAAAGAAAAAAAATATCACGTTATTTACATTTTGCTGTATTACATGTTTTCACAGTTTCTAAGCAACGTAAAGCATTATAGTAAATGTAACAGTTTTGACAAGAGTTTCAGAAACGAATTTCCTGTCCCATTCAAAATTCACGTGATTGGTTATACTCATGACTGATATGTACTTGGTTAGTCTAACAATGGGCAGCATTCTTTCTCATCGAAATTTGCTGCAGACAAGAAAAATCTTTTTTATGTTCCGGAAAAACTAAAAACTCCAAACGAACCAAAAACAAATTGTTGGCTGTGGAAATAATTCGTTAATCGTTATTCGTTGAATTGAGATTTTTTTTGCCTTTATTTTAATCGGAGAAAAGAAAAATTGTTAAAACCCGAAATTCTTTAAACAGAGGTTCAGTAAATTGGGATTCGACTGTATGTAAATATCAAGAGTATACATATGTTGGTACATTTGTGTATATACATTGTCTAAAATGTATTAAGTAGCGAATCCCATTTTCTATTTTCAATAAAGCAAAAACTCTGATTCCAAATATAGAAGCTATTATCATACTTCTGACTTAAAGTTCATATCTTATCCTAAAAAGTAATTTATCTAAAACTCAAATAATGTTGGTTCTGATCTCTTAAGCAATTTGTCGATAGTGAAGCTTGTATAAAATTTTTAAAAAGTTATTTTAAAGTATTCCATTAAAAGGGTGAGGGCAAAATATATTCAGAATAGTTTTTTTTTTTAAAAAATACGTTGCTTGGGTTTCACATATGCTAATAATTATCTTGTAGATATATTTTTACATCTTGCAGACAAATACCAGTTAAATCTACTTAGACAAACTATTACACTGAAACGCGGAACAAAAAATGAAAAGGTTACCAAAATTGTCCTCTCTCTATTATATGTGTTTAAGGTATCCAACTACTTTCGGAACCGTGATTATGCAAAAGTGTGTAAATGGATAATTTTTATGATATTTAGTGTCACTTAGATTAGAAAATGTATATAAACATGTTTTAAGAATATTATTAGAATAAAAAATTATTTAAGTACAATACTTTAACAAAAAATGAACATAGAATGACCCATTTTCAAAATATTCCCCTTTTGTGAAAAATACTTCTATTATAATAATATTTTGCCTGTATATCCTGTATATAGCTTAGACCTCTGTACAGAGGCTCAACTAGAGTTTTTGAAATATATAACTTAGAAGTGGGTTTATCCATGTTTTACGACAACAAATGGGATAAATTTTAAGAAAAAAACGCCGATAATTATTTCAATTGGTTGTAACTCTGAAAATAATGTCAATTTTTTCAAAAATCGTAGTTGAGACTCTGTACAGAGAAGTGAGCTTTAATCAGGCAAAATATTATCAGAATAGAAGCATTTTTTCACAAAAGGAGAACATTTTGAAAAAAGATTATTCTAAGTCAGTGTTTATCAAACTGTGGGGCGCGCCCCCCTGAGGGGGCGCAGTAACCCTGCGAGGGGGGCGCGAGCATATTGAAAATAAAAGTTTTAAAAACTAATTTTTTGGAAAGAAGTAAAACAAGATGCTTTCTGACATAATAAACAATACACATTTACACTGGTATAATTTATTTTTAACATGTGGTGATCATCAAAAATAAAAGATTCCACTTTAAACGCTCATTAGCCATCTTTGAACCTATAACCAAATTAAACAAATATTTCGTTTGCTTTGCGGTCAATATGAGAACGATAAGAGATTTTTTTTTACGCTTCTTTTAACGATCTCAAACGATGAGAGATTTTTTATTACGTTTCTTTTAACCTAAAATATTACTTTAGCTGATCTTCGAACTTACTGGTACGGTTATCTCCGTCTTTTTTTAGGGAAGTTGAAAATATATATAATATATTTCTGTTTTATCTTTTTTCCATGTGAAAGAGTTTTATGATATATGGATAAGCATGAGTATTCTGAAACATATAATGTATAATGAAAAACGTTTTACACAATTATTTTTTAGAACATGCTACACTTTCCCCATGAACAATTTTGTAGTTTTGATTGCTGTGTTGTATGACTTATTATGGTTTATAAATGTAAATAAGCAGAATATTAAAAAAATGGGCATCTGTGATCCCTATTAAAGGAAGTTGAAACTGATCAAGCAATTGAAGAACCTACTGAAATAAATATAATGCATATTAATCAAGATATATATATATATATATATATATATATATATATATACATATATAGCGAAGGTAAATATCAGAAAAGCGTGAGACATGAAAAGTTTGAGTTGATTTGAGTTTAGCTGGAAAATAACGTTCCTGTGTTGTTAGCAAAAAGTGTCTGTGATTTATGTCCTTTATTAAGGGCATTATTTATTTGGAACATTTTCTTAAGTTTTATTGGATTTTTTCTCAAATTTTCTAAGAAAAATTTAAAAGTCCTTGAAAGTAGGTAAGTATATTTTCTCTTAATTAAATTATTCACTGAAATTGTGATTTTTGTAGTGTATAGTAAAAATAACTATAAAATAAATTATAGTTTTAAAACAAACTAAAAAACACGCTTTTATAGTGAATCGAACTAAAAAGCAAAAAAAAAATTACTTAAAAGTAAGATATACAAAACTTAATACTTATCTTGTTAATTTGTACGGTTAAGAATTATGATCGTATTGTAGCTTTACGTCAAAGTGCATTATTATTGCATTCAGTACATTATTAATGTATAAGGGGGGCGCGATAAAAATTGTGATTGAAAAGGGGGGGCCCAGTAGTGAAAGTTTGAGAACCACTGTTCTAAGCTGATTTTTTGCTGAAATATTGTATTTAAATAATTTTTTTTGTCAAAATGTCCTTAAAACAATTTTATACATGTATTCTCTAATCTAAGTGACACTAAATATCATGGAAATTATCCATTTATGCTCTTTTTTAAAATCACGGTTCCGAACGTAGTTGGATACCTTAAGGTATCCGACTACGTTCGGAACCGTGATTCTGCAAAAGCGTATAAATAGCTAATATTTATGATATTTAGTGTCACTTAGATTAGAAAATGTATATAAACATGTTTTAAGAATATTATTACAATAAAAAATTATTCAAGTGCAATATTTTGACAAAAAAATGAACATAGAATGACCAATTTTCAAAATACTCTCCCTTTGTCAAAAATGCTTCTATTATCATAATATTTTGTTAGTATATAGCTTAGACCTCTGTACAGAGGCTCAACTAGAATTTTTAAACCATATAACTTAGAAGTGGGTTTATCCATGTCTTACGACAACAGAGAGGAAAAATTTTAAGAATAAAACGCCGATAATTATTTCAATGGGTTTCAACTCTGAAAATAATGTGAATTTTTCAAAAATCATAGATGAGCCTCTGTACAGAGAAGTGAGCTATATCCAGGCCATATATTCTGAAAATAGAATAATTTTTCAGGAAAGGAGAATATTTTGAAAAAAAAGGTTATTCTAACAATTTTTGGCCGAAATATTGTATTTAAATATTGTTTTTGTCAATATATACTTAAACCAATTTTATACATATATTTTAATCTAAGTGACACTAAATATCCTGAAAATTGTCCAATTATGCGCTTTTTTAAAATCATGGTTCCGAACGTAGTCGGATACCTTAAATTGAAAAATATTTGTGTCTGACTTGACCGAGATGACGCATTTATATTGACACCCTTCGTTTGTAACTATCTCAAACATTGAATTTAACTTCCAGTTTATTTGCTCAAGTAAACCCTGTCATTGATTTAACAGTATTTAGAACTATGCAGAATTACTATTGTATATTTACGGTTGGTAACGGACTTTACATTTTGTGAAAAATATTCTTTGCTTAATTTAGACTTATATTACGGTTTGTTGGTTAAGATTTAAATATTTTTAGATATTTGACTTTTAAGACGACCTTTTTTTTCCCTTAAATTTTTGTTCAAGGATGTTGTTATGTGTATCAAAAGTCATACTGTGCTGAAATTAGTGAGTATATTTAAGCTTATGAAACTAGATTAATAATTAACACGCCCGATATATCGAAAAATCAAGCATGTTCAAAGTCGCTATGGATTTTATCATATATTTTGTTTTATAAGATATATATATATATATATAAACCCTATAAAATATTTTTTCCTAATCACTCTTTGTTGATTGTTGTCTTCACTGAGGAGCAATTCTTTTTTCACATAAAGTTAAAAGCTTATCAAAAACTTTTTTTTTCGGAATATTTAAATTTAGGCCTGTTTAACATACTTTTCTTTTTCTTATTTTCATCTCTTTAAAGCTTTTTATGTTAATAATAATTGTATGCACACATAAAACAGAACTATAACATTAATACCTCAATTTTTTTAAGTACGGATTGGTAATCGCAAAATATTTAAGAGTTAAATACATTCATGAAAGTTTCTTAATCATAAAAGTTTCTTCACTTTTTTTTAAAGTTTTGATGATATATAAGAGATAATTGGGAACATCTCATTAAAAAATAATCATCATATATCATTTTTATTTCTACGGAGTATTTAACAGTGATATTCACTTCATTATTCAAGACAAGATGATTGTAAGATTTTTAACCAAAAAATATGTGTGTTTCTCTTTAAATTCCTTGGAAAAAAGAAAATAATCGCGAGATAGCTGAAATGCATTCAGATTTTTTTTAAAAAAAATTACTGCAACTGCTTACATTATGGCTAAAATATTTTTTACATAACTCGTACATTCCATGCCAAAAAAGTTAGATTTAAGAATGAATATATCATAATATGTGCATAAGGCAGTAAATTAATCAGCAAAGTGCACCAGGATTGGAATAAGTATTTTCAGTCTTTAGAAATCTAAACATCATTTCAGGGGGGGTTGTTGTTTCATCTATTCCTGTCTTACATAATAAAGACAGAATTGGATCAAAATAATGAGATTTTGAAATGATTCATTCTTACGGCATGATCTAAGTACAAATATTCTTTCAATTAATGTACTTGTTTAAAAATTTAATTAACAGATTCCAGCTTCCAACATTCTTTCATAAATCTTTTACACTATTGTTTCATGACTTATTTTCAATACTGTGTAACAAAATTTGATAATGTAAGATTTGATATTATATTCAAAAACAATTATATTTTAAACTATCATTGTTTGCTAAAAATCTTTAATAGAGTAATATATTAGATATTTATGACACCAACTGAAACTCTCCACCATAGAGAACATTATATATTGTGTAATATAACATGATGTGTGTAATACAATCCTTATGAAAAGGTTATTTAAAAGAAATGTAAATACTGCTGCTTTTTGAATTTGGTAAACATGTTTGTAAATATTAATCTCAATTTTAAAAAGTTGTACTGAAAATAAATAGAGATAAAAACAAGTATTTAAATATGAGTTTTAAATAGACCACATTTTTGCAATTGTTTCTCCATAGTCGATTTAAAATATTGTTTATGCATCAGTTAACAGATGCAACAATTGAGGTCTAAAGATAGAATCAACATCCTATGAAATATAACTCAATATAATTATTTCTAATTGCTTAAAATCAACTTGAACTAGTTAATTTTTATCTATATATCAACTTATTTCTAAATATGTTCTCGTAATATGGATAATAATAATTTTTTTACCTAACTATATTTTTACTCTCTTGAAAAGTTGTATAAACAACTAAATTTAATATTTTTTTCTAAAGCCCTGCCATTCTTCGAAATTAGTAAAATTTGATCTATTTTTACCTTGTTTGGAATACTTACCGTAAAATCTGGCCGTATAATACGCACCTAGACTTTCAAGCAGTAATTTTTGATTTTTAGGTATATTCGCCGTATAACGTGCAGCCCATTTTTTTTACGAAAGAACCTGTAATGTACGTGCGCAATGCTCTTATGTTTTATAGTCATTTTTATTCAAGGTTTTATACTAAACTTTAGGGAAAAAATGTACTTCTAGAACTACAATCCTTTTAAGTGCATAAGGAATGTCATTTGTTTTAAATTAACAGTATTTGGATCTATTATGTAGAAATCTAATAGTATCTCTTTCTATTTTTAATGCTCTCTTTTTTATATACGGCACATAACGCGCACCCGAAAATTTCGATCCTGTTTTTTGTGCTCAACGTGCGTGCTATACTCTGGATTTTACGCGGTACGTACTTTTTCTCAATATATTATTATTGTTATTATTTTTTTGTGATTTGAAACCGTACGGGTTCTTAAAATTTCTATTGTATGTGTGTGTATTTAGTTTCTCTGAATCATAGAAACTTATTTCTTTAATGAATTCCATATGTATTCTTTTTCCAGTTGACTTAGATCGTAAGCTAAAGTTTGCATACAGACAAGGATAATTTTATAAAAAAAAATATTATATAACTATTGAAATATGAATGATTTCTTTACATAGGAAGAAAATCTCACTACACAGACTTATATAAATTTCATTTATAAATTCAATGCATAGAGAAGCATTATTAATGGTACAAAAAAACTTAGAAAAGTATCCCTTTTCAGTCTTTTAGTAAAACTAAATAACTGTTACGAATTTAGGTAAACTTCTAGTTTTGTATTAAATATATTAGTATATAGTATGATTAATAAACTTGTGATTGTGAATTATGAGTAATTTATAACTAATTTATATTAATTGAGATGATTAAATTAATATAAAAACTGTAAATTAATCACTGCTACGTATATAGCTTAATTGTGTCTCTATTTCCATATGTTCAAATTATATGTTCTAAAGTTCTGCATATGCGATGATTTTTTCTGTTGATTCTATAAATTAGTTTTGAAGGATAGATACATTTTTATAGATTCTGTTGTTGATATATATTTAAAATTGCATTTTAAGAAACAAATTTTTAAATTTTCGCATACTTTACGCGTTTTCAAGTTAAGATTTAGCTTTGAGATTTGTATTTTTAATAATGTGTGTGAAAAATTTATGTTGCGTAATGTTCTAGGTATAAATTTCACCTCTACTTCAAAATATTTTACCTTAACAATGTGATTGTATAGGAGTGATTAATTTAGAATGGTGATTCAATTGGTAAATACTGAATAAAAACGCTCAAGCACTTAAGAAGATTCAAACAAATTTTTAAGCAATAACTAATGTATTCATGTATAAGAAAATATACTACCAGTAATATGATAAGAATAGAAAATGTAAGCAAATACAATTTTTGATTTAATATACTTTTCCGTGCACTGTTATCTTTTGCACAAATATGCAACATAATTGAAATCAAATATATATATATATATATATATATATATATATATATATATATATATATTATCATGTCATGTTTACTTTTACTGTTTTACAGTTCTTATAAGCAGTAAGCTTAACCATGACATTTGGTACGCCATCAGTTTATTGTATTAATAAGTGTATTAATAATTTATTCACACATAGGTACAAATGAATATTAAAGCCAATTTTAATCCAATAAGTGTTTTTAATTTATAATTTTAGAATTACTTTTTGAAAGCATGAATATACTATGTATATTTTCAGATTATGGTGTAATATTCAATATTTTCCAAATTTCGATTTGCAAATGCTTAAAATAATTAACTGTATATGCTAAAACAAAAGCATTTTGTCAAAAAGACTATTCCAAGTTTATGGAATAATTTTCATCAACCTATTAGTGATTAAGGGATCAATCTAAGGAAGCTTCAATTGATTACAAAACCATTGACGCTATTTAATTTTATGTTGCACGCATTTCATGAAGTAATGTAGAAAAAATGGATCTATATGATGATATTAAACAAAGGATATTCAAAGCTGGTGAATTACTAATTGTTCAGAAATAAAGAACTACTCATTGCTTTCTATATATTCATTGAATCATAAACAAGAATATGACATCAGCCAGATAATTTTCTTATGCTTTATTTTCTTGTAAAGTGTGTAGGCAGTAAATCTTCCTCAAGAATGACAATTACCATAACGAAAAATATACCTTCAGAGACTTCTACAATTGAGCTATTACTTCGATATTTATTGATAGATAACTGACATTGCAAGTCTAAGTGCTTTATTATTCACATAATAAATATCAAAAGAACCACAGTTTTAAACTATTAAATATACAGAACATTGAAAGTTTTCCGTATTGTTTGATTTATCAGAAAGCCCTATACGACTATAGGTGGAAAAGCAGCAAGCTCGTATAGCAAATCAAATACCTCGCTTATTAGTACATCTGAAGTTACTGTAGGATATGATTTATGTTGTTCCTTCATTAAGTGTGTATCTTTTCATGATCTCACTTGATACTTTTTAACTGTATAGCTTTTGATATCCTTAAATATGAAGATGTCATGTTCAATTACATCTCCATTGATGCAATCTTCCCATAACTTTTGACCAATGGAAAACTCTTTAAAAACATTTTGCAACATGTTCTATTTTTCTAGATAACAGTGACTTCTCAAAAGATATAGCTTAAATAATAACGTAGAATCAACATAGAACCCCTTACTGAGAAATGTCTGAATAGTGGGTAGATATTTTACTCAAAACAACTAATTTTCTACCAGGATTCAAAACGCAGTGAGCATGTTCGACAAACTCTTGGTAATATCTTGAATAGCGTTATTCTCCATCTTTATCTCTTTTATACCTAGAGGGATAAATTTATAAGCGAGATCTGGCCCTACTGGAAGAATGATTCATATACTATTTTACTCAGTAAATATCCCTAAAAGTTTCATTAGAATCGATCTGATGTAAGCAAACTGGAAAAGAGACTAAACCTGAATATATCTTTTTACAATGGTGTGTGGACCTTTCCAAAATGGATGCTACCTATTAAAAGAGAAATATTTCATTTTATTTTGATTCTTTTACAACAGATACACGAAAATAGTGCTGCCTGAAACTGTTGGTTAGTACCATATATTCTGTGGAACTTTTAAATGGAACTTTAAGATTGAGTAATTTAAAACTGAGTAACTTTTAGCAAACAATGGGTGTTTTATATATTTGAACAATTTCTCCTTAAAGTGAAATAAGCAAAAGGAATATTCTTAAGTAGTACTTATACGTTTTGATATAAATTCATGTATTCGAAACCTTTGATCGCTGATATTTATAATATGTAAAAGCATTTGGAGTGGAATAAATGGGATTGTAATTTATAATATAAATGACAGAAAAATCAATTACGGTTCATTAGGAATGATCTTTTGTTCCCTTTTAAGATATTAATTATAACTAAAAGCTGTTAAAGGCAGATTTTGTGAGATATAATGTTGCAATGTACAGTAGATATTTTTTTAAGTTAAAAAGCTAAATCCTCGTAATTCTTGGTAATAGATTTTCCTAGTACAACCATAAAAAACGAGTTACTTTTTATAACTTACGGAATTCTCATCGCCTCTAAGTAAAATTGATATCGTAATTAAAGGCTTAAAGGGAACTAACTAAATTACCACGCCAATTAAAGAATTAATGTAGTTCATTAATTAATTAGCATAGTAATTACGAAATAAAAAATTTCCAATGTAGAATCTGACTTTTTTTTTCTCGTTACTGATTTTACAAATAAATTCTCATAAATTTCGAATACCAGGAAACTCTTCTTGTAAGCTTCTGAGATATACAGTTTAAAAAATATGTTCCTTTATATTAAGTAGCAAATCTCAAATTTTTTACAATAAAAAAAAAACTCCCTCCTATTTTTTTCATTAAAAACAAATTTCTTCCAGTTCTTAAGGCATAAAAAATTTTTAAAAATAAATATGAAAAAATACAAATTGCTTAGTATAATTATGATGAAAAAAGTGAATTGTGGCTTATCATAATTTTTACATATTTGAATTTCTCATGTGTTGACAACCTAAATCTAAAATTTTATGCAAATTCCTCCAACAATTTAGGAAATTTTCAAGGCCAACTCTTACTGAAGTAGCAAAGTTTATTTTATTAATTGTAATTATTGATTCAGTTATGACGTATTATTAATAATCAGAAAAAATATTAGGAATCATTTCCGCAGAAAATTATAGTAGATGACACCTAACAATATTTTCCTCAATATCGTCAGAATTAACAATTGGATTCGAGTAAAATTTGGAACATAAGCTATTGTGTGAGACCCTATTCTATCTTTGTTAACTAAATTACTTAATCTATTAACACTATAATTTAATTCATTAGAAGTTATTGAAGCATACCAATTGCTTACAACTGCGAAGAAAATTGTGAACGTTATTAAGGATGCCCCATTTTGTACGGACTGAACAAAATGAGAAAAATTAAATAATGCTCCACCATTATTTGTAAGAATAGCTTCATTTCATTAATTGAAAAATGATTGATAAAACAATGTTTTAAAGTTAGAGCAATTTTCCAGCTGTTAGATTTATTAATGTCGGGTTAAAAAAGGATGAAATTGACGCTCTATAGTTGCCTAAGTTAGAAATTGAAGCTTAAAGAACAATATTTATTCTGTGTGTAACACAAATATTTCAAAAATTTATTAAAGAAGATGACTTAGAAGCACATTTGTTCCACAGCACATACAACTCCGAGAAATAACAAATGTGTAATAAGAATAAATAGGAAAAATGTAATTAATTTTATGAACCAATAACCACAATAAATTTAAAGTACTTCTTTTATTTTATTCCTTTATTCATTAAAGTTATACTAATTTATGATATTTTATTCCAAAATATTTTTAAATAAGCACTTGAAGTATTTTAAACATTATATATTAAATCTTCTTTTGAATGTAGAAAAGTTAAAAACATGCGTTTCAGTCAGGACATCTATGAAAACAAAGTAATTTGACAATAATGAAACTTTTAAAATAAAATTGTTCGCAATGGAGCGTCTTTTTATTAGGCATTAGCTCTTAATAGGATTGCTCTGCAATAATTAATTCAAAGTACAAATTTTGCTTTTAGACAGTACTTTTGACACGAGTTACATAGTTCGATTAGCTATATATATATATATATTCAGATTCTACGTTACTATTTTTAACCATAATTACTAAACTAGTATGTAGTAAAAAAACAAATTTATTGGATACGTATACGTCTAACTGTTTCATTCAATTCGCCTGACATTTTAAGTAAATTTGTTTTAATAAAATGTATACATGAAGCACCCAATTTGATTATTAAAAGATGAGATGTTCTTAGATTTCCCTTAAACTTCAATGCATTTCATTGCAATGCCAACAATCATAAACGAAATAATTTTGTTGCAATAAATCGTTAAATCCAAAACTGCAACGACAAAATTTTTAAAAGAAAACAAACTGAAATTTAAATGTTTTGTTCTAATTAGCTGTTTTTATTTAATTACAATGCTATTTCAGGAATGATTTAACAGTAAAGGTGCAATGATGACAAGTTAAGTAATGTTTAGTAAACAAAATTGGTAAGGAAGATATATGTGTTTAACATAAGTAAAAAGTAATTAAAAACGAGCTCTCAAACAGATTTGGATTGAACTTTGCTAGTCTATTTTTCTTTGGAATATTTAGTTTCAATTAAATATTATACTTTTTACAGGAAGAGAAAGACTAATTCATTAAGCAAAACAAATTGCAAATGTATTTTGTTATTATTCATTATTCGTGTATTTGTATCTTTTTTAATTATTCTGGATGATCATACTAAAACAATAAGAATTATTTTAGTTTTAACTTACAAATTGACGAAAATGTATTCGTTCTTTACTTTTAACCAAAAATGTATTTTCGATTTTTTAGGAATTTCGTAAATGATGGCAGCAATTTTTTTCAAGAACTAAAATGTAATTGATTGTATTAATGAAGGGAAAAGAATATATAAGAATATATATATATATATATATATATATATATATATATATATATATATATATATATATATAATAAAAGTAGTGATATAAAATTTAAATCATTAATTAAATAGCTGCTTAAATTTATCACGAGAAATCGAATACATAAATCGGAAAATATGAGAACAATCCTTCTGAGAAAATAATGTAAAGTTATGAAGCAAACAAGTGGTGAATAACATAAATGAATAGTGATTTCTCAGGTAAATCTTTATGTATATACAATGATTACTCATAACATTTTATGTTCTTTTTAACATAAACAGCTAAAAAGTAGCATAGTATAATAGCAAAAAATCAAGTGGGAAATCAAAACAATTGATTTTGAATTAGTTATTTCTGCAACTATAAGTTATAGTTTTCCTTTAAAAAAGAGTTCTCATAAACTATTCTTATTTTGGCTCTTAATTAAGGTTGCTACTAGAAATTTTCCATGAATCAAATAAAACTTGACCTTTATTTTAATATAATTCGCAACTAATGAAACTGTTTCATTTGCTGGATTATGAAATTAAATGTTTTATACACAATTTAGTCAATCTAGAAACTAAAAGCTATGTTCTTGAATAAAAAAAAATTCTAAAACTGTAAATATTAATTGGAAAAAGAGAAAAATTTGAATTGAAGGAAACTAAGTTCGGAAAAGAAAGTTCATATCGTTTCATAAGAAAAAAAGATTTCAATAAATTGCTAGTCTAAAAAGTAGAATGCCTTGTTTCTGAACATTTGAAAAAAAACCCAAAGTACCGGGAGATAAAATATTCCTTCTTAATAAAATTTTCTCTAAATCTAGTTTGTTTTTGCATCCTAATGATAAGAACTGAGATTGAAAGAATGAGTCCTGGATTCATAAAGCTTTTAAGACTACACAGTACACTACAAATTTCAAAAAATACCGAATTTTTTTTAAAAAATTTTTGTGGTTTATATCACTGAGGAGCTTACCACCAAATTTCAGATCAAATATCAAAATAGTTTTTAAGATATCTGAAGTTTCCTGAGCTTAGATTTTAGTTTCGGTTTCATTTTAAAGCATTTTTCCACTCTTATATTGAAATAATTAAAAATATTTCTGAGCACAATCAACTCTTTAGTGTGAAATGGCTATTAATTTAAATTTTCATTACTAAAATTATTTCTACTTGATTATGTTTTGAGTTTTTTGAGTTCTCATATTTACTTAATTAAGATTGATTTCAAGGCCAATTTTTATTTTAAAAAATAGTTTATACAGCTTAGAGACGTTATCCTTAAATTTCCTGTTGAGAAAATGCCATGGCCAAAACGTTCTCATGTTGCTGCGAGAAACAATATTTCGAAGAGATGGAGTGCTACTGAAAATGATGTATCTAAAAATAAGACCTCAGCTGAGATACTGCAATTAGACGTTCGAATACGAGTATTCTGAATTCAAGTACTGCAGATAAAACTGAGCATTTCTCTATGATGTACCAAACTGCATTAAATTAAACATATTGTAGTACTATATTTTAGTAATTTAAAGTTGCACAGTAAAAACTTAAACTTGATAAACTGCCCCAATTTAAAACTGAAAATAATTAAATTTTACGTACAGACCTGACGATTATTAGCTTAAGTTAGTATCAATATTATTTTGTAAATAAATCCTTTGTGTTTCAAAACTTTTGGGAAAATATTAGGTTAAGATTAAGAGGCACGACCTGTCGTCGTAACAAATGCTATCAATATTATGCAAAAGTATATTTTGAATTTAAAAAATATTTTCAGTCATATTTAATTAATGAAGTGTTTTAATGTAGAACATACATCGGAAAATAACATATTAAAAAATTAGAGCTTTACGGTCATTATAAGTTTTTGTTTTATGCTTTTATAAACATTAAATGTGTTTTTCTCGGACTTTTAATTTTGAAGATATAAGTAATTTCTAATCCCTAAGGCTCTTTTTTTCTGTTCAAGCTAGAGTCTTGAAATTTTTTGTATATGCTCCTAAACATATGTTCTATAAAATTTAGTATGGATTTAGGTCGGAGATCTAAAGTTATTTTTTTTTGAAAAAATGCTGAAGTTAATATTTAAAAAAAATTTCGTATTTTTTCCAGATTTAACTAGAAAAGTAATTATTAAAAATAAACATGCGAACATATTTTCAAATCCATACTAACTTTTATTTGCGAGAATCTAAGAAACATAAATCACTAAAATGACTAAAAATTTTAGAAATTGAGCATTTTATAAGAGTTTGAAAAACTTCAAAAATTCTTAATTTTTTAAAAATGTAAAATAATGGCTGGTCAAACTGTCCTTTTACTTTCAGAATAAATTTAATAATATAATTTAAATATGTATTTTACATTTTTTTTACTGTTACTGTCTCTCCGATTTTTTTTTGTTTTGAAAAAGGCTAATATATATCCTTAAATGCGTGTTACAAATGATGACTTCATCTTATTTGTAAAAACCTAAATTAATAGTTTATAATCAAAAGGAAAAAGCCCATTAACACAAAATAAAGTGCATCAGTGACTTATTTCATAAATAATAAGAATAATGATATTTGTTTATTAAAGATAGTTTACCATGATTCACAAGAAATCAGGTAAATTACAAAACGCTTCCATCATTGCCGATAATATATATATACGTCTAATAAGGTCTTATAAAGTTGTAATATTGTATTCAATAAAAAAAAAACCTAAGATATTTTAAATATCATAAAAATAGTAATGTAGCCCTTTTTCCTTAATTGAGTTAAATGTTGAAAATAATTCAAATTTTTTGCTCATTTTTCATTTGAAGAAGCCACATTTTAATTCTTTTATTTGAGAAATTTATTCCCTTATTTGTTAAAGTTTAGTATAAGTTTATTTAAAATGTTTTGATTGTACGTCAGAAGCTTTTTAGTGTTTTACGTTATAGTATATATATTTTGCTAAAAATTTGCTTTCAGTTTCAGTGATTTTGTGTATCTTGCTTCCATTTTTTTTTTTTGCCGTACTACAATTTTAGTATAAGGTGAATAGTTTGCTTACAAATAAGTTTTGTTTTATTTATAATATATATTTGAAAGATTTTATTTATTCATTAACGGAAACAGATAAGTTAAGCAACATTTAGTAGCGTAATTTCGTAACTTTTTTTCATGGTAAATATACTGTTATACTAACTTAAAATGACTTTGAGCTTTAATGTATTTTATTTTAACTCCTTTTTGTGTAGTATATTTTATAGTATTAAACTTTTATTCAAAGAGTGAAATCTTTAAGGAATAAATTTCCATTAAGAAACTCCTTACTCGATGCCTTTTAATTTGTTTTTAAAGGAAGTATGGATTACATTTACTTTCCTCATTTGATTTCGAAATTTTTTTGATTTTCACTTTTTTAAACTTTTTAAAAGTTCAAGCATTTATGTTTAAAAGGATGTATGATATGAGGAAATACGATAATTAGAAGTATTTTTATTTATATTTTTTAAATAAAGCTACTCCTTGGCGTGTATCAAATGAGCTCTGCTAGGAGAGCCTGTGTTTCCCCTTGTATAAGTTTCTGATGAGCACGAATACATATTACGTTCAAGAGAGAAATGTAGAGTGTATTGGGCGTATCCAAAAGTGTATGGGTACACGTCTTATGGATCTTAAAAGCGAAACAGAGAAAAAAATTTAAGTGATAGAAAAAGCATAAGAGGTCGTAACCGACTCACAGACATTTTAACATCACAATTCAAAGGTATTATAGTATGGATATCAGAAATAAAAGCAATGATCTATACAACATGAAAACTGCTGTTTGGGCTGTTTATTTTCATCTTCTGTCTTCAAACGAGATCCCTCAACATGGACTGTGTCCTGTGATTATAAATGCCTGGTGTAAGTTTCAAAAGACATAAGCTGAATGTAACGAAAGGCACTATGATCATAAACACACACATCATAGTAAATTAGATAAAATCAATTTTTAGAGATCTAGGTGATCCTTTCCTATTAAGAAAACGTTTACATGGAAAGACCCAAAGCCCAAATGTGAGTCAGTTAATAACACCATATGGCCATTGATTTCAAGATCTATATTTGTGGAATTAAAAACTATAAAATAGGGGTAAATATGGCTTTTGCATAGTTCAATATGAGTCATGTAGCAAAATTAATGATCTAAAGGGTGTTGAAAAGCCACAATCTTATTTTTTTTGACAGTTTGAGATTTTTACATTTTCAAATTGTATAGATTTTAACCTTTCTAAAAATACCTTACTTTAACCTCTAGGGTAATTAGAAGCCCTTAAAACTTATTTTTAAATAATCGTTGAAACTGGGCCACGCCCATTTGAATGGCGAAAAATGTAAACAAAGTACTTCGTTTTTGCTTAAAGGCTTAATGTCTGATATAAAGCAAAACATGTATCTTTTATTGTAAATTGAGCCTTTTATTTTTTTTTATTTCCTAGCCGACTAGAAGTTTCACTGTATACATTAAAACCAATTTATCTCAAAATGTAAATTTTGATGTCCGATGTACCTTTTATGAGAAACTACTGTTCACAGGTATGTAAACTTTTTATGATATATTTATAATGTCTAGTATATACTAAAATGAGCTTTTTGTAAAAAAACTCAAAAATTTATTTTTTACAAATTTTTTATGTGAAAAATGGGTCAAATTTCGCAATGTTTGATAAAATATTTCATAAAATATTAAAAAATTCAAAATTGGATAAAAGCTTATTTCAGTATAATAAGAAAGGTGTATTTTAATTGTATGAAAAGTTTCAAACACATGTACATATAACAGATTTTGAGAAAAGGTACTCCGAAAACAGCCAATTTAACATTGTCTGTGTACAAAGGTAATATTAAACTAAGTTATAACTGTGTGTATTGCATCAAAAAACTAGATACACGTAGGATTCGTGTAGTCCAACAAAAGCATTTGAGATCCCCCCAAAAAGGAAAATTGTTAAAAATAATGAAAAAAAGGGAATTAGAAGAGTCTTTTGTATGAGCAGAGAATAAGGAAAATGCTTCATTTACTTCTAGAAAGTACAAAAAAAAAAAAGGAAATGCTCAAAAAATTACAATTTTTACTTTAAAGCCTGTTTTCTCAAAATGTAATATTTTTCTCTTTATGTACCTTTTTCTCAAAAACTACTTATTATATAATCCTCAAATTTTCAGTCAGCAGACTTTTAACATGTTTACACGTTTTAACGAAGGGAATCAGATATATCTAGCAAATGTTTTTAGATATGATTTTTTTAAACTAAATTTCTGGGAAAAAATTGGACAGTTTTTAAAAAGTTCATATTTAATTTTATTTTCAACAAAAAGACAAAACCCTCCGTTTAAGTGTTATTCATAGTACACATAATGAACTATAAAAATTTTATTCATGAGAAGTTAGCAGTTTCTGAGAAAACAGTACATAAACTTACGCAATTTAACATAAGCTCCTACGGACGTGCCGGATCCTTACCTCTCTTTGACTGACATAATTTTTCACTTAATTCTTTCTTTCTTTCAAATTTTTCTTAATTAAAAAAATTCAGTAAGTTTATAGCTGAAAGTTACGAGTTGTGCATTTAAGCATGGGCTAATTTATAAAGCAGGATAATTAAACTATCGACTGATATTTGACACCAGCATTTAGTATGAAGAACAAAGGATTATTTTTAAACAAAGCTTATACAAAAATATTGAGTTTTTGAATTTCGTGAAATTCATAAAATTTGTCGATTCTTAGCTTCTGCTTGTACAGAAAATGAATGATTTATATTTCATTTCAATTTAAAATATTTTATATATATAAATGAAAATGGCTTGTCTAAAATATTTGGAATTAATTTTTTTTCTTCAAACCTTATGAAAATGTATAAATGATAGATTTTATTTATACAAATGAAACAAAAATTTTTGCAAAAATCATTTATTAAACTTTAAAAAAAACATATACATTGTTAAACTATACTTTCAATTGAATGGTAAAGCTCATGACTTCTAACAAAGACATTAATAGACATCCATTCCAGACAAGTTATTATCAGTGTCATCTGAAAATGTTTTTCCTTCCTGAAAAGAAAAGAAAATACAGTTTATGTGTATTTTCATTAAAATAATAAAATTATTCAATGTTGTCTTATTACTAATATAAAAACTAAAAAAAACACCAAATACTCATTTTTAAAAAAAAAATTAAAATAAAATTATTGATTATAGTATTTAAGAGAAGACATTAAATATATTCTAAAATTCATATATTATAAACTATATGAAAAAACATAATTTTCTTTCACTGCATAGCTTTTGTAAAATATTTATAAAAAAGTTTCTACACTAAATAAAATGTAACTATACAGCAAATAGTTTTTTCAGTAAAGTTCACTAACAAATAGCCGATATAATTCCTCTCCTTGAACAAAAATGTCAAAATCAAAGAAAAACCTTAAAAAATAATCCTTCAATGAAACGTAAGGCAAATTGTATAATTATTAGATTCTTGAAAATGGAATTATAATTACATAGAAATGCATACTTTATAGCATGTTACGAATATCTGCAAAATATTTGTTTAAGTATAATCACTTCATGAGATTTTATTTGTTTGACTAATATTTTTTAGCTGAAATATCAAGTAGATGGCATTTTCAACTCTGAACCATTTAAAATTGTAATTCGTTTTGTTTTAATATTTTCATTGTTATTTAATAAATTCTAGAGAAGGAACAAAGAGGAAGTTACACACAGTAGGAAAAGTAACACTCAGTATTACTCAAATTTTGAATGCACACATTAAGCTGTCATATTTTTAAGGGGAAGCAACTCCATCTGCGAGAAGATACTTAAAATTTTTTATCAGGGGCTCAAGGCTATTTGTTTTTAATAAAGACCTAGTTTTTAAACTTTTTCAAAGAATTTCTTGAAGAAATTTTATTTTATTTCAGTTTGTGGAATGAGAGAGAGAAGTATGGATTTGTGTGTGTCTATCTACGTATCCATTGGAAACAATAGCCATACTTAACGGATGAAACACTAATAAGACTAATAATTTGGATTCTTATTTAAACTAATAAATTAAGCAGAAATTAAGGTATATTGTTGGGTCTATAAACGATTTTTATTTCCAAAATTACATATTTTTGGTTTTTTTTTACTTTAATTACGCTGTTTATCAACATAAATCGATGGACAATGAAAAAGCAGTACAGAATTTGTTTTTAAGAGGAAAATTTCATTTAAACTTATTCTTTTACTAAAATTTACCCTACCTTGTAAATGTCTTTTAGTATGCTTGGAAATTTCACGTTATCATAAATTGTTAATTTATTGCTGCTGAAAAAGATGAAGTTGTAAAAAAAGAGTGAACATGATAATTATAAATAGAATTTTTCATAGTTTGTGAACCCAAATATAGAATTTAGTTAGTATTTACGCGTAGTAACATAAAAATTACATGGGTTTATCTAGAAATGTACCGTCAATATAGACATAAAATCCTTTACAATTAACTATAAGACTTCGAAGTATTCCAGGAAACATTTGGGCGAAGATTTGGTTAGCTAACTCTTAATAAATCCTGTTACGTTTCGAAAAGTTTTGTAATCCAATGAAGAGTTAATATAATCAATGAATATCACGTATTTTAGCTACAAGGACAGTGTATTTTGCTAAAGGTTTCAAATTGTTTTATTACTATACAGTTGCTCAAATCTCCGAGCAAGCGTATACAATTGATTTTTAAGAATACTTCAATAAAAGAATATGTCACTCATTTAATTTGATAAAATAAAAGCAGTACAAATGAAAATGTTGTTTTTAAATTAGAGAATAATCTTTTTAACTTAGGTATTTATAGGATATAAACAAAAGTGAATTATTTTTAATAATTGTATTCATATCATTTCTCGCAAAAAATAAACATTCTGCTTTCTAAATATCTCATATGATCAGGATGATTATAGGAAAAATGATTAAATAATTTGAGTAACAGAACAATAATTAGTCAAAAGCTTAATTTTATTTTTCTAAAATCTTACATCTTAAACTTTGTGGTATTTTAATTAAATTTGTTTTGGCAACTAGGAAAATATTTTCACTGAAAGCTTTATTAATTTTCAAAACTGGATCCTGAAACACGTCTTTAAACAAAGTGGTCACCGAGAACGCATTGCTTCCTTAGATCGGCTACCATCAACATAAATAATGTAAGGAAATTAAAAGTGCCATAATTGTACCCGATATTTATTTAATTACTTTACCAATAACGAGCACTCAGAGTATTTTTAAACCCCTATCGAACGCTCCCAAAGCATGCACATCTACACCGTCTTAACATCCTTTTTAAATGCCCCAATTAAACAAACCTGTGCAGCTGTTCTACCCCCACTTGCAAACAAATTTGTTAAAGTGCCGAGCAAGAATGCTATGGAATCTCTTTTGTGACTGGGTGGGAGTCGGAAGAGGGGAAAGAGTGCAGGTAGACAAGAGTGGAAAAATAAATCCCGCAAGCACTTTTACCTCCAATGAGGCAGCCATAAATATCCCCCCATTCGAATCTTTGGTTTAATGACCACCTGTAAGCGCGCAATCTTTTTTTAATGACACGCCAACCCAACTTCTTCTGGAGGGCATCTCAAAAATGCAGCCTTTGCCTGTAAATCAGTCGAAAGCATCGAAGCGGCTTCAAACTATTAGTTTGAAGAGAAAACTTTCCAACTCCATCAAACTTTAACACTTAAATGAACTTTTCTGTTTATCATCTTGACGCAAGAGACCTTAATGAATTTTCTCACCGCCATTTTTCTTCATGGTCTCTTACGGATCCCATCCGGTCGGCTCTTGTTTGGCACTTTGCCATCGCATCGATCCTCTAACTTAGTTCTAAGACGAAGAAAAATGTTCGCCCTCTCCTGGGGCAACAGGGCGCAAGCGCTGTGTCCCCCTTCCTCTTCTATTAGTGAAATGTCCGTCGTCAAAACTGGCCACAAACGGCTCTTCTGACCAGCTCTTGAGTCCTTTTCATAGGACCATCTCGACATCGATTGCTACCGAAGCGCGCATCTTTCAGGTCGCCATTTTCAACACCAATTAATGACTTCTACTCAGCTACCTTTTTTTCCTTCCAAAAACACACACAACTCCACAACGTAACTTATTATAAAGCAGTTAATTAATACAACTTGGAAAATGCTCTTTTTCACCCAATAGTGTTACACTGATTGATTATTCGAAAAAGTTAATGTCTTGCAAAAAGATATTTGTTTCGTTTTCTCTGTACAGCTTATAAATTGCAAACAGTTTTTACGAAGTTTGTTCTTTACTGCTTTAACTTTTGGGAAAATAAAACTTAGTCTCATCGCATACTCCCACTCATCTCATCTATTTTCTTATGTTCCCTTATAATAGATAAGCCCTTTGTTATTGGGTTTAAGAGAAGAACACGTTAGATTTGATAACTTTCAATAATCTAATAACAACAATTAGTCTTTTGCATGAGCCACGTAATAAATACAAATATACGTTTCTTGTGTACTCATGTATAAGTCACAAAAAAGGAAGCTAAAACCTTCAGAGAGAAAGAGAAATAGATAGACTTCAATATTTAATTAACTCTGGTATGAAAAGTAAAAAAGAAAACAGTTACAAATAGAAAGAGACAAATAATGTAATACAAAACAATAGCTAAATGGGAATTTACTGAAAAACACATGTGGTTATTGCTATTTCTTTTGTAAAAGCCAGCTTTGTTACAAAACACGTGTTCATTTAAACAGTAAAACAAATATCCCTGCTGTTAAACACTTTCCCTAGTTCCCCAAAATACTACCTACTGTTCACTTGGCTAAACATTATATATTTAGTCTGATTAATAAATAATAGATAGACGAAAACAAATATTTTAATAAAAACCATGCATTTTAATCATAATTAAGGCATTCAATTCTATATAATGAATACATTTTATCATTATTACATTTCATAGTAGAGTTTATATACCTTTAAAATAAAAAAAACTTTATACATTACCATTATCAAACAAAAACATTTAATTTAGTGAACGGAGAACTAAAAACTGCAGGGCATGATTTTTTAAAAATAATTATTTTAGTAAAGGGATTAGTTTATGAGATTGGGATTGAAGTATAAATTGTTAAAATGTTCGAAAACAAAAATAGAAATCATAACATTATTATTAAACTTTCTTTAGGTTTAAATTTGTGGAATCATTTTGAATATCTTAGAGTTAAAAATAAATTAGAATTTATCACTGTCATTTTTGGGTATCAAATTTGACTAAAATAGATCTAACAGTGTGTAATTCATATAGAAAAGAATGAGGATTGAGCCATGAAGTGTTTAATTGTTTTAATAACTTAGTATTAAATTTAAGTGAGTCGTCATATAAATATACTATAATTATCAATCTCACTATCTGCTTAACGGGACATGCTACGATTTATAAAATATTTGATTTAATGGTTTTCACAATTAATTGCTTGCTCCCCATGTTATACATGTTAAACAGTTTAATATGTTAAACAGTTTTTGTACTCGAAATTCTACCATTTAATTTTTTACAGAAAAATTTAAAAATTCATGAAGGGATTTTAAAAAAATGCTGCTCTTCTCTTAGAATAGTTGACGCACAAACGAGAAATGTGATTTACAAGTATGTCAAACTGTATATAACAGAAGCTGATATGATTTTTTTTTGATAACACGTTTGAAATTTGTAAAAAACTTACATTTTATGATTGTTTATTGAAAATTCATTGAAAGATGTATAAATTCTAAAGTCAATTACTTAAAAAAGTTAGCATTGTTTCTATTCAAAATTGAAATTACATGTATTACATGTTTTGTTACATGTATTAATTTTAATAGTTAGAAGAATATGAAAACATTTGGCACAATAGAAAAAAAAGGCATTAGCATTTGAAATTAAGAAAAACTGGTGATTTTTTTCTGAGATAAATCGGTATAAAGTCTCTCTCAACTCTGGAAGCTTTTAGCTCAGAGCCTTCACATTTTGTGAGATAATAGAAATATATATATATAAATAAATAATATAGGTTAAAATATCTTTTTTTAATTTTTTTCTCTGATTTTTGTCAGTTGAATCGTATTGTGTCTCCTTAACTTTACACCCTTTCATAATTTTTCTCAAAAATATCACTTTATTTTTATGATAATGAATTTATAATAATTTATAAAAAACACGTCACAAAGGAAGTTCAAAAGAACAGTTGCTTACGGCATTTAATATTAATATGCTGTTGAATAAAATCAGTGTGACTGTACATAAAACATTTACAATTAAAGAAGCTAAGAAAAAAGTATGCAATGTCTTAGAACTTTTCCCGTACTTTAAAAACTTCAGTGAAGGAAAAAAATGCATCTGAACCTTCTAGAAAACTTTGAGGGCTTAAAGGAATTTATAGATTGAATACTTATAAAAGTACATAAATTAAGTATTCGTATGCATGAAAAAAAACTTTTAATATTTTTAAAAATTAAAATTAAAAGTTTTAATTTTTTCTTAACTTTACAGGACAATAACTTGTTTATACTTCCTTCCTTTGTCTCCCTGTGAATATGTTTGCTATGTTTGGTTATGTTTAGTTCAAAGTTTGGAAATTATGTAATTTACCTGTTTTAAAGGTTTTTAGAAAAATTCATAAAGTTTAGAATTTAACTTTATTTTATTCAGGTAATATGTGAGAAGGGTAAAAAAATTTGTATATTTAAATATTTATTACCTTATAAATTTTATATCACGCATAAATTTTAAAAACACTTACTTTTAATTTGAATACATAGATTTCTTTTGTAGAAAAATTTATAAATAAAAATTTATCATTGTTCAATATTTAATGCAATGGAAGTAAAAAAAAAGATAATTTATTTCACTTTTTCACCATGTATATTTTCATCTTTCTTCAATTAAAAAAGAGCATTGGGTGTTCAATTTAAAATAATATAAAATAGTTTCATTTAAAACATGCAAATGTTTGCTTCCTTGTGCACTTACACATTCTGAAAAAAAAAGTCATCCCATTTATAATTATATCAGAAATAAAATGTATAAAAAATAATCTATTTGTATAACTACTTAGGTGTAGTGTACGTATTGGTTAGTGCTCTAAGAAAAGACCTTGTGCTAAATAGAAATTCTTTTATAATTTCTAACCATGATAATTCAAATATATGCAACATAATGATAAAGAAAAATTTTGATTGATATATAGTATCTAAAATTTTGATTGAAAAAAAAGAGAAAGACTATCTGGACTATACTTTTAAAGTACATCTCATCTTTTTTTTTTTAATAGTATTTTTCTTATTGGAATGTTTGATTTTTCATGTCATTTTTTATAATTCAGTATATTTAGAAGTACATTTTTTTTTGCTGATTTCTAAATGTTTTTCTAAAATCTCTCAATGCTTTTTATTCATAAATTTAACTTAAACTATACATTTAAATATTATTTAGAATAAAAAAATTCTTTTCAATTGACAAAAGTTAGAAAAGTAAGGAAGACATTCAAGTATCCTCAAAGAGTATATATATATATATATATATATATATATATATATATATATATATATATATATATATATATAGTAATATATATTAAGAAGTATCACACACACACACACAAAGCCTCAGCCCTGTAGCATTTGATAAACATTTGAAAATTCAAAATTTTTCAATACGAAAGTTTATTTTTAGGGATTCTCGAAGAAGATATGGAGAAAAAAATTTCTGAATCCTTAAAATTTAGTGTGTACTCGAAGCAAACATATATTCATAGAAAATATAAGTCCTCAAAGAAATTATTATGAACAATTTTACTTTGCACTTTAAGGTTCAAGACAGCATATCGTCTTACAAAAAATATCAGAATATGCTAGAAAAATGCTACTAAAATAAAAGCACTTAATATTTTAGTAATTACCCCCAAAAAAAACACGATAAATTAATTTAGAATCTTTTATTATTATTTTTTTGGATTAAAGAATGTGCTTACAAAGGTTATTTTCCCCGTGAGCTGTAAATTTGCCGAATAAACTTTCAAAGGTCCCAAAATCTTAGACTCAAAAGCATATTTAGTTAGTTAATAGTTACGATATTGTGGGTTTAATTTAAAACCTACAATGGTAAAATTAAATTTGTATGTACTGCAATAATTAACCATTCTGAATTAATCTTAAAGATAAATTTAAAATTAAAGTATTTAACTTTAAAGGTGACATCAAAAAATTATTCTTAAAAATGTAGCAAAAATAATGAAACATTTGGGGGAAAATATTGTAAAAAAAATTCATGCTATTTACAATTTTAATCTAATCACTTTCATTCAAATTGAATGAAACTTCGGGGAATATATATATATATATATATATATATATATATATATATATATATATATATATATATATATATATATATATATATTATTGTCTTATAACCAATTAGTTGCTGTTTATGATAAGATCTATTACTAATCGTTGAAGAATTTAGGTCCTCTTTCATTTTAAATTTCCATTCTGAGGGTTAAAAACAATTTGTGAAGTTAATAACAGCGTTCGAAATCGTGTAATTCCTTTTAATCTTTACATAAATCGAATAAATTTTGAAAAGCGTTACTTAACAAAAGTTGTGAAAATTTTACGATTTTTCTCCAAGATTCAGACATATTTTGGATTTTAATTTTTCCATTTACTGAAATCTTAAAAGAAACAAAAAATTACATTAAAAATTATCTTGATATTTCAGTGAATAATAATCCTTCTGTCACGACTGACACAATTTATCATTCAAATTCATTCTATACATGCAATATTAAGTTATCGAGGTTAAGATAATGGTAGTTTTTTCCTTATCTCTCGCAGCTTTTTTTTAAAGCTCGGATTGATTTGATTTGATTTTAATTTACGTCACACTCACGTGGACCATTGACGTTATAACTCACATTTTTGAACTATGGTCAAGAGACGAGGAAGATACTTCAGCTGGTAGCCCATCTCCTAATTTCCACACCACACCATTGGCCTCTACAGATTAACAGGGACGTCTTAAGGCATAGGCCAACTGGGTCCGGGCACAGGGCCTCACTTTCGGTGGGGGACCTCTTTTTTCGTTCTCGACTCTATCTTAATAGGATCATGATTCGGATAATTTTAAAGGTCAAATATTATTCCCTTACATATTCCCAAAAAAACCAGAGAATTTCAAACAACATGTCAACTGGCAAAAGTGGTAAGATTATATTATTATGTGATGAACGTTGCCCATCCCTAGGCCTAGACCTAACATCATAAGTAATTATTTAACACTTTTACTCCAAATGCGGCCATAGCTCTAGCCATGCACATTATATAATTTGCTTCAAATCACCGTTTAAATGAGTATTTGGCAATGTATCGGTGGCGCACACAAGGAGGGTCCAGGGGTTCCGAACCCCCCAAGCCCTTGATTTTTTTTCCGATTGATTATAATTCTAAGTATATAGTACGTAAAATTTAATTAAGTATTTGTTATTAATGATTAATTTTATTAATCATTGCTAATTATTTATTCAATAATTAGTTTTTTACTGAGTTTTGTTCCCGAAAATCGACAAAATCAAAAGGAGCATGATACAAGAATGGTGAACTTTCGATCTCGGACCCCCCCTCTCTTGAAAAACTTCTCTGTGCGCTACTGCAATGTATGCTATATATTGTCTACTCTAAAGATCTTAGGTAGGGTCCACTTTTGCATAGGGGCCCAGGGCCTCAAAAATTTTTAAGATTTCTCTGGGTCCAGGGCTTCAAAGAGTCTTAATTCAGGGTTTATTCAGTACCACAGTGTTTGGACCAACAATTCGAAAATTCTGGCCATGAGTTCATGACTATGGCCACTCTGTTAACGCGGTCTTCTAAGCTCGGAGAAAAATATAAATGAAATATTCTTTAGAAATATAAAAATAGTTAAACATGAAGTGTTATTTCGGTGTCCTTTTTAATGTAACCAAAATGAATGAGTTGTAAAATAGGTCATGTGTGCGTGTGTGTGTGAGTATAAATACATTTACAATATTTCAATTAATAAAACATAAATAAATAACTTATTATTTTGTGGGGGATAGAAGGGGGATATGATTTTTATATTACCTTTTACTTAACCCTTTGTGTTTCACAACCCTTAAAAGTTGGAATTTCAACAAGAAAAAAAAGAGATAGGGCTAATTTTTATTCAACTCTAAAAGGGTAGCCAGATAAATTCCTGTAAGAATTGCATGTATCACTTTGATTCTGTGGGTGGTCAATGACTGCGCTCGTGCTTTACGTATAAAACATTAAAAATAATGTAGAATACATGGCTTAGAGAGAATAGCCAACAAAATAACATTAAAATTTTTGTCAAACTTTTTTTAAGCATTAAGAAACTATACGCAATGTTTATTGCAAATACAGGAACTTATAAAGACCAGAGTTAAGCAGAGTTTAAGTTTTTTTCAGAAAATAAATAAATAGATAGAACTATATTTTGCTGCCATCCATGATTATAAAAGGTAGTTCAAAGGGATTTAACAGTGCATTTCGATGCATGTTATGATTCAATGCATTTTTATTCATTTGTAATGGAATTTAACGGCTTGAGCAGCTAGTGAATTCAGGTATTCTATTCAGTGAAGCATTGAAACACAAAGGGTTAAATCACTGAGAATGCAGATGTTGCATTGTAATATTCTCTTTCACCTAATTTGGTGATTAATTGAACTTGGCCTCTTTTATTGGATAACAAAGTAGTCACATATATTAACTTTTTTTAATACATTCACTGAATTTGTAATGAAGGATTTTTAAACATTTTTAATTCATTTGAAGATTAAATGAGATATTTAAATCCAATCTGAGATGAAAATCTTTACAATGCCGAAAAAGAAAGTCACCGAAATAGTAATATATTTTTTAAATAACATTTTTAAGTAAATGTCAAATTTACATATCTAATATTCATATATTCACGTCAAAAAAGAATCTCCCAAAGCCCCTCTTTTGTTATTAAAACTTCACAAATGGGTTTCACAAACTTTTACTATTTCACTTAAAACGTGAGAGTAAAGAGGGTCTCTCTATTTGTAAATGTAACTCTTTCAGAAGGAATTCCTTTCCAATGAATGACTCTCTTCATCAGCAGTCATACTTTGATATTAGAAATTCTTTTGAAATGTCTAACTTCAGTGACTCTCATTTCTGAATTAGCACTTAAATAGACAGACTTCTGTCTCAGTGTCAGTGGACTAGATGCCCAATAATGCACAGAGGGAATGGTCATGCATTTTCAAAATACTTCTGCATTTCGAATAACATCTTAAAACAAGTAAGATGACATAAGAGTATGTTTTTCATTTGTATTGCCAAATAATTGTATTTATTACAATAAAAAATACGTATTAAAAGCAGGAGCACAATGTTTGATAAGAGATGAAATACATTAAAATAAAACCCAATATATATATATATATATATATATATATATATATATATATATATATATATATATATATATATATATATATATATATATACAGAGAAAGATGGAAAGGAGGGAAGAGGGAGAGATATTTTTTCAATATATAGAACTTTAAAAAGAAATGTAATTGTTTTAAGATACTTATACATTTCTTGATCCTTCCCGCAAAACGTATTTTATGTGTTGTGAGATTAAAAATAAGGTATTTTTTGATAACATGAGTTGCAGTGTGTACTACTGTATATGCACTGTGTTTTAAATTGAACTATGCATTTCCACAGAGTACAGCAAAACGTATAAGGTAATAACATTTCCATTTAAGTGCATGAGAAGAAATATTGAACAACAGCTATAAAGTTTAGAATTCAATTTAAGTCATTACAAACTATGTATTTTACAATTACATTTTAGACATTACATATGTTAAAGCAAATACTAATGTGTTGGTGAACGAAAAAATTGAAATTTAAAAAAAAGGAATAAATGTTTTTTTTAAAAAAATAGGTGGATTCCCAATCCAATTATTTACTTACTCTGCAGTTGAAACGTATAAATAATCTACTCTGAGAAAGAGAGAGAGAAAGAAAATCCAGAACCACTGTATCAAAAGTCTCAATTAACTATTAAAATATTTTTTAACTAAAGGATGCATATAAAGTATATTTTAAAATATTATAAAATGTACTTATATAAAGGCTTCATACTATGAAATGGGAAATTTCTAAATTGGTATTAAGAAGATCAATCGTTTAGTAAAAATGTTTGACAGAATTTAAATGGATGAAACTGTAAATTATATAATATCCAAGATTCTAATTTCTTTTTAAATTTCTGTCATTAATATTCTTAAAATTTTTAAGGTACCTGACTAGAGCAAAAACGTCAATTTTGATGAAAACGAAAATTCAAAAAAAATTTTACTACAAATTTTATGTAGTTGAATTTTCTGCTTTCTAAAAATACCTTACTTTTGTTTATACTTGAATTATTTACGAAGTTGTAACAGTTTTTATGTCAAGAGAGAGCAGTAAAAACGAACCGGAAGTTAGATGTCGAAACCGACAGTGTTTGCACTTTTACACTTTTTTGGTGTTTTATTAAATTTATTTAAAAAATATTAATTTAGGTAAAGTAAAATGATATTTGGTGATATTTTAGTGATATTTTTAAAAAATAGTTTATTAGTTTTTTTAGTAAAATTTGGCAAATAAGTTCGTACATTTGTTGTCATTTATCGATTTTCTTATGTCCTTGCTTCTCCTCATATTGTTCCATATTTAACTTTATATATATATATATTTGATAGAAATCTGTCTTCTAAAAGACAAAATATTAATTAAATATGCATAAGCAAGATCTGGGAGGTCAAAGAAGCTCCGATTTAATGGAATTTTCTTCATAATTGTTGCTAGCAATAATGTGAATGTTGACACAGCTAATCCCAAAAATACTGAGTCAACTGGTGAGAAAAAGTTGAAACATATTCCTTAAGGTTTCAAAATTTACTTAGAAAGCCTTTTTCAGTAACATTTCATGAAGTACTTTACTTAGAAATACAATTATTAATCTTGAAACATTTCACTTAGATGCATTATTAACAATAATTCCTTTAAAATTTGTGGTACACTGGTTTATTTTCATATATATATATATATATATATATATATATATATATATATATATATAATTAAAAATGCAAATACTACCCTTCCTAAGACCTTGTACATGGATTTGTAAAATTTGATCTGGAACGCATTTTAACTTCTGCGAGACACTCTTTAGAATTTAGAAAATTGGCTCGGGAAAAAAGAAAATCTGCTTAGAAAATAAAATTACTAACGATGAAAAAAAAAAAAAGCAAAGTGTATTCATATGGAGGGTTTAAAAGCTGTTCTTATTATGCCTTTTAGAGGAATTTCTTATAACCTATGTGATAAGCAATATTTTTTAAAAGAAATTTTCGTGAATATTTACTGATAAAATAAGACACGCTAAAATATTTTGTATTACATATTTCTTAAGCTCTAAGAACTTAGCGGAAATATATACATACTTGTTATTTCTTATAAAAACTATCATTTTTTAATTTACTAAAATATTTCTTCTGGGCTTCTATGTCTCTAATTTGTATTTTAAAAAACTATGTATTTAGATGTTAACAAATGCTTTTTTGACACTATAAACATGTTAATAAATTTTTTTAAAATGTCTCTAATTTGTATTTTAAAAAAAACTATGTATTTAGATGTTAACAAATGCTTTTTTGACTCCATAAATATGGTAAAAAAATTTTTAAAAAATTTGTGTGAACCAGATATATAATACTGATTTGTGCTTATAAAAGGTTTATTCTTTTGAGTGTTTGAGGTTGTTCTTTAGTTGTTTTAGCTGCATAATTTTTTAAGATTTTGATTTTAAATCTTTAAATACGTTTTTCTTCGAAACAGATTTTTCCATATTTTGTCTCACGGCAAACATATCTCAAAAAGTTCTTAAGATGATTGCATGAAATTTTGTATAATTGTTTATTTTCATAGTATGCATGCAGTGAACTAGACATTAAGAAAAAACAATATATATTTATCATTATTAGATAAATGCAAACTTTTTTAAAAATTTGCATTTCATGCACTTTTTGACCCCTGATTTTGTGATAAATTTAAATTATTCAAAGATGATAAATCAATGCATAGGTAACTGCTTTCTAAATAAAAGCCTAACAGCTTTTTTTTAATTTTTTGCATTATGATTTATTTTACAGTGTTTGTCGTGATGTGCAAAAAATGCGTAGTTTTAACCTAAAATTGTACATTTTCTTACGAAAATATATTGAAATTTTTGTCTTTGTTATTTTTATAGGTTTTCAGTTATAATTAAATAAAAAATGAGTTTAAAGATGAATTTTCAGCAATATTTAAAAAAAAATGTTCCCGTAACTAGTCAGGCACCTTAAATATAGGGATAGTTGGAATCAAATAAAATTTAGATAAATCCTGTGAAAGTTTTGAATTTTTACAATGTGAATAAAATGCTAAATCTAAAATTTATTTGGGAAAGTGTGTCATTGTTTATTGCTAAAAATAAATTTAAATTTAAAAACCCGAGATATTCGGTTAATTATTTAAAAACAATTATTAATTTAATTTTTCATTGAAATGCGATATGTATTAATTCAAATAACAACTTAAAAAAATTTTAAATCACATTCAACATCATCAAAGAATTTTAAAAAAACACATATCTGTATTTCTAATAAAACTGAATGCCTCTACGTTTTAAGTAAAACTGAAGAATGTTAATACCATTCATTCACATATCAGTCTCATTTAAAGTAATTAATACTGAAGATTATAAGTGTTACAGAAACAAATATTTGTATCTTTAAATTAAATTTAAGTGTAATTATTTGAATATTAATAATCTAATTAAAATATAAAGATATCTTAGTGATACAGTTAGTAAGTGACTTGTATTAATATTAAGTATCTTGAATTTACTATGGCTTAAAATACTTTAAGTGAATAATTATATAAGTTTGGTTACAACACACTTAAGTAACGAGCTTTAACATGATATTGAATTGATATTTTCTACTTCCACTTCTAGTTCTGTTCTATCTGACGTCTGTACATCAACCAAAAGTACACAGATTATCATGTTCTGTTACATAAGGTTATTAACTGCCTTATTATGTGAAAGCTTTCCACTCCTACACGTTTTTCGTATCCCCTCTATATAGTTTCTATCACAGTTAACCCAAAGTTCATTAGAAACAATTACATTAAAAATCTTCATTGTTGGAATACCTTTATATGAAAAGGGATTGAAAGCTTTTATTTCACAACTAAGACATTTAATAAGTTATTTTTAAAAGCCCTTATAAGGCACATCTGACTAAGTTGGGAGTCCAATTTTTCAAAAGGTAATTTTCAGAAGAATTTTATTGTTTTAAGGGGGTTCACCTATGTTACGGCCTGTTTTGCAAGCATTTTTAGTGGATTTTTTTGATGATCAGTAAAATGATAGAACTTTAACTTTTTATCATGCATTTATATGTATTTTAAGAGTATGCCAAAAATATCCAATAGAACGCGTGAATTATAGCGCTCCAAACACACCGCCTCGAAAAAATAGACGCTCACTTCATCCACGATTCCGGCTGATTGACTTATCTGGAATAAAAAAAATAACGGCGTTTTAATTTATAAGCTTCAATGCACCAAATGGACTACACTCACTTGAAAATATCGAAAACTGGATTTTTGGTAGACCTCTGAAGAAAAAGTATTGAATTTCAGGGGGGGGTGTTATGTTTTTGCTATAAAGAATAGAAATATTTTGAATTTTGAAATGATCATAGTTCATTTGGCGTATCTATATGCTCTGAGTCTACCCTATAAATTTGAAGTCGTTAGGTCAAACCATTCTTGAGATATGATGGAGGCAAGTTTGAAAAACACAGTTTTGAGAAAAATGCGTTTAAAATTTCAAGTCCGATTAAAACAATGAAAATCTTAGCTTAGCGCTACGAACAGCTGCTCTTCCAACCCCTGCTTCTTTATAACGACTTTGAATTTTGAAAAATCACTTTTCTACCGTATTCTAGACATGTTAAGGGAGCAATTTATGGAGAAAAAAAACTTTTTTTTTGAACCCATCACACACACACACACACACACATGGGTGAACCCTCTTAAAGAACATAAATAGGCTTAAAGAGTCATAATTATTAACTAAATAACACATATCATTCTTTTAATTTTAATTATTTTTTTTATGAAATTTTTGCAAAATTTAAAATGTTAAGAAAAACGCGATAAATAAAATTGCATTGGACACATAATGCAATTTTAATTTCGTAGATTTGCTTCTTGATCCATCCTGAAATGTCACAAATTGAAATGTCACAAATATTTGATAAGCACCTAAATTTGATTTTAATGTAATGATTTTTCGTCAAAATTACTGTATGCTCTAAGCTAAAAAATAGTTGCAAAATGTGATTAAATGTAACTATCCTAAAACCTGTGGTTTGTTACATTTTTAAAGGCTCATAACATATACGTTATAAATTTCATTGAATTTGATTGGATTATTTTGGTTTTCGAACCCAAATTATCGTGAAAATTTAACTCTTCAAAAAACACATTAAGAATATTCATATAAGTTAGATAAAGAAAATGCTATAAAAACAACTTTAAAAAACTCTCTAGTTTTATATATTATTCTCCTTCTCTTCCTCAATATTTATATTTCTCTTTTTTATAATGGCTCTTACATGAAACACCTAAAAACCACTTTCCCAACCTAGTTTGATACCTTAAAGATTTCCATTTTATTTTAGGATTACACACAATCAAACAATCAACGTTTAAATGAAGCATTTCAGAATATAATTATGAAACTGTCTGAATCTAGCTGAAAACTTTTTTCACCACTAAAATGTAAAATAGTAGATTATATTATTAGTTCAAGTTCATCTATTGTGATTATTTTCTTCCATCTATTTTTTATTTCAATGATCCATGAAATGGATTAGTTTATTGTCGATATACTTTCTAAGTTTCTTTAATTGCCCCTGTAATTTTCTTTACGGGGTAAGGTTTATTATTCATTATCAGCCTCGAAATCCATCGCGCATTTCGAAAAGTGTCCTGAAATGTCTAAATGAGTCAATTTTTTAGAATACTCTTTCGCATCTGATTTCTCAATATTGTTAGAGATTAACATAATAATAGATTTGAAGTAAAAGTTTTAAATTTAATTTACTTAAAGTTAATTTTCCTGTTAAAGAAAGCTACAGTGTATCATTTTTTATTGATTAAATTTTCAACATTTCTATATATGCAGTCGAACTTTTATATTGCGAATTTTTCTACATAGCGAATTTTTTCATGGAACCAAGAACATTTCACGATTTTCTTCGTAAAATAACCTCCCAATAGCGAAGTGAATTTTCGTTATAACGAACTTTTTATCTTGAGATTCAATTTTTTTTCTCCCTATTCTTGAAGCATTTCTTAACATTTCAAATTATTCTCTCTTTTAACACATTTTATGAATGACATAAATCTTGAACTGGTTTTATTAAATGCCTAACTCTCCGAGAGTAATAGAATTATGGGTATTTCATCCAAGAAGTGAAATCTTTAGACCCATTGTCCAGTTCACTGGAAACATCTTCAATATCCCCTTTCACCCTCAGTGGAGTTGTCTCGTGTCTCCGTGTCCTTTTAACTAGTCTCCGTTCATTTTTATCCTTGATCAGCCGGACTGGTAACTACGTTTCTTTTAGCTTGAGCATCAAGGAAAAAAATTTAATTTTTCAGGAAGTGTATAAATGAGCGAAGAAATTTTTCTTGCTGTTTTCTTTCTCTTTTTTTTAGTTTTTATCGGTAAGATATGCAAAATAATTTTATGTTAATTTATTAAAAGGTATGAATAATTACTTTTTTTTAACTTAAAATGTTTATGAATTCAAAATATACTTATGTAGTTTATAAAGAAAATTGAAAGATGAACCTCTGTAAATCAAATTTTCCATATAATGAAATTTTTTTCGGGATTTAGCGACTTCGTTATATAGAGGTCCGATTGTATATAAAAATGCCTACCGTAATAGTCCATGTCCTTTAATTCACCAAAGCCAGAAGGAATACAAACCCCGCAAACATTTATACATAGAGAGAGAAAAATATCATACATTGTGCAATAAAGTTCATTTTTTAAACTTAATGATGCAATGAATATTTTATTAAAAAACAAAAAAAATAAATAAAAAAATAAATGATATAAAAAAATGCGAGTTTCACATAAAGTTCATCGTCCAACATACATATAAAGATAATTTAACTAACTATAGGGAAATAAAGCTGTACATATTTTGCAAAATTAGTTAATACTATTTAAAAGTATTTAACATATAAACACAAATAAAAAAATTACTGTTTGCAGCATAAAAAAGTTATGAAATGAAAAGTTATGAAAGTTATTAAAGTGAAAAAAAACTACTTTAACTGCTTCAAGAACATAAATTTTGAAAATTAAGGAATTTTCTTTGTTTTTAGTTTATTATAGTATTAAAGATGGTTTTATAATTGGAAACATTACTCACTTTCCCTATCATATATCATTTAACTTTTTCTTGATCTGTCTGGATCATGCCTCACCCCAATTCTTGAGAATAACATAAAACTTTAATGACTTCAACTTTTTTTTCTCAGATCCTAACTTGTGAGTTTTCATCATGTGTGAAGGATTTTACTTCAGAACTTCCAGGGGAAATATGTAATTACTTTTATTATCAAACCAGGTGCTTTCAGCTTTCCAAAACTGTAAGAAAAAAGAACATACAATCAATATTTATTTTAAAAAGAGATAACAAAACAATAAAATTACATAAAAAGAAAAAATAAATGTGAATAACATAAAAATGCAAAATTCATTAACACTGGAATACACAGAGTCACAAATGTTGAAATTAACAATAAAGAGTGATCTAAACAAAATGTAAAATATTTTTGTAAAAATTTTAAGAGGACTTGATACCTCAAAAATGACCGAGCTATCGTTTTTTTCTTATTTTTATTTAATCTTTTTCTTTGCATCATTATATTTCGATTGACATATCCCTTGATTATGTCGGAAAGTTAGATGTTAGATAAAACTTCATTTGAAAAATGTAATATAACAAACTAGGCAAATCGATCCCCCATTTTAGAAAAAAGCTAAAAAAAAGGATTTTGATAAATAAATTATTTCAAAAATAGAAATAAAAACTATAAAAAAAGGAATGTGTAATATATAAAGGAGGATATTGCCTAGGCATTACAAAAATGTAATTTTTTCTTCTTCGAGAAATGTGTGCATGTAAAATTTTTGAATTCAGGCATTTTACTTTAATAATTTCATAATTTCAGCTCTTATTTCTCACACAAATATAATACTTCAATATTATATAAAAAAAAAACTAAAATTTCTGTCATGACAGAAAAAAAAAATTAACGTTTTTCTTCTGCAATTAATACTCTCTAAAAATTGATCATTTATAAAAATGCATGGGTTGAAAAAATACGAAAATGTAATTATTTAAATATATATATTTGTATAACTAATTTCTTAAAGTGGTATTTTAAGTTTATTTATAGGCTTATTATAATTATTTTTTCAGAATTATAAACTTTAAAGTGAGTTTCTGAGTTTGTGTTTTTTCGATACATTAGTACATTCAAAATGCTACTCCTTCCACAATTATTTACCAATCGCTTCCTTTTTTTTCCCTGTGTGTTATACATAAAGCATGTAACAAAATTAGGGATCCACTTTGCTTTAAACTGAATACTTTTTTTTAAAAAAAAAATATAGGGGTTATTGGCTTTTTCGTTGAATTTTATCATGGATTTTATTTTTTTCTCCAAAACTAATTAAGTTATAGTAAAATCAATTCCTAAAGCTGTTTAGAACAAACTTAAAAATATTACAAAAAATTTTTAGAGGAAAAGATTAGTAATTATAAAAGGAGCAAAATTTGAAAATTTTCCAAATTTTTTTAAAAAAATTTGAATTTTTAAAATTGTGTGTATTGTCTGTGAAAAATTTCATCTCGAATCATTTGTTTTTAAATAGAAACATTATATGAAATGCTAAAATATAATTTTTAATTCATAAATAAAAAGAAATGTTCAAAGGACACCAAGTCTTCTTAATCATCTCTAGATTTTGAATTTTTAAAAGTAAATTCATTAAATTTTTCCATAAGATGAGATAATAAAAAAATTACTGTTGTCTTTTTTAATGCAATTTACTTAATAAGAAAATAAAAATTTGATCCCAATTACTTGCGTGAAAAAAGTATTTACAAAATTATACATATTTTAATATAAAGTGGATTTTGCATTATTTATTTGTAGTTATATATTAATTACAATTTATTTTAACTGTCACTAACCCCCCTTTATGCTCTAGTTTCATTAATATTTTTTAAAAAAGCTATTTTGATAATTTTTAATCAAAATAATTACACTTTAAGTGGTGCATTTTTTTAAATAAATGTTTCTTAATTTATTTTTTATTTTATGAATTGCTTTGTTCTGAATAAATTTTAAAATTAAATGGCTCATTTTTTTTCTTTTACTTTTTAACTTATGTTACAATTATATAAGCAATTGTTTCAAGTGAATTATAAAGTCGGAATAAAGTAGTTGAATATGTACTGTCATTGGATCAATCTACATTATTTTTTAAATTTGTTTTACTGCTTGCTTTGCTTGTAATGTTTGAGGACTATTCTACATTTGTTCTATGAATAGAGGAAAGTGTTTTCCTTAAAATTACAAATTAAACAAAGAATATGATTATTCGATTTGTTTGTAATCTAGCAACTCTTATCAGTTTTTGACTAATTGCTTTTAAAGATTACTTTATCAATTTTTATAAAGGAAAATAAATAATTATTCATACTTCTGAAAGTAGTGACCAGTAAATATATAAAAATTCTCCCACCCCCCCTCTAAAAGACCATTAAAATTCCTTTAAATGTTTACAAAATGTTTTGATTATTGTATCAAAAATTAATTTCATATCTTTTAGTTACAGTACAGTATACTTTAAATTGAAATTGAATAGCCCTAAATAATAATAATAACATAAATTTAAACAATTTCTTATTAATAAAACATTAATTTTTAATAAATAAAAATTTACATTTTAAAAATATTTTAATATCTTTGAAGAAACTTTTTAAATATCTATGTAAGTGGGGCTAATTATTTTAAACAATTGCTTAAAATTTCCTTTTTTTATTTAAATACTTAGTGGAAACATTTACTTAACTTGAAAATAATTCGGTAGTCGTCAGCAAATACATACTTTTTTTAAGTGCAAATTTATTATTTTGAACGTTCAGCAAACAATGAAACAAAATGAAAGTGGGCTCAATAATTTCAATTTATTCTCTTTTTAAGGTCAAGTTTCTGTTAAAATCATCAGCGATTTCAAGCCCTATCGTTCATTAAAAGCCAAAAAGAATTCAAGTGACTTCTATCGTCTGCGATAGATCTCAAATTTCATGTTTATTAATTACAAAACTTAATCTTCTCAGTTTTCAAGAGGAATGAAGTAAAAAAATATAGTAGAAGTATAGTTATATATATATATATATGTGTGTGTGTGTGTTTATATTTTCGTTTATATATTTGTGTATATGTATATATATGTATAAATTTATATATGTGTGTATGTATATGTATATAATTATATATTGAATTTTTTTATATTGGATTATATATATATATATATATATATATATATATATATATATATATATAGAATGATCTGCACATATTCGTATTCTTACTACTATTTTTTACTGGAACTTGGTTTACTTTTACAAAAATCTGTATTCAGTACAATTTAGTAGCTAACACCTCTTATTCTCTTTGTGTATAACTTCACTTAAAAATATTTTATCCTATTTTACAAGAGATGCGTACATACAAAAGTTCAAGTATTTTAAAAATTCCCCAGAAAACTTTTTAAAGATAATATACAGGATAAAAAAAATTGAAAGGCTTGTTATTATTTAATGGAAATATATGGAATTCAATGATGTATACGAGTTTAAAGTCACACAAATAAAATTTATGCTACCATATATTTTGTCTAATTTCTTGGGAATTAAATACGATAGAGCCAATTGAAAATTATTTCTAATTTCTTCGAAATTGTTTTGAACAAGTTTTTTAAAAAATATCCCACCCTCGTACTATATCATACATAATTTATTTTATAAATTATATATTTTATTACAAGTAAATTAAACCTTTAAATTTTAATTCTAATTGAATAATTTTTAAAATTTAAATTTAAAAAAATCTTTCATTTTCACAAATGTAACATATGTATATATATATATATATATATATATATATATATATATATATATATATATATATATATATATATATATTATATATATATTTCATTTTATAGTGAAAACAAATTCCTCTATGCCAAAATGAACCTAAGTGAGATATAATATGGTTTTCTCTAAAAGCCATATTATCTCTCCTTTTACCTTTAGAACATTCAAACACAAAATTATTTTAAAGTACTATTTAATCTTCAAATTTAAAAAAAAAAGCCATGATGTTTCGCACATACTTCATTAATGTATTCTGAAGTGACTGAAAAAATTCAATTTTCACCATGATATAATTTTTAAAGTAGTTTAAGAAACAAGTAAAATTAATTGTTTCCGAACTTAATTTTGAGTAAATGTTTTACAATGAAATATGGGGGTAATCTTCGTAGAAATGACATTAAATTACTTTGAAATGCTTACCTCGCCAATTTATTTACTAAAAAGAAGAATTTAAAAAAACATACGTTATTCCAGTATTAATATATAGTTAATATTTTTACAAAAAAAATTTTTTTTAAGTGTATTAACACTTTACGTAACAAGTAGTGATTCTGTTCTTTTCGAAAAAATTTTAATTACATTTTTCATCCTATGAAATTATTATTGACTCACAGCAAATTCTATTTAATTTATTTACAGCTGCTGGATCAATTCATGCAATCATATGATAAGAGCAATATCAAGCAATGTCGAAAAACTTTCCATTTATGGTATTTGGTTCAAAATGAAAAAGTAAAATGCAAGAAAAATAATTTTTCCAATCATGTATTTAAAAAGAAGAAATTTTATATTTGATTGATTGAAATATCATTTCAGAGAGTAAATAACAATATAATTTTTCTTATTCAGGTGAGAGAAAAAATACTACAGATAAGACTTGCTAGATTATGCATTCTAAATTTATATTAAGTGTGAAAAAGAAAAAAATACATCCGTTTTACTAGATATAAATGAATTTAAGCAATTATAAAATTTAAGTAATTGTCGAAAAAATATTTACTTTTTATTTAACCTAGAAAGAAGTACTAAATTGGTGTTATTAAAATTTACTAACCAATAAGAAATTATCCACAGTATTAAGGAATACTTTAATAATTAAATAATTACAATACGGCATAAAAATCAAAATCACCCCGCAACCAAAGTTTTCTTAAATTTTGTTTATATTTAAAAATACTTTTTTCTTATGCTTGTCAATACTTCATCTCGTTAAAAAATAGTTCAGTCTTTTTTTTTCTTTGTTTGTTTGTTAAAGTACAAAAGGCTGTATGAATAGAATTTAAAGAGTCACGCTTTTTTTTAAAGCAATAATTTCACCAGAGAAAAAGCAGATCTTTTTCGTACATTAAAATTTTTTAAGAAACTTGAGACATGCGCTTTTTGATTAAATCAAGGAATCACCCAAACTTGAATTAAACCTTTTTATATAATTTCTTTTGAAAGTAAATAACGTAATAAAACGGTCAAAATCAAATTTACAAGTTAACAAATGAAACAACCGTTACAAACGGAAAAAAAACATCACCTATTATTTTTTTTTATATTTACAGCTACTACAAACATGTATCAGCATACATATTGTGTTCACACTAATTTTTTGATTTGCTTTGAAAATAATACAGATGGGTGTGCAGTTATGAAACGTATCAGGATAAATATTTTTACTAGTGTTATCATCTTTCATTTTGTTTTTAAAATTTTATTTTAATACTTTATGCTGCAAAAATTTTCAATAAAAATTCCCTTGTCCCATTTGTATATTTTATCAATTATTATATAAATTTGTGTGTGTACCATTCTAAAATTATACCTTTTTGAATACATTATAAATACTGTTTTTCTCTATTCCTTTCTAATTTCTGATATTCAATAACTTAGTGATTTTTATAAACAAGCTTTTTGTTGTGAAATTGTTATAGCAAGGAATGGAGAAAAATTATGTAGTTTTTATTAAACTATTCAAAATCTACTATATATTTCTAATTGATACATGCATTATTTCTAAGCGATCTTTTAAGGAATATAATTTTATTGTTGGCATTGCCTGCAGCTTTTTTTTTAAAAATATTTTAGATGATTAGCAGAGTTAACTAACCCAAAGAATTATTTTCAAAATATTAACTGTTAATACTTGCTTGATATCATTTCTTTTTTTCTACAGAATTTTTTTCGATGATCCTGCTTATACATTGTTTAAATATCTTTAAAATATATTTAAAAAATTAAATTTTAAAGCAAAGATACTGTCTCCAAAATCATATCTTAAAATTCTATTGGAGCCCAGAATCTAAGTAAATTTTTAAAATAGATTTTTTTTTACGTAAATATAATCTTTCGCGTACGGAAAACGTGAATTTTCCAGAAGTCCTTTTCATCCTGTATTGAATATTTTGAGAAGAGAGGGAATAAAAGAGTTTGTCTTCCTAAAAAGGAAATATGAAGTTTACTTAATTGCTTAATTGTTCAAAAGCATACACAATCTCATAGCTCTTACAAAGTACTATGTGTGTAATGTCGTTGAAAACATTAAATATATATGTGTATTTAATTTTAAGGCAGAATAAAAGATGCTCATGCAAATTAAAATACTTTAGAACTGAAACTGTTATAAAAGCAAATACCTATATTTTCATTCATTAGTTGCTGACAGAATTTTGTAACGATAAGATAAATTAAATTAAATAATTTAATGTTTGTATATTCATTTCAGCGAAATAAAGAATAATACTATAATAATAAGTGCTTTGTTCTTTTATGTGTATCAAAATAACCAGATTATATTTCATTAAAATACATTACGGGTATAACATTTTGAAAGGAGGCTTTAGGTTATTAAAAAGGCAAATATTTTATTAGACATCATTGAATGGAATCAGTATAAAAGAGTTTTTAGCATTATTTCTCCTAAAGTTTCCAATCCAAGAAATAGGAAAATTAACTGTTAGCTTAAGGTTTTCCTTTCCTTATTATGTAATATTTTGGACAGGTCCAATGCACTTTGTTTGTGAAAGCCGTTGAAAAACGCTTTAGATTAGTGTACATTCTAGAGAGAGGGAGGCTCCTGAATAGGCAACTCAACCACTTGGAGAGTGCGCGTGAGGGCGCCTGGTGATAAACGTGCTGTTTATTTTAAACTAAAAGAGCACCATGCAGGGTGATCACTCACATTCTTGTGCTTCTGTCCGTGCTCACAAAGTTTTGGGAGGATCCAAAAGAAAAATCGCTCCCCCAACAGAGAGAAGTAGCTGCATAATGAGGAGGAATGCGTCTTCATATGAGCCTCCTTCCTTTTCCTCACGCATTCTTTCCCTCGGCTCTTAAAAAATGCATGACGCTGAAGGCCTGGAATCGATTCTCATTATAACGTCGTTCGCTATTGCTGAGGCAGAAGCCCAATTGCCTTTTCTCGGTGCTCAGCCTCTTAGAATCCTCGCCTCACTCCCGGGGCTCCTCCTGTTACGCAAAACATGCCTGCTCTCCTCCAATGAGCGCTCTGCTTATCATTGCCCCCTGCCGCCCCTTATTTTCGGTCCCCTCTCCAATCACCTCCCTTCGCTGGGTGCGCCAAAGAAAAAGGGGGACAATTGAGGGGGGGAGAGACCTTCCCCTACTCTCGATAGGCAGCAAAAGAATCTGGTAGTACAGGAATTTAGCGAATGCCTATTCATGTGAGAACTGGTGTAGAACCAGGTGTGCTTTCATAAGGAGGGATGGTTATCTAAAAACAGAATAGAGGTTATTTTTCCCATCCTCAGCATATAATAAAATATTTATGAGTTGTGTTGTACTTGTGGAGAAGTTATGCAAGTCCACAAGATCGTATTTGTTGTAAAAGATTATTAATGCCGTACAGGGATTGGTGGATTCTTTATTACTATGAGTAAAATGCACGCATACGGTTTATTTTTAAATAATAATTTTATACCCATAACTTTTTAATGTGTGTGTGGCATAAGTATTATTTCTAAACATACACAGCTTTTATAAAAACCAATATGCACTAATGCGGAATTTTCAAATACAAATAAAAAAATATTTTAAATGAATACATGATATGTCAATTATTTACAAATATAATTTTGAATGACAAATTCATGCAAGTAGCTTTTTTTCAGAGAGGACATTCCTTTATATTTTCTTTTATTAGATTTACGTGTGCTCTTATCTACAGATGGATAGATTTAAATCTGCTTATTTTATCGTGCATTTAGATTACATTACCAAGTTAAATAATGAATATATTTATTACATAAATGTAATTGTAATTGTAACATTATTATATAAAAAGATATAAATATAAAAACAAAATAATGAATTTCTAAACCAAAAATGGAAAGAAATTTAGAGGGTTTTAGAGTATCTTATTATGTTTCATTTTTTTAAAAAAAATGTTTCTCCTGACCGTTTTTTAAGATTAATTTTTAAATTTTTACTTAAAAACTGGTTATTTTAATTTAATTTATTGAAATAATATGATGATTAATGTGAATTTTAGATTCATGAGTAGTTTTATTTTTTGATATCTTCAAGCATCAGAATGCATTGTTATTTAGGTACTTAGCTAAAAATTTCAATTATATTTTAACCAAATTAAAGAAATTTTTTTCATAAAATTATTTTACGGAAAAATATGTTCCAGTGATACATATCTTTTAATAAATAAAATTTTACAATTAACTTTCTTTTACATCAATGTCAAATATTATTTAAATATCATTGAATTCCCCCCGTAAGTTACTTAATTTCATCAGGGTAAATATTTTATGTTATTCACAGTATTTAGGTTTTCCTCATGATGACCTTCCTTTAAATAAAAAATGTATGCGTAAAATATTTAAAATATAGGTTCAATCAAAAAGGAATGTCTCATACAAAAGGCAATGAGATGTACGAGTATTTGTTATTTATTTCATCGTATACCTCTCACTGTGTGTGTATACATGTGCGTGTGGTACATTAAAGAATTAAATAGATAATAATCAACAAAAATAAAAATTATCTGAAAGCTTTTTCATACCTTAGTGTGGAAACAAAATTATTCAAATAAATTCTCAAAAAAAATGATTCCGAAGTGAAATAAAATTAACTGAAAATAACATGAAGAGAAAACTAATTTTAATGATATAAGAATTAATCAATTTAAGATCTAAGAGTATCTACAAAAATATTACTACATAATTTGAGTTTAAAAATTAAATACATTTTTAACCCCATTTTTAAATCCATCTTGTAAAAAATAAATCCTTTTTTTCTTAAAGTTTATTTTTTAGAGGTTGGCTATTATCATTGAAAATATTAAAAGAATAAAAAAGCAGGAAAAAATGTTCACATATTACCAGTTTCATTCTAGACGTATTTTAAATTTGTTTCATTTCATTCCCAAATTAACAAATTCGACTAATTTCACTTCAAAATTTAACTACTTCCACATGTATCTGGGCTTTGATTCAAAAGTTTAAAAAAAATTAGGATGACTGCCATATTGCTTTAGTTAGTAAAATAATTATTATAAAAAGTGTTTTAAGATATTAGAGAAAATATACGAAAAGAATGCTTGCAATATAAAGTAGAAAATGTATATTTTCTTTCTTTAGTTTTCATTGTTTCAGTGTTATGTAATAGAAAAAAAATATATAAGCATATAGTTTACTAAAAGATAGCGATCACAAACTTTTTCAAATAAAAGTTGGTTGATTAGGGGAAGTCAATATCAAGAACCAGTTAACGATTATTGTGTAAAAATTAAAAATTTACGATTATGGAATACAGTGAATTTCATGATATTTACCTGTATTTTAAAAGAGAAAAAAAATGTTAGCTATCTTTCGTAGGTAGAATATATATAATGAATGATTTATTTATTTTTAAAAATACTTCACATTATTCATTTTATTTTGCAATAGAGAGCTTAATGAATGCATTTAAAGGGTGTTTTTTAGAGGTATAGAACTTTAAATTGCAATAAAACAACGATGTATTATTCGATTGACATGAATTTTTTTATTCGAAAGATAATCTTGTGGCATTACATTTTAAATATGATCAAGCAAGGCGTAGATTCGTCGAATGGGCCCAAAACGAGATTGCCGTTGTTCCCGATTTTCATAAGCGAATTTTGTTTAGCGATGAAGCGCACTTCTGGTTGAATGGCTACGTCAACAAACAAAAATGCCGCATTTGGAGTGAAGCTAATCCACAAGTGTATGTCGAAACACCGTTACATCCAGAAAAACTGACTGTTTGGTGCACTTTATGGGCTGGGGGAATCATTGGTCCGTACTTCTTCAAAAACGATGAATGCCACAACGTTACAGTCAATGGTGATCGGTATAGAGCCATGATTACTAACTTTTTCATTCCAGAATTGTACAATCATGATGTCCAGGAGCTGTGGTTCCAACAAGACGGCGCAACATGTCACACAGCTCGTGCCACAATCGATTTATTGAAAGACATGTTTGGTGACCGCCTAATTTCACGTTTTGGACCTGTGAATTGGCCTCCAAGATCTTGTGATTTAACACCGCTAGACTATTTTCTGGGGGGCTATATAAAGTCATTGGTCTATGCGGATAAGCCACAAACGCTTGACCATTTGGAAGACAACATTCGCCGTGTTATTGCCGATATACGGCCACAAATGTTAGAAAAAGTCATCGAAAATTGGACGTCCAGATTGGACTACATCCGAGCCAGCCGTGGCAGTCCTATGCCAGAAATCATATTTAAAATGTAATGCCACAAGATTATCTTTCGAATAAAAAAAATTCATGTCAATCGAATAATACATCGTTGTTTTATTGCAATTTAAAGATCTCTATACCTCTAAAAAAACACCCTTTATAAGAAAAGTAAAATTAGAATAACATTTAAATGAATGCAAATAAAAAAATCTTCTCTCCGTTAAATTAGAACAATTATAAATAAAAAAAACTAGCAAACAAATAAAACAAACGAAGAAGAAATAAAACTCCACTTAGTTCACATTATACTCACTCTTATAAAGTGAATTAAAATTCTATATTAAGCATGGCATGCGCAAGAATAAGTGTACCACATGATTTCAATTTTAAAACATCTATTAAAATAATTTAATTATCATTTTGTAATGTTCCTTCTTTTTTTTTTCAATACCATGTGAAAAAAGTTTTCATACTTTTCTTCAAAGAAAAAATATTTGTGTTTTTTAATATATAAATATGGAAGTAAATACTTATCTTTATATTGGCTTAGTTTTTGTATTATATTTCTGAATCATTTCTGCAAAATTATTTATAAAAAATAACTTGCTATTTCCAAAGCATAAACTTGCTTAAATATATATCCACTGAGAGAGAGGCATCAAAAATTATTCGACTGCTATATGCAACTATTCAAAGGGCAGTAACATTGTACATGTATAAATGTATAAATGGGTTGAGCATTATCAGCCTTTTATTTGTACACAAGTGACTCATGTGAAAAGTTTTCCAATGAGATTATGACCACACGACAGAAGTAACAGACTTTAGGGGACTTGGTACCCTTTGAACAACTTTCTTTATTTATGTATTTAAAAAATATATTTTAGCATTTTATATAATGTTTCTATTCAAGAAAAATGATTCCAGATGAAATTTTTCACATATTATTCCCACAATTTTAAAAATTAAAATTTTTTGAAGAAAATTTGGACAATTTTGAAATCCTCCTCGTTCTGTAATTACTAATTTTTTTACCTGCATTTTTTGTAATACTCTTCTGGATGTTCTAAACAACTTTAGGGATAGATTTTACAATAACTTAATTCGTTTTCGAGAAAAAAATAAAATGTTGATATGCATGCTAAAAATCAACGAAAACGCCAATATCTCTTACATTAAAATTTTTTTTAGAAAAAAAATATTCAGTTTACAGCAAAATGGATCCCTAATTTTATCACATGCTTTATAAATAACACACAGGAAAAAAATGGAAGTGATTGGTAAGTAATTGTGGAGGAAGTTGAATTTTGAATGGACTAATGTTTCAAAAATCTTAAACTGAGAAAAACCACTTTAAAGCTTATAATTCTGAAAAAATAATTATAACAAGCTTAAGTAAGCTTAAAATACCACTTTAAGGTATTAGTTATATATTTTTCTTTAAAATAATTGCATTTTCATATATTTTCAACCCGTACATTTTTATAAGTGATCAATTTTTCGACAGTATTAATTGCACAAGAAAATTCAAGAAAAATGTTAAAAAAATTTTTTTTTCTGTCACGACTGAAATTTTTTAGTTTTTTTCTCCTTATAATGTTGAAGTATTACATTTGTATTAAAAACATATCAGGAATAAGAACTGAAATTATGAAATAATTAATATATAATGCCTTAATTCAAAAATTTTACATGCACACATTTCACAAAGGAAAAAAATGACATTATTGTATTGCTTCGAAAATATTTTGCTTTATATAGTACACTTTATTTTTAATGCTTTTTTTTCTCTTCATAAAATAGATTTTTTAATCAAAACGCTTTTTTAGCTTTTTTTTCTAAAAAGGGGGCGTGGCTGAATAGCCTAATTTGTTTTCGAATGAAGTTCTATTCAACTTCTAACTTTCCAACTTGCATAAGTGATATATCAATCGAAAGATAATAATACAAAGAATAAGATTAAATAAAAATTAAAAAATGATACGTCAGTCATTTTTGGGGTACCCGGAATACTAGTTGGAGTTAGATGTATGAGGTGTTCCATTTAGGATATATTCAAAATTACTAGACTCGTTAGACAACGTTAAGACTGTACCGAAAATATATAATTTTAGGTGCTACCTTCCACCGTGGGCAACACAGTAGCCGATCTCGTCATCTTCTTAATGATTGAGACCAACCAGTGCTATCATGAAGCAAAACTGCTTTACATGACAGAGACAATCAATGTGGGCTGTACGAAAAACTTGTCTTTGAGGAAAATACAGTGAAATTTAGTGCGGTAACATACGGCTCCAGAAGATCGCCAATAGGTCATGGGCCCAAGTTGTCAACAGAGGACTGTGCAAGCTGGGGGGCGAATATAACGGTGTGAGCTGTTTTTACATGGCACAGACTGGATCATCTGGTCAAACTGAACTAATAAATGATTGAAAATGATTACTCTCAGCTACTTGAAAACGATTTTCAGTTATTCATGGGCTTCACATACCCAAATAAGAATATACTTTTTCAGGTCGAAACTATGCCCTTACACCAGGACAAATCCATTCGCTACTAATTTGAGGAACATTCGAGATAATTTCAAGGAACAATTTGGCTACCTACATCGCCAGACATGGATCTCATTGAGCATGTATGGGGCATAATCAAATGGTTAATGCATGCACAAAAACCTGGACCAGCAGCATTTCCACATTCATAGGAGGTTATAGAGGATGTATGACAGTGTGACTGAATATTTCTTCAAGAGGACTTCCAACAACTGGTTGAGTCAATAATGTCACGTAGAGTTGCAACACTTCGCCTGGAAATGCCACTCGATATTAGAAGGTACCTCATGACTTTTAGTACTTCAATATATATATATACACATCCACATAATGGTACCCTGGTTAACGACTGTAATCCGTTTTAGGATTACCGTTGTTAACCAAAACGGCTGTTACCTAAGACGTGATTTCACACAAGTATAAATATAATCGATTAATTATTTCCGCTCATTACTAAGCCCTAATTCCCGTTGATTAGCAGCAGATAACCGTTTAATGTAAATTACGTGTAAACTAAATATAAGTGACAAAGGTATAAATATTTTTCAAAATTAAAACTTGGTAAATCAAAGCCTATATCACTACCTAAGACATTTTTGTTTACAGAAAGGCCCTCATTAACTAAGATATATATATATATATATATATATATATATGTATATACCTTTTTTGGAAATAAATTAGAAAACAGGAAGTAAATAAAACATTTTTTAGAATGACTTAAAATTAGTGTATTGGTATATTTATAAAAACTTAATGGTTTTTTTTTTTTGTTTTCCACATTGCATCTATTTAAAAAAATTACTATAAGAAACATGTCATACAGAACTATTTCTATAAGACAAAGTAGTATGCAAAGTAGATATAATAAAACAAATAGTTATTTAAGCATATATTAATGTTTTTAAAAGCAAACATCTCTCTTTGGAACATAATAATTAAAAGTACTCATGTCCAGTTAGAAATTCAATTTTAAAAAGGCACTTTCAACACAAATGCAGGCATCTTCAATAAAGTATACACAAACCAAACGGTGTGTATTTATAGTAAGATTTTTTTTTAATTCCATGCCTGAGATCAGTAGCGCACACAGGAATTTTTCAAGGAGGGGTGATAGGTCCGGAGTCAAAAGTTCACTGTTCTTGTAACATGCTCCTTTTGATTTTGTCGATTTTCGGGAACAAAACACATTAAACTACTAATTATTGAATGAATAATTAGCATTAATTAATAAAACTAATCATTAATAACAAATACTTAATTAAATTTTACGTTCTATATACTTAGAATTATAATCAATCGGAAAAAAAATCAAGAGCTTTAGGGGGGGGGTCCGGACTTCCAGGACCCCTCCTTGTGTGCGCCACTGCCTGAGATTGCTTTTAACTCACAAAAGCAGCATGTATAAAACTGAATCTTACAGTTTAAGAAGAAGAATTTTAAACGCAGCTTAAATTCTTTGTTTGATTTAATACTAAAGAAACTGGAGGCATAAATTTGTTTTCGAGAAAAGATTTGTTTCCCATGTTTAATGAAATCAGTCTTTTATAGGACTAGGGTTTTTCCCCCAAAGCAGACCAAAAATGGCGGACTTTCCGGAGAGAATGCTGAGTTTTACATTTCACAAATTAGAAATAAGCATCTTCCGTTCTGTACCGTAATAACAGTTTGTCCTGTAATAGGTTAGACCGACTGAGGAGGTGTTCATATTTAATGAAAATTCTCCACTATTTGAGTACTGGTTCAGTTCGCTTTACGCCATTTAAAATTATAATGCACTGCAGTTTCCGGAGGGCAGTTGTTCTGTAACATTTGTTACTAACTCTAGGTGCATAAATAAAAAATGACTAAATTTGTAGTTCAGGAGTCGGCTTTTGCTCTTAGAATGTGCTTGATAAGGGAGTTAGTTCAATTAGTGCAACAGCAGCTTGTTTCCGTCTTAAAGTTTGCAACTTTTTAGTTTGAATCTCCCGTGTTTTGGAATAAATATTCTTAAAACTTTTAAACCATTATAAACACAATTGACGAAGCATTTTAAGGAATAAATGAAAGTAGGAGTTCAACAATATTGAAGGACATTAATAAAAATTGTCAATCAAAAAATTGCTGTTTAAAAAGAATCCCAAAAAGATTAATTTAGTAATTATTCAACTTTCTACTTTATTATACTATTTACCAGAGCGTAAATTTTATCAAATTATAATGATGAAAGATATTTGTTTCCCCTTGTGACGTTCAACAGCTTAAATTACAATTTTCCTCCCCATGTAAACTAAGATAAACCTAAAAATTAGATATATTTTACTCTTTAAATTACCCGGTGTGTATAAATACTGTGCAGCAATTGTTTGAGTGTCTTTTTTTTTTTGCTTAAACTCCATAGTACACGACATAGCCTTGATTATATTGAAATAATTATTTTCCTAGTTATATATTGAAGCTATAAGAATGACTTTTCCTCTTTTGGATTTCATGAATTTTTAGATAATTAATAAAACACGTGTGTGTTTGTTACCTTACAGGAGATTTTTTACACAGAAATGATAACAATATTATTAAAAAATAAGAATAAATGTAATGATATCTTATTATAAAAAGATAAGTGCTCCCCAAAAGCGATTAATTAGGGGACTGTACAGATTATAAAGGAATGAGAGAGTTATAATAATGTCGCACTATATAAAGCTACACGAGGGCTATTGGCGAGTTACCTCGTAATTTTGATCTATGAGCAAGTGATGAGAACGTCACCTGAACTGGCACAACCTCTCCTAATTTCCACATCACACCACGGGAGGATGTTTAAGCTTCGACGTATTTAACGTGCATCGCCCTCTACACGAAGGGTGTTGCGTATTTGTTGCGTGTTCAAAGTATCTCTCAGTCCTTATTTTCAGTTTCTTTTTTTAAATATTTATTATAACGACACACAAACAATTAAATATTAATTAAAAATTACTATTTTGTGGGTAGGCACACCCACCGATTTCGGGGTTCCGTTATCGGCCAAAGTTGTATACAGATTGATTTGAATTCCCCATCGGGGTTAGGGGAGCTTCATACATATTTCCCTTTAGGGATTACTGAAAAACAAACCGCCACAGAAGATCTTCATCGATACTAAGCCCGGACTAGATGATAAAAATTAATTTTAGAAAGGGTGGAAGTTAGTAATAAATATAAGGGAATGTGTGACAAAAAAGTATTTAACAATAAATCAATGTAATTTTTATACATGAAATATAGTTTTCACCGTTGACAAACACTACAATTTTTGAATATGAAATGTAATCTTTTAAAACCCTTACATACAGAGAGAGAGATTGTTGTTGTATAGAAAGTTAGTAAAAATTGTTCTGGAAGGGATTTTTTACTTCTAAATGTAGTTAATCGCATTATTAAATTACTCTAATTTTTATTCTCTAAAGAAATGTATGAACAGGTGGTTTCAATAAGAAATAATTGCCACTGGAAGGGTTCAGGAAAGTGTGCGAGAAAAATGGTGTGCGTTTTTGAATGAAGACTTAGCTTCTTTACACATGATTTTCATGATATAATTGTAATTTTAAACCACAGTCAACTGACGAAGGCAACATCTAAGTTAGCACTTATTCTCCAAACTTTCACGTGAGGACTTAATGAATTTATTATGCATCAGCGTATTTATATGGAGGAACTTTAGGAGCACCAGAAAACGAATTCATAACTTTACAGAAATAATGTCAGTCATGAGTTCGCGAACAAGACCACTAAATTGCTGTGCACAAATTTTTCAAAAAAGAAGATAGTTAAAGAAGTAATATTTTAATTCTTTAAATGTTTCAACTTTTTTGTAGAAATTAATAAATACTTACAAAGAAAATGTTAGGCGAGTTACACAGTCGGACCCCGATTTAATGAATTCATCGGGTCCAAACATTTTGTTCGCTAAGGCGGGGTTATTCGCTATATCGGGGTCTAAACAAAGACAAACTTTTTGCACTTACTCTTTAGAAATTCTACAATAAGGAACTACGCAAAAAATATCCGTAGTTAGAAATTACACGCTTTTTATTCAACAGCTAAAAATACTATTAGTGATTTATTACACACCAGTTAATCGGAAGTTTTAAAACACTAACTATAATAGATGTTTGACAATAGCTAACTCGAAAAAGTTCTTTTGTTGACTTTATGTAGGAAAGAAAATACCGTGTGATTTGCATCCCGTTTCATGAGGTATGTTTCCACAGTTTCCAACCAATTAAAGCATTATAAAATGTAACAGTTTTGATAAGAGATTCATTATTAATTTCTGCATCAAAATCGTTATTTATTGACTCCAACAAATCAACAATTTTCTGAACTTCAGTTGCACAGATAGGCAGTCCGTCATCAAATGTTCCATAATCTTTATAATCTCAAAATATCCCTTGTGATGTGGAGTTGGATGATATAAGAAGGGAGTTTCCTAACCTATTCAAAACTCACACAATAGGTTGCACTCCTGAATCATCTGCACCTTTTCACATCGAAATTCGTTACTTAAAGAAAAATTCCTTTTTCATTCTGGACAAAAAGGACAATTTGAAGAAAAAATCCATTTTTTTTAACACAAACTAATAAAAAAAAATTTCAGCGGTTGAAATAATTCGGGTTTATTATTTTTTAAATATGGGTTTTTGCCTTCTTTTTAATTGGGGAAAGAGAAGAATTCGTCAAAGCGTGAAACTTGTAAAATTGGGATCCGACTGTATATCTTAATATATCATCTTGTAGCTTTAGAAAATAAGGATCAAATTATTCAAAAATTGCCACTATAGGCTCTGAAGGGATAATATTTATGATAAAAATACTTTTTGGATGTAAAAACACATTATTTTTTTATTCTTTTAAATTCTAATTTAATTTGTATTTTTAAATATGCATTCAAATAATATACCTATTTTTTTCTAATTTGATATTAAAAGTACTAAGCGTTTATAAATATTCTCATACCCATATATGTAATATTTTGCTTGCATTTTTTTTTAAAAAAAATCATACATGTGTATATGATAGTTTAATATGGAAAAAATCCAAAGATATTGCCCTCTTCTTTCGTTAAACAAAATTCTATAACAATTCTTTTATTTTAAATACTTATCAAGAAAATTTTTTACGAAAATTCACTACAATTTGATTGCAGAAATAAGCAGAAAATATGTGTCAATAATTTTTTTTTATATTGCATTGTTGAGTATCAATGAAAACTATTACACAAAAATAATAATTTAAAAAATATTTATAATAATTTTTAGTTATGTGTTTTCTTCAAAATATTCATATTTTATTGAACCATTTTATCTCTTGCTTTTCAAAATTATCTTAAAACATCTTCTTGAAACTTTTGTATTTTATTCAGCTCTTGATTTGATTTTGATTTGATCTAATAAAAATTTACGTCGTACTCTGAAGCAACATGAGGGTTATTGGCAACGAACCCCGCAATCTTGTACCGCGGTCAAGTAGCGAGGACGGCACTTGAGCTGTCAACCCCCTCCTCTCTTCAGCATTTAGAAAAATGTTTCAAAAGCAAACAAGTTATTTTATTTTAATCTTCATTTCCATCGGTTTGTATTAAAAATCATCGAGTGTTTTAAGCGATTTACAATGGCACAATTTACCAAAATATATTACCCCACAAAAATAGTTAAATACTGTAAGTGTATGAAAATCACGCAATATTTTAAAATCTTTTAAATATCTATAATTATAAAATTTATGTTAAACTAAATAGCTTATTTTTAAAGAAGAAATAAAGATCTGTGTAGGATTCGATATCTTTCAACCAGTAGATATTTAATTTTTACACACACACACAAAATATTTTTCAAAATATATTTTGAATACCAATAAATTTAATACAAAGAAAAATTAAAACTTTTAAGTTGAATTAACAAGTACTTTTTTTAAGCACTTAGAAAGATTTTGCTCCAAAATCCTGCAATTTTAATTTATATATCCACTTTACTGCTTTGACACAAAGAATATGTTGTTCATACCTAAAAAACTCGAAATATCGTGAATAAGTAAGATTAAAAATACTTAATATTCAAGTATATCACATTTGATAGTGAACAAAATTAACAGCCATATATATAACTGATGTTATTTACTGAAGTAAACCTTTATAGAATTAATTTTTTACAGAACATGATTGCTGTTAATTGTTCTTTTTACATCCATATCTTTCATTAAAAAAAATTCTACTATTTTCTGTTTATTTCCTGATTTTTTTTTACTAAGAAGTGCTTCCTATTACCTAATAGACAATTTAAAAGCTTTTTCAAGAATAAGTACACTGTTTATTATCCAGTTATTTTTTTAGTTCAAAAGTAAAAAAATAATCAAATTTAATTTAAATTATAATTGAAGTTAAGTTTTGGATTTTTTGTTTTAGATAGATTATTTGACGTGTTTGTGTGACCCAGTGGATATTTCTTGCATTTCAAAAATATTTTATTGTGAAAGAAACATATATAATGGGCTATTAACTGGCAATTTAAGGTGCGTTAACTTGGATATTTGAGACGTACTATTTCATCATAAACATGTTCATTGAATTAAACAGTGTTATCATAGCTACTTAATGAATTTCTAGTTTTAATCACATGTAATATAAAGAAAGGTTTCCGTAAAATATTGTGAAAAGTAACTGCTAAGATTTAAACTTGTAACCTCCCACCAATAATAGAATAATTTAAAAGATACATCTGTTTTCGTTAAAAACTTGAGCAAATAGCATTCTTGCAATCGCGCGCACACACACATACATGCACGCACACACACATACATGCACGCACACAAAGTGTAGTCAAATAAACTTACTTAATTTACAGAAATTTCTATCTCTCCGAAGGAATATAGCATTACTTATTCAAATAGACAATAACATTTATAGATCACACGCTATAATCGCATACTAGTCTTCCATAGTGAATGCAAACGTTTTCCTCCAGATTCTAAATTTTTCAATTTATATTTATTAAAATGGCATCAGTGTCTTTTATTGTTGGGAATAAATACGCTCAATTGGATTATTTAAGGCTTTAGAAACAGCATGCACTTTTGTAAGGAGATTTCCTTAAATTGCCCCATTTCTGCTGCAGATTATGAAAATGTATCACAAATGCTCACATAGAAATTTTATGACTTTCACGAACAGTTAAGAACATTTGTGTGCAAACTGAAGAACTTCTCTCAAATAACTTGATCTCAAATTATTTTGAATGAAGTGAATCTTTCATTCTTTATGATTAAAAATATAGAAACGAACACATGAATATAGATTAAATTTATATCTAAATAATCTCAGTGCTTCATGAGACATCTAAATATTCTGCCTCGTTAATTTAATACATTTAAATACGGACATCACATATTTCACTGAATTAATATGAAGTTAATCTCTTATTTTGTTGTTATCGCCCATTCTTGTAAATACTTTTACTAATAATTTTCAATTGACAGTTCTACTTTTTGTGAGGATTATATTTATCTAGAACATCAATCACCTGTTCAGGTTAATGCTTATTAAGCATTTTAAGTGAAAGCTAAGTGAAAAGTAAATCCAACTTTTGTTTAATGAATGAACCATTCATCTTTCAACACTAGATTGCCCAAGGAAGTCATTTTGACTGCTTTTTAATTCCAAATAGAAAAACAATTACATATATAATGCACAATTTCTTAGAATTTTTTAAAGCGTATTTTTTTCCAAGTGAAGTAAATTTTTTTTATTGTTAATATTTATTAATAACTTGTTATGTGACTTTAAATAATATAAAAAATATCAAAAGTTAATTTTAAACAAATTTCTTTACACATTAATCATTCTATCACAATGCAGTCATTTTGACTGCTTTTGGGCAATATAGGTATATACTAAGTTTCAGTCTTTCTAGTGATAAAGGGCATAATTGTTAATTATACATCGGAGCTAACACTATAAGTCCGAAAAAGAATTTCATAGTTAATAAAAGCTTCAAAATCTTAATTTAAGTAATCGTATTAGAAATTTTAAAAAAATATAAAATTTCATTAAAAGCTTACTAAGTCTCCTCCACTCTTTCTCTATATATATCTGTAGGAGAAAATTGGGTATAAACATTTTTTATGACAAAGTATGCAAATGAATAACTTTTGGCTGCCAATGACACACTTAGCTGGAGCTTCAGCATATTGTAGCGCAGTGGTCCTACGGACCGCCAGAGGTCCTCGATGTTATTCAGGGGGTCCATGGAAAATTAAAATTGATTTGGGATCCCTGAACAATTTCAGGGGGCTTACGTAAGGTTTAATATAAAATAAAAAAATTTTGATCCATTTTTTAATTTTATGTAAATTTAAATAAATAACAATAATTCACTTGGATATTTCCGGCAGGGTGTTGAACCCTTTTGCACTTGAACTAACTCTGACCCATACTAATACATGAGCATGTTATTGAAATATCCACAAATGAGGGTTTTGTTGTCAAATTATTGTTGTATACTTGTCCACTGTGTTTGAACAAGGATACCACAAATTCTGGTCACGAAACAGATCTCAATTTTATATACTGAATTATGGGTTATTGCACAGAATCCAGACTTTCCCCTCTTCCAGTTTGGTAGAACGTAGATTTAGTGCCGTAAAAAACCTCATTACACAAAAAAGAAAGAAACCGACTAAAAACTAGTGGTCGTGGGGATTTGCGATTGCTACTCACAAACATTGAGACGGACATAAATACACTCATAGCATCTCATCAAGTTCTTTCAAGTCATTAATTTATTTTAAACAAAAGTTATAATTCAATAAATAATTCTTCAATAAAATGTTTTGTTAAATTTGTTATTTTTATACTATACATTTATGTAGCATTTTCACTTGGGGGACCGTGGGCAAGTTTTGACTATAAAAAGCGGTTCTTGGGTTAAAAAAGTTTGGGAATCATTGTGTTGCAGTGGAATATCCGGATGGTGTATAAAACAGAGGACATTCTATTTCTAAGGCATAACTTTCATGCGAATGTAGTTTCGTCAATCTACATGTACTATACCAATGCCTCTCAGAGGGATTAGTGAAAAGTATGAGCAGCTGTCGCAATTTAAGTGAGGACGATAAGATTATGCGTTATCGGAAGCTTGTTGGTCAGAACTTGAGGACAGTGTGATACATCCACGCTCACAGTCCTTGATGCATCCTTATCAATGATTCAATATGTAACTGGGACACCAGTGACTACAACAACCATCACTGGCAACTCAATGAATAGACGCGTAGGTCACGTGGAACACAAAGCATTGACTACTTTTCACTGTAGCACACCTCCAGTCATGTTTGCAACATTGCCTTGCGGATTCGATCTTGAATCTAACGGCTTCGCGTTTCGTGCTTCTCAAACGCTTCTCAACGTGATCGCCATGTTTTTCCCATATAGAACACATTAGTAGGCATCTCGGATTATCTCTGGATCTCGCCGATCTAACTCGTTTACATGAATGTGCGTTGCAAACAATTCCGTTAGAGGATATCCGTCAAATAAACGAGTCAATGCTCATCCGGGTAACAGCTTCCATTAGGGCTAGAGAGCGCCAACATAGAACTAATTTCCTAAATAAAATTTTTGATACTTACCATACTGGAAGTTTTTTGTTTTCAATACATGCACGTTGCATCTACCTATTTCAGTCATATCCTTACCAGTAACTCTTTCTTGAGACTTCGCCTTCCATATTTAAGAATATGGGGTGTATACGAGTATGCGTATACATATATCTTAAACTTTATGTGTCATTTTTGATGAATTTAACGTATTTAAAGTAAATAGAGCGGTATTACATATATATATATATATATATATATATATATATATATATATTGCTTGGGTTTTAATTAACAACGACCATTAAATGAAATTTCAATGATAAACTGAAATTAGCCATGGTAAACTCTTCTAACAGTAGGGAAGGATACGTATCTTGATTAGAAATAATACACAAACTATTGCTTTAGTTTAATTTTAAACAATTTTAACCGATAATTGGTAAATATATTACTAAAATTGTGGTTAAAAACAATTAAAAAATATTAAAATGCATACTTAATTTGATTTTTCCGGATAGCTAAACTGTAAAAGAATTTTCCATCAAAACTTTGTATAGATATTTATATTCATCTTTGTGAAAAAAGCATTAACCTAACATTTTTATCTAAAAAATTTTGTTTGATGCTGTGTACGTGTGTGTAGAGAAGAGGAGGTAGTGAAATATTTTTCATGGAGTGGGTTCGCGTATTCCAACCCGTATCTCAAGAATAATTTCAAAAATTACATTATTAAAATTTCAATTTGTACAGCAATGCTTGTGGAAGTTTTACATCCCCATAGCTACGAAACTGTATCTATACATACATGTATAGATGTACATGTATATTTAGTGTGCTCATATTTTATATTTTTTCTATTCTTGAGCATTGTCATTGTTTTAATAAGATAGGAGCAAATTTCATAAATTTCTGGTCTGCCACTTGCAATTTTTTAAAAAAATAAAGATAATCTTAATTTCAGTCGAGTCCCTTGCTTCTTTTTAGTTAATACACTTGGCGTATTTATGCTAAAAACACAGAATGTATTTCTAAGGAACCAAAACTATTTCATTAAAATTAATGGTATTTAATATTGAGGATTTTAATTTAGCCTTTTAATTCTAAGTAATTTGTGTCTGAGACTTAGAATATGTCATAGTATTCTCTAATTCATACTTTCGAATACCTTAAGTTCACAACTTAAACCTTACATTTAATTTAATTTCTCATATCTCTTCTGAATCAATGCAATACATTCGACAGATTTAGGGTATCCGACTACGTTCGGAACCGTAATTTAAAAAAAAGCGCATAAATGGATAGATTTATGATATTTAGTGTCACTTAGATTTGAATACATGTATAAAATTGTTTTAAGGACATTTTGACAAAAAAAATTATTTACATACAATATTTCGGCAAAAAATTAACTTAAAATAACCCTTTTTCAAAATGTTTTCTTTTTGTGAAAAATGCTTCTGTTATAATAATATTTTGCCTGTTTATAGCTCAGACCTCTTTACAGAGGCTCAACTATGGATTTTGAAAAAAATTCACATTATTTTCAGAGTTACAACCAATTGAAATAATTATCGGCATTTTTTTCTTAAAATTTCTCCCTTCTGTTGTCGTAAAACATGGATAAACCCACTTCTAAGTGATATATTTCAAAAATTCTATTTGAGCCTCAGTACAGAGGTCTGAGCTATATACAGGCAAAATATTATTATAATAGAGGCATTTTTCGCAAAAGGAGAATATTTTGTGAAAATGTGTTATTCTATGTTAATTTTTTATCAAAATATTGTACTTAAATAATTTTTTATTGTAATACTATTCTTAAAACCATTTATATACTTTTTCTAATCTAAGTGACACTAAATATAAATATTATCCATTTATACGCTTTTCCAAAATCACGGTTCCGAACGAAGTCGAATACCTTAAATAATTTTGAAGTTTATTATTATAACAAATTTCTTGACCATTACAGTGGCATGCAAGAACAAAATCACGTTAACAACACAGTTGTAATATGTACATTGAAAAAATTGAATAAAATTAAAGTAATTTTCATAATAATATCAAACTGCCTCATAAAGGGAATCATTTCCAAGGACAGAATATTTATCGTTCAATTTTAAACTAATAAATAAATAAATACTGAAAGAATTTTAGCAAAAGTTACTGCGAACTTGTAAAGTATGTATTTCAAAATGCGTGCGCGCGCGTGTGTAATATCCCAAGCAATCTATATCTCTAAGCAAACTTCATCTGAGCATCCATACTAATAGAGAGTTTCTGTGAGTGTCTACTATGTAGACAAAAACAGAAAGAGCCAGACGTTTGAAATGGACACGCTGAAGCTATGGACGATAATGGTTTGCACTTTAAAGTTGTTTTCGAAATTCGCTTTGGATTTTTTAAAATTCGATTTTGAAGTAATTTATTGTAGCTTTGGTGATATAATATCACGTCTATCCCTTAATGCGGCAAATTATACCTCATGCTGTTGTTTGGGATTTGTTACATATTTTTAATTATTAGTATATTTATATTTATTATTATATTCATTCACTTTTTTTATTCTTTGTTGAAGAATTAAAACCTCTCTAAAAATCATTTCAAGAGCTTCGTTTTGGTTTATGGCGACACATGTCGTGCTTTTACTTCTACTTTCGCATTTTGAATGTATAATAGTATTCTTTTCAGCAATTCTAATGCATAGTAATCTTTTTCAGTAATTCTAAGCTAAATTTGTGTTTGTGATTCATCTATTTTAGGTAGCTTTTAACAATGTTAATATAGTAATTTCTTTTTTTAGTTTATGCTCTAGCTTTGTTGATACCAATTAGAACAAAACTTTGTGCCTCAAATAGGTTTTTTACTTCAATCATGTAATTTCTTTTATAATTTTTTTAAAACTAAATTGGTTCATATTATTTAATTCAAATAATTTTAAACTTTAATTTTATAACTTCTTTTACAGTTTTAGACTTTCTTTTATACATTAGTTTGTTTGATAAGGGTATGATTTTAGTTCAATCTTTTATTTGTCACTACTTGCTGAATTACTATCGTCATATTGGATAGAAGTACAATGTATAAAAACAAACTATTGGTGCAATTTGGCACCCTTTTTTTCTCTTGGCTAAAGGTGAAAACCAAACCATGATTTTACTTGGAACTGTTTATTATTGCTTCGTCATCAAAGTTAGACCTATTTTTTCTGTTTTAGATAGCCTTTTGAGTTAAGTTAATGTGTGTATTGCAGTTTCTTTTTTTCAACTTAAAGCTGCTTCATATTTATAAATAACAATTATTTTTTTATCTACATTGTGACATGCCGTTGAAGTTTGCAGTATCAGATGTTGTTTTCTTAGTTGATTACAAGATTTTTCCGATTTTATTTGTATTAGTAAAAGGAAAAGTTTGCGTAGGCGGGACAGGGAAAGATAGAAAGGCCAAGGCGTAAGAAATTTGGTACATCAAAGCTGATGTGCAAATGAAAGCGAGTGTTTCTAAATTTGTATTAAGTTTCTTTGAACTCAATATTGAAGATTTGTGATACATTTTTCCACTTAGCTCTTAACCCTTTATCTCTACCAACGGTACTTATAAGTACCACTCACATTAAAATTACATAGAATAACAATTTTTACGAATAATCTGACGACACTACGCAGAAATATTCTTTTAAGTCCCCTCTTTCAAAACAAATGGTAGCACAGGTTCTATGATTAGTATTTTAGTTGGGAAGGCGAATAGTTTTGTAACATAAATTGCGTTTTCAGCAGATTACGAAGATGGTCATTTTTGTTCCGAACAAATAGTTATTGTCAAAATGTGTCTTATTTATTTTATTGTATGTTAATGAAGTCCTTAGAAAACGATTTGACTATTTATTTTAAGTTAACAGTGTATATAATTAATCTTACAGTTAATTATCTTTAATTAATTAATTAGCTCTAAGTTATTAAATTTCCCGAAGTTGAGTATTTTGTTTATGTATGTCCTTTAATTTTCAATGCAGTGATTCAAAAAAAAATATTGCATGAAAAAAGTACAGTAAATAATAATTCAGAAGACAAAGGGTTAAATGAAACAAAGCAAAATTAAGATGTTTATACTATACGAGAGATCAATTTCCTTAAATAAAGTCTGACTTTGCTTAAGGCATGTGAGCTAATTAGTCAATTTTTGGAACATTTTTAAATATAGTACTGAAATGGATTGATTTCTAAATTTTATTTTATTTTTTAAATTTTCCATCCAAAAATTAATTAATCCAAATAGTATGGAGTTTATACGATCTACGGAATGAACATTGAACTTAAAAAAAAGGGACAGAGGAATATGACGGGGAATTTTATACAAACTTTTTAAGTGTAAAATCAGTGAGGAAAAAATATTCCTTCAAAAAAACTCATTGAAAATTGCTTCGAAGACTATTAAAGGGTGGACCATTAAAACATTATTTTAAATTTTCCTCGTGTCATCAGAGCTCTGAACTAACGTAAGCTCTCATTAAAAATTCTGTAGAAACTAGCAGAAGATACTGATGAGTTTTATTTTAAAATTTTACTCGAACAAAAAACGGCTATATTCCAGCTCGTAATAAACAAGATCTGAACCTAAATAACGGTTTTAAAATGAAATAACTCATCAAAATATTATGCGAAATTTTGCATATGATTGCAAAGAGATTATTTTAATACTAAAAAATTCAAATATAAGTCATAGTTTTGAGAGAGAAAAAAAATCTAGAAAAGAAAGTATTCTTTTCATCAACCTTTTAACATGAATATTTAGCCTGAACTATTAATTAAATTATTGGAAAATATTACTTCTTTTTGTGGCATATATGCAAACAATCATCATTTTATTTTAACGTATTTCTTCAATTTTAATTACAACTAGAATTCTAAGTATTCGACATTATTAATAATCAACTTTTATGAGCTTGAAAGTGAAACGTCCTTTTCATTTGATATTCCATATTCTTATAATATTTTGATTGTAAGTATTTTAAGGTATCCGACTACATTCAGAACCGTGATTTTGCAAAAGCTCATAAATGGATAATTTTCATGATATTTAGTGTCACTTAGATTAGAATATATGCATAAAATTGTTTTACGGACATTTTGACAAAAAATTATTTAAATACAATATTTTGGCAAAAATTAACTTAGAAAATAATCTTTTTTCCAAATGTTCTCCTTTTGTGAAAAAGGCTTCTATTATAATAATATTTTGCCTGTATATAGCTCAGACCTCTCTACAGAGGCTCAACTAGAATTGAAACTTAGAATATATAACTTGAAATATATAACTTAGAAGTGGGTTTATTCATATTTTACGGCAGCAAGAGGGATCAATTTTAAGAAAATAACGCCAATAATTGTTTCAATTGGTGGTAACTCTGAAAATATGATGTGAATTTTTCAAAAATTCTAGTTGAGCTATGTGGAGAGGTCTGAGCTATATACAGGCAAAATATTATTTCTGGAACCATTTTTTACAAAAGGAGAACATTTGGAAAAAAAATTATTCTAAGTTAATTTTTTGCCAAAATATTATATTTAAATAAATTTTTTTTGTCAAAATTTCATTAAAACAGTTTTATGCATTTATTCTAATCTGAGTGACAGTAAATATCATGAAAATTATCCATTTATGCGCGTTTTTAAAATCACGGTTCCGAGCGTAGTCTGTTACCTTAACATGAGCAAAAAATACGAAGTAGCAAAGATATACAGGGCACAGTGTTCCAAACAAACGTTCTGTTTTTTTAAAAAAATGACTGTTTACTTAATACAAAAATATGGACAATAACTTAAAACTCAATTTAAACAATTACGAATGTAACAGTAATATTTGTCTTCAATTACTGATCACCTTTTTCTTTTCCCAGCAAGAAATTCAAATGCATTATACTTTCAATATTCAATTTTAAGCTTTATTAGTATCTTCTTATTTAAATATATATTTCCTTTAAATCTTATTAGGTTATCTTATATTATAGTATTCTTTTTTGTTTTTTATTTATATTACTATTTCTTGTAATCATTAGTAGTGTGAATAACAAAACTGTAGGAAAAACATATGCATCTTCCTTTTTAAAATGAACTAAACTATTGAAAATTTAAGGCTATACATTACCCTACAGATTTCAAAACTTACTGCTTTTTTTTGTGGCCCATACCTTTGGGAAGCTATTCACCAAATTTCAGATCTGTTAACAAACTAGTTTTTAGATACTTGAAGTTTTGTGAGATATTGTTTTGGTTTCGGTTTCATTTTAAAGCGTTTTTCCGCTCTTAAATTGAGTTAATTAAAAATATTTTTAAGCACACAGTTCATTCTTTTAGTGTGAAGTGTTTATTAATTTCAATTTTGATTACTAAAATCATTTCCACTAGATTATGTTTTTAGTTTTTGAGAGTTCTGATAATTAATTAATTAAGGTTGACTCTTCAAAACCAATTTTTGCTTTAAAGATAGTTTATTTTAAAAAATAATTTATATAACTTAGAAGCTCCATCATTAAATTTTTCCTTTTGAGAAAATGCCATGGCCAAAACGTTCTCAAGATACTGTGAGTAACAATATTTCGAAGAGATCGAATACTGCTGAAATGTCTTCTTCTAAGTCCTCAGCTAATTCTACAATTAGACTTTCGAATGCAAGTGTTCTGACTACAGTTATAGAAATTAAAACCGAATATTTTCATGATGTGCCTAGCTGCATTATAGTAAACAAATAGTGCTATATTATGGTATTTGAGTTCTTGTTGGGCGACTTTAAAACTCGCTAAAAACTGCAGATACTTAAAACTGAAAAAATTAAGTTTTATGTACATCCTTGTTGATTTTAGCTGAACTTAGTCTCCTTATTATTTTGCACATAAATGCTTTGTGCTTTAAAACTTTTGTGAAAATATTAGGTTAAGATTAAGCTGAATAATCATCGTAACAAATGCTCTCAATATTATGCAAAAATATATTTTAAATTTAAAAAAAAATATTTTCAGTCATATTTAATTAAAATAGTGTTTTAATGTAGAACAGACATTGGAAAATAACATATTAAAAAATTAGAGCTTTACGAATATTATAAACCTTTGTTTTATGCCTTTATAAACTTTAAATGTGTTTTTCTCAGACTTTGAATTTTGAAGATATAAGTGTTTTCTAATCCTTAAGGCTTTTTTTTTCTATTCAGGGTGGGCTGCGGTAGCCGAGTGGTATAGGTATCGGATCGTGGCTTGCCTTGTCACGAGTTCGAGCCCAGTACCACCAAAGACCCACCGTGTAGGGCAGCGATGCACGTTAAATCTGTCGAAAGCTGAAACGCGTCCTCCCGTTGGTGTTGTATTTGGGAGAGGGGGTGCCAGCTCACACAGGTGTCGTCCACGTCACTTGACTATGGTACAAAATTACGTGATCCGTCGCCAAAAGCCCTCATGTAGCTGAACAGTGTTACGTAAATATTCAATCAATTCTATTCAGGGTAGAGCCTTGAAATTTTTTGTATGTACTTTCAAATGTATGCTCTACAAAAGGTCGTATGGATTTATGGCTGAGAGATCTATAGTTATTTTTTAAAAAAATGCTAAATTTACTATTTTCAAAAATTTCGTGTTTTTCCAGGTTTAGCTAGAAAAATAATTATTAAAAACCAACAAAGGAATAGATTTTAAAACCCATACTAACTTTTGTTGGCAATAATCTAAGAAACATAAATCATTTAAAATGACTAAAAAATTTTAAAAAGGGGCCATTTTATAAAAGTTGGAACAAACTTCAAAATTTCTTGATTTTTTTAAAAATTATAAAATAATGGCTGGTCATACTGAATTTTTACTTAATCAACTTAATAATATAATCTGACTATATAAAACATAATTTTTTTTGCTGTTAATATCTCCAAAATTGTTTTTTTGAAAAAGGGTACTGTGCGTAGCCTTAAACTTAACTAAGAATCCATATGTATTTAAATGTCCTGATTTTTTATTAGATAGCAATATTTCATTTCATAAAATAATTTAGGAGATTTTTTACTCTTATTTTTATACCATATTTAACCTTTAAAAACTTTTAATCAAACGTCCTATAATTTATACAAATGAAAAGCCAATCTAGTAAGTGATACTGATATGATAGGCCACCCCATTATTTGTTTATTGCTTTGTACTTATAATTGAAATGACCTACGATGAGAATGCATACAAACTTAGAATCAGTTGACTGCAACAGCTGTGTCAACGGAAGCAACTCTCATTGGGTTGCAATTATGTAAGTCAGCATCATTTTCCAATACTTCTCACATTGCATTCATAAAATGTGCTATTTTTGTTCAATGATTCTGATATTTATTGTGGATTTTCCAGCTGTTGGGGGCATCTCATGTTACGTGGTTATAAATCAGAAGTATCAGGAATGACTGTAATAGCATATATGTATTGTTTCCAACTGACTAATAGTTAAGCTTAGAAAACATTTTTTTTTCTGATACCAGAACTGAATCTCTCTGTAAAATTAAAACAAGCATAATATTTGTCAATTAAAGCAAATGTAAAGTTTTGCGATATACTAAGACAAGGTCACATTTGGAACTCCTGTACAACAGACACCACTTTTTTTGTGTGATGGCTTTAAAAACTTTAAATGATAAAAATGATTCGTCTTATGCAGAAGTTTGAGTGTAAGAAATTATCCGAGAGAGAGAGAAGTAGAACTTAGCATCTACAAAATATTTTTTTTAAATTTATAAAAACAATATAACAATCTAACCCACATGGTAATAGTCATTGTCTATATTATAGCTCTTGCTTCTGTTGTTGTTGCTACTAATGCCACCTTATGGGCAAAGATCAGATCAAGGCCCAGGAAATTCATCACGGTAATGGGCTAAGTGACGCCTGTCGTAAACCGTAGCTTTGAGCCCCATACAGGTGACAGAACGATTTTGCTTGGTTTCACCCCAATTTTGACGGAGAACACCCTGTGGATGGTCAAAGGCCTCCCACCACTCCTTCCCTTCCATCAACCTCACGAGAGGACTTGCGGCTCAAAGGAATATTTAAAGTACCCCCATACCGCGAAGGCACTGCACATTTACAAACATCCATTTCTTTTCCAGGATTCGAACCCAGATCCAACAGCACAGCAGTCAGCGTGCTAACCACTATACCGGATGGGTGACGCTCTTGCTTCTAAAAATTTACTATAGGTTTCAATTAAAAAAATTCTCTTGATCAATCTAGATATTGTTATAAATGAATTACATTTATTAATATTTTGTCTGCAACATGTTTCACGAATGAAACTTAGAAGTATTTGTGCCAATAATTAAATCATCTAAAATATTAGACCTTTAAAATTAGGAAGAAAAAATAATAATGATGCATCATAAATGTGGCTTTTACATGAAACTTATTCTTTATAACTTAAGTATTTTAAAGTAGAAAAAATGAATAATTTAAAATGTTGAAAATCTTAGAAGTTTTATCAAATCTAAACATTTCAAACGACCTTGTATTTTAAAACTTTACGATTTAACTTTTTTTTAAATTTCCATTTCATAAGGAATTATTACATGGGAAAACGATACTTTGAGAAGGCTAAAAAACTATTAGGGAAACCTTAAGATATTTGTGTTTAAGATATTTAAGATTTTTAAGATACTTGCGCATTTTATATTATTAAACATAAACACTCAAAATTTTTTACGAGAATTTTTTTTCTAAGAATCAATACTTGAATGAAAGCAATAATTCTACAGAAGGAAAAAAAACTGACTATAATCAATAAAAAAGCAAAACGAGGTATCATAGAAAAGTGAAGGTACTTATATAACATGTGTGAAATAAAGTACCATTAAATAAGAAATATTGGACATTTATAACAGTATACATTGTTTACTATACACCACTATATACTACATACCACTATACACTATACAACACTATACTCCGCTTTTCAGAAAGTATTTTCTTGATTTATGTAGTAAATTTATAAAAAGCATTTCTTATGATTGTGTATTCATTGAGTATCAATAAATTAAAAAGCTGTTTTCTAAGAATTAAAATGCAATATGAAAATTCTCTGTTTTTTGAATAATTTGTGCCAAATACGTTTTTTTCTTCAAACTTTCCTCTTTTTTAATGAAGTATGAATACTACATTAAACAAACTTGAGAGACTAAATATTTGTAACAATTGCTATGTTTGAATAATATATCAATTTATCTACATGAAAATTATCTACAGCCTTGCATTTTTTACCAAACATAATTCATACTTCGTTTATTTGTAAGAAAAAGATCACAAAATAATCGATATGTGTATTAATGTTACTCATAGATAACATTGAGATTTTCTTTGTAAATTTATCCAGAGTATAATCTCATCATAAGTTTTTATTAATTTCAGTTGTACCTAAGCAATTCTTTATCTCTTTGAAGAAAACAAAAAACTTATCAATTTTATTCTTAACTCATAAAATAAAAATGTTTCTTTCTTATTTCACCATATTAATTGCATAACTTTATATATACATCTTACACACACTCAGACACACACACATTACACACACACACACACATATATATATATATATATATATATATATATATATATATATATATATATATATATATATAATAATGGAAAGACAATAGTAATTCATGAAGTTCTTCTATATTTAGGAGCAATGCAGCCCCAAATATAAAAGTATCTTGGTTCCTAAGGCCAGAAGTTTGTTATAGTACTACTGTGCCTATTTCTTCCTATTTAGTATAGTTATCTTAGGTTCTAACTATCTGTGTATTTTTATGTTTTGGATTATATATTACATATATATATATATAGGGAGAGACAGAGAGAGAAAGAAAACGAGAGCGAGCTTAAAATAGTACAAGGAACAAAGCATTCTACTTGTTAATGCTTTATTTTTCAGGCGGAAGGTATACAATCAAAATTATATATACTAGCTGGTATACCCGTTCTTCGCACGGGTGAACTGAAAAATTAAACAACACAGATTGAAGGATAAAGAAGTTTTTAATGAGTTAATTTTACGTTAATTGAAAATTAAACAAAAAAAGCTTTTTGTGTAGCTCAGCTAAAAAAAAAAAAAGAGAGAGATAAAAAAAACCTTTGTTAAATTTTAAGTATGTAGATCTAATAGCTGATAAAAAGGATTTTTTTTATTTATAACTCCCCGTAACACTCTTGAGGGTCGATTTTTGAAAATACCTTCCTAAGCTGATCTCTGCTCAGCAAAAGTAACACATTGTTAAAAGTTTTGGGTAATGAACGCTTAAAATAGTGTAAATAATTTTTATCTGAAAGTATAATACATTAATTTTACTTTCTGTAGCTTTTATTTTATGTTAAAATTGTAATAATCGCAAGCAACGCCGTTTCTTAAATTATAATGACGATTCAATGGAAAACATAGCGGAAATGTTAACGATAGAGTCAAGTTGGCAAATGCCTAGCTACTTTCATAACTCGAGCTTTATTAGAGCTTTGTAAGACCCGCCGTGTAGGGGCGCTATGCACGTTAATGCTTCAACTACCGCATTATGATTTACTGCAGTTTTTTTTCATACAATATTTTTTTTGAATCACTACATTTAAAATTAAGGGATATACATAAACAAAATACTTCACTTTGGAAAATTTAATCCGTTAGAGCTAATAAATTAATTAAAGATATTCCACTGTAAAATTAATTATGTATACCGTTAACTTAAAATAAGTAGTCAAATCATTTTCTAAAGTCTTCATTAACATACAAAAACATAAGACACTTAAATTTTGACAAACTATTTTTTCTGCTAAAATACTCATCATGGAACCCCTGCTGCCATATATCTTGGAAGAGTGGATTTCAAAGAATATTCCTGCTAAGTATTGGTAGAATATTCCTTCTAAGTTGGTGTGGTGTGGTAGTTAGGAGAAGAGGGTGCCAGCTCATGTGTTGTCCACGTCACTTGACCATGGTTCAAAATTACGTGATCCTTTGCAAAAAGCCCTCGTGTAGCTGAACAGTTCGACATTAATATTCACTCACTCTCACACTCCAAAAAATATAGTACAGTAGTTATTGCGTTTTTAAGTATAAAAATAATTATATCTGCCTATTCTATTAAAATTATAGCGTTATAATTAACTACACTAATCACAAACAAATTTTGAAAATTTGTCCAAATGATGCAGTGTGAAAGAGAAAGTTTATTTACTTTAAGTATCAGAACTGATAAAAGCATTTATTTGGAAAAAAGATCAATCTCTTATAACTAAATATGTATAATAAAATCATAAAAAAACATTAAAATAAAGAGAGATTTATAACAGTATCTGCTACAAAACTATTCGCCTTCCCCGCTAAAATACTCATCATAGAACCCGTGCTGCCATATATCTTGGAAGAGTGGATTTCAAAGAATATTCCTGCTAAGTATGGGTAGAATATTCCTTCTAAGTTGGTGTAGTGTGGTATTTAGGAGAAGGGAGGGCCAGCTCAGGTGTCGTCCACGTTACTTGATCATGGTTCAAAATTACGTGATCCGTTGCCAAAAGCCCTCGTGTAGTTGAACAGTGTGACATTAATATTCACTCTCTCTCACACTCCAAAAAATACAGTACAGTAGTTATTGCGTTTTTAAGTGTAAAAATAATTATATTTGCCTATTCTATTAAAATTATAGCGTTATAATTAACTACTAACTACAAACAAATTTTGAAAATTCGTCCAAAGGATGCAGTGTGAAAGAGAAAGTTTATTTACTTTAAGTATCAGAACTTATAAAAGCATTTATTTGGAAAAAAGATCAATTTCTTACTACCAAATGTGCATAATAAAATCATAAAAAAAACATTAAAATAAAGAGAGATTTATAACAACCTCTCCCTTCAAAACTTAGTTTTATTCTGAAATAAAAAAATAGGCATTATGCTGATCAGAGGAATTAATTAGAAGCGAGCACCTTGCGTAGCCAAAAATAAAAAAGTTCTTTCACAAACAAAAGATAGATATATGCTGACGTGGGCTTTTTTGCAGTGCAAGCAAGAATTGCTCCCAGAGGGCAGATTTTTTCCCTACTTGACAAATATCGTTATATTTTGGACACTTCATACAATATATTTATAAATTATGGTCTATTCTATAAATTATAGCCTATGTGCTATTCTGATGTATAAGCTATATTACTGTGAAGTTTCATTAAAATCCATTCAGTTGTTTTTGCGTGAAAGACCCACAAAAATCCTCACAAACTTTCGCATTTATAATATATATTAGATGTATATAATTTAGGCACTTGAGTATAGCCAATAATATCAGCTTTTAAAATTCCTTTTCTAACTTAAGCAATTACAGGCTTATGTTTTTTGTTCTTCGCAATTCTGTTACTGTTAATGATTGTTTATTTTTGTATGCTTCATTTCTAGGTTGTTATTTTAAAATTTGAAATGTCTCTTTAATCATTAAGTTTTTTAAAAGAAAATTTTAAAGCAATTTTCAGCCTGACAATGAAAGTAAAATTTTTTATTTTATCTAGAAGACATAGCTTAGTTGCTTTTATTTTTAACCTAAAGAAAAATATTACTTTTTGAATAAAACATAGTATTTATAGAATTTTAGTATAATAACTGCTAAAAAAGCTAACTTATATTTGTGGAAGATTTTTGCTGATTTCAACACTTTCTTTACGTTAAGATTTTGTCTTACTATTCTCAAAACTGGAAATATTAAAGGGTTAGGTTTTATAAGAATTATTGCGTACGTCATGACATTGTAGTATTGTTCTTATAGTTAATGATGCTCTAATTTTACTATAACAATTAAAACAATAAAATAACACTCAGTGTTATATTTTTAAAAAAATATATTTCTATAATTATTTATTTTTTTCTAATTTTTTATAATTTGAGGTAATGAGAAAATTTTAATTTGCATGCTTAACATGTTACAAAATTGTCTATTTTTAGAAAAAAAAATTACAAAGTAAGTATAATGTAATTTTCTTTTTCTCATCCAAATATTTAATAATTAAACCCTTTTATGACTCTTGAGCATTTCAAAAGTAAATTTTTTCTTATTAAATTACAAAAATGTGTTTCAAAACCTATTTTTTTATCAATCAGAAAATATTTAAAATAAATAATCTTAAAAAAATATCTTTGATTGCATAAATATTTATGCTAATTGCATTAACTTTTTGGCCAATTTTTATATTTTGCTTCAATATATTTTTCTCTTTCAGTTGAGATATTACTCAAGTTTAATAGGTAATAATATTTTATATTGAAAGAGAAAAGATCAGGCAATGACTGTAAATAAAAGGTAAGTATATATAAGTCAGACAAACTTATTCTCAAAACAAAAGAAATATTAGTAATTTGCTATTAGATATTTACTTCATTATTATGTATGTGTTACAAATTTAATTTTAAAATCCTATTGTATATGAGATCCTGATGACTGAAATATTTACTAATTAATTCTTTTTGATTCATTGTTAATCATTAAGTACTAATTTCTGATAAATAAGTTGGTTAGTTACTGTAACCAAATTAAATTTAAATTTACAAAAAAATATTCACCACTTTAGTTTACTTACCCCTATAAAAAGTTATCCTACATTAATTTTTACTTATATGAAACTAACACAGAGGCATGCAAAATGAGTAGTAACTCTCATTGTTCGTTCACATTGAACATTCATATAACACTGCTATAACCGTTACACCTACATTATGTAGTATTTTTTTACTAGAACCCTATTTCCACCCCCCCCCCCAGTTTGAATTCTGTAAAAACAACATCCCCTCTCTTTGGTCAGAATAGTTGCAGGACCCTGGGTGGTGTTCTCTAGACCAATAGGAGTCAAAGATGACCCTTTCTGAATGACCCATTCTTTCAGATCCCTTCATCAGGGTCTTGCAATATAATAATAATAATAGAAAGCATTAGTTATATCTGGGAACCATGGTTTCTAATACACGTGATAAGTTTGAGAGGAAAAGTTTTAATTTTCTAAAAAAAATAATTAATGTGCTTTTGTGATGTTAAGAGGAAATTTGTTAAGAATATTGATTTCCTTTTCTTTTTTTTATATTCAATTTTTGTATTGAAATTGTACCAACAAATATTAATCAACATATTCATAGGATACATAATTTTCCTAAATAAAAGCATTCTTATAAAAATATTCAAAAAAATCATAAACTAGAGAAACATTAACACACATAAGAAATGAGTGAAAAGAGCACATTACAATGATAGTATTAATACTTAAAGAAAAACATCAAGTAAGACAATGGAAAACATTTCTAATCTTTTTTAATACTTTTGACAAGAAGCTACATAAAATAATAGGAAAAAAAGTAAAATTTATATTTAATAGTGTTAAAAAAAACAACCGTGTAACCTTTCTCTGTGATTTAACAAAATGAATTTTAGGGATTACCTTTATTTTATACAGTAAAGAACAATAATACAGTTGCAACAATTTTACATGAGACTGTTTAGCATGAAATAAAAAAATGTGCATCATTAAACCTGCTTCTATGTGGTAAAGACTGTATAAAAGAAACCACGCAAAGCAATTTTCAGGAATTTCATAAATACTTACAACAAATAATATTTCTCAAATTATTAAGGCGAAAAAACCACAAAATTATCACATAGAAAAGGAGCGTATAAAACAGATTTGACTGCATATATGGTTACCATGTGACATGTGTGAATTTCAAGAAATAATTCTTTAGCATTTCACATAGAAAGTTATTCTTTGCGTATTCTATAGTATGTATCTATATGATAAAATTCATCTCTGAGTAATATTAATAATTATCATTATTTTTTAAATTTTTTTTTATTTAATTTAACACAAAAGTTATGCATGTATAAAGAGAGAGAGATAATACTTCTGATTGTTTCTTTACTCTAAGACATAAAAAGTAATCATGTCTATTTTGTCTTTTCATTCGTTTATATTTTATATAGGCTGTTCGTTTATATTTTAGGTGTGATCATAAAGATTTTTACAAATTTCTCTTTGATAAGTCGATTATTTAATACATTTTCATATTTTCACCTCAATTTTGCAGAAATAAGTAATTTTCTGAAAAAGTTAAAAGCAATGTACTCATTAAAATTCAGGGGGGGAAAGGATTACGTTGATTAATATGCAAAAATTAAATACTGAAAATCTGAAATTTTGACAAAATTTCTATTCTATTATTCTGCAAAAATTTTATCATTTATCCTGATCTTTGCCCGTTATCAAGAAAATCGATATGCATACTCGATATCTATAATCGATACCCCGTATTGCTTCAATTTGCTTACCAGCCAAAAACATCTGATAGCATGTCGCAAGAGTTCTGATAAACTCTTCTATTCTGATAGCATGCTTTTGAAATTTGATTTTTGCTATATCGATACATATAAAGCTATAATTTTGACGGAAATCTTTTAGACATAATTTTGATCTTTTGTCGCCAAATGTGATGCTAGCTCAAAACTCTAGTAAAATTTTTTATTTGTACTAAAGATACAAACATTCATTATATATAGAATACAGAAATTAAAGATATTTTCAAGAACCAGCATAATATATACCTTTGAGAATCAATAGAAATACACAGTTATAAAGTTATTAATATCAAATATTTTTTTATTAAATAGTTTTTAAATTATTCATGACTTTGTTGAAGGGAAGTCAGGAATGTCATATTACATGTTTAAGACGTCAACAATGCTTATACATAAAAAATTTGAGTCCTAGAGAATTATTACAAAAATGATTCACTCGAATCTTAAGAATACTGATTATTACTCATGAGATACTTTTTTCTATAAATTCAACTGTCATTTAGCAAAGGATTTGAATATTATTTTCTTCGGATACCTGAGGGATTCTGTTTTGCTATTTGAAAAATATTCAAGCATAAAATGTTCAGAGGAATTTCGGAAAGCAATTCGAAACAATAAACAAGAATGGAATTGTTTAATTTGATTATTCATCATATCACCTCTGATCAGTCATTCTTTAAATATAAATTTGTTTAATTGGTTTTTTTTCATAATTGTTTTACTTCAAGAATAAATAAAATTTGTTTATTTTAAGTTTCAAACCTCTTAAAAGTAACAATTATTATATTTTAAAGTACTGTAACAGTACATTGCGTAAAAATATTTTCTTAGGAAAGACACACTTTTAAAAATTTATAGATTATCAAAATAAATCTGGAAAAATTGCATTCGTGGAAAACTCTAGGAAACCATACTGTTAGCTGTACATTTATGTCATTAAGGCTCTTACTTTTTTTTCTTACATAAATTGAAATGTTATTTTAATATTGCTTTCTATAACAGTAAAATTCCTTTTTATTAATCATTTCTAAAAAGTAAAACTCAGAAAATACTGTTAAAAATCATTGTTTACTTATGACAGCCCCATTTAAATTTATATATATATATATATATATTCTTAGTTTATTTCTCCTATAAATTTTCTCAATTATCTATCTATCTACTATTCATTTATTGTGTTCTTTATTTGAAAACTGACCTAAATGAAGTTTTTATAATGAATTTTAAACTGTATATTAGACAAATGAAAAATTAAAACAAAAATTCTCCTTGTAAGTTAAGATGAAATGCAATCTCAAAATCAAATACATATCAATAAATATATAATGTGGAGAGAAAATTAAATGAATTTTACATAACTTAAGAGCTAACACGTATAAGTAAAATTTTGTCGAAATGTTAAAAGGAATATATACAGCATTTAAATTTTTAGGCAATACACAAATAAAGAATATTCCTCTACATTTAATTTAAAATAATTACAATAAGAAGATTAGATAAAAATGGTTGTAGTTACAAAAATTAGTTAAAAATTAAAGTTTAGAAAAAATGTTTTGTTTTCTTTACAAACATAAAAATGTAATTTTATCTTTGAAATTTCTAATGCAAATAAAATTATATTTTTACAAATAAAAAATGCAAGAAATAGAACTGAATGAAAAAAATCGCAAATTAGGACACTGGAGTCGTAGGAAAAAACTTTTTATGGAATATTGAAGAATTATTCCTTAAATTTATGCTAAGTGTAAAAATTTTTTTAAAAAATCAACTGATTTAAAATTAACTTTCTTATTCTTGTACTTAATTATTCTGAAAAATAAATAATCTACTACATGCTTAGATGTGTTTATGTATTTTTTAATAAGAGATAAACATTTTTATTTAATTAAACGTATTTCAATGCTTATGAAATGGAATAAAGTTATTCAGTATTACATTGATTTAATTTCAGAAATGATTAACATATGTTTGTGTAAAAATATATGAGAAAATATTGAGCCCATAAATTCTTTATTTCGTTAAAAATAACAAATTAGCCAAATAAGCCCTCTACTGGATTTTTTTAAAAATTTGGCAGTGTTCATCAGTAATTCCCATACTTTCGAAAAGAATTCTTCCAGACTTGACATGCATTGAAAAATTTGCTGATTAAACTTGATACTTTTAAAAATAAATGTTATATAGGAGATGTAAATTTTTTCTTATGTAAAACAATATAGAGGAGAAAAATTGGTTTTTAATTGGTATTAATTTCATGAAAAAAGATTATTTAATAATTCTATTTTTTTCAGCGTTTAATTTTTATTCCTTAATAAATTTTCAAGAATATTTTTGTACTTGGGACTTGCTATCTATTTAATAATTCTTGTTCTAGATTAAACTGATAGGATCTAAAATTCTTTATTAAAGCCAATGTGTGTCCATTGTACTTATTTGAGGACTATCGAGGAATAAATGTAATTATATAAGCTTTTGAAATATGTAATAAAGGGATTATTCGCTAACGGTAATTAAATAAACTGCTTAACAGCAAATATTAAGTACATAATTAAATAATTCATTTTACACTTATGATGGGCTTTTAGTCTGTAATGGTCTTTAATATATATCAAAGAATTAAGTAGAAGACCATTTTTATGCGAGAAATCCAGTTACCTATGTACTTATTATTAAACAACTTGCAACATAATCATTCTGACATTTGCTTATCTCTTCAATAATCTTTATAAGAGAATATTTTAAATAATCTTAATAAATGTATTGTCTTCAATAGAACATCATTAAATTAGCACCCTTTCTGCATTAATTACAAACTTTTTAACATTTTCATTGTTTTATAGGATAAATTTTAAATATATATATTTAACAAGTATATTTGAAATTCTAGATCAGCATAAATGATTTATTTAAAACTTAAATTTGCCAGATAGCAGTAAGAAAAAAATAGTACATGAACACTAAACTTTTCATTCAAATTAACCATTATTATGTATTAAAATATTTCATTATTAACTGCATAGTGGTATGTTTTGGAAAGACGTTTTTTACACTATAGTCTAACAAAATTCCTTTTAGATTTTTCATTCATTAATTTATTTATCTAATTAAAAAATCCAAGTATTTAGTATACCCTTATATTTTATTAAATATTAACATCAGTTTGTGTTAATTCCTAAATAATAGTTTTAGAATTAGTGTATACTTCTATATATAAAAATATTTGACAGAAATTTTGTTATTATTTATTTATCCGAACTAAATAAGATTATTTATAAATCCTATCTCACAAAGACCTCGCTGAGAAATGAATTGAATTTTTCTCATCGAAAATACCTTAAATTAAAACACATTTGTAATTGGAGAATGAATTCGAATAAAAGATTTCCAATTATACTTCCTATATAACATTCTTATTATTTTAAGTGCTTTGAATAAATGAGGAACCGATTAACACACGTATTGCATTTTATATTTTCCTCTAGCATTGAAATGGCTTTCAAAAAGTTTCAAGAAAACTGCAATTGCTTAACAGACGTAAATTTATTCAGTATTCTAACTATGCACTACAATTATTAATATTTTTGAGACATTCATATTGCTATTATAACTATTATTAATTGTTTAGTATAATACATTACAATTACTCGGGATAAATACTGTCTCCTCTTTTTAATAATACATATATAAGCACTTACATTCTATTTAAAATGCTGCAGTATTTCTAGTTTATACAATTCAATTGTAAATGCCATTTTAATTTTCATTATATGTTTAAGAAGTCTTCTTTCAAATCATAGCATTCGTAGCAATTTCTTTCAAAGTATAGTACAAAAATATTTTTTCTGTTTTATATTCAATGTAGTTATAATAACTTTTTTTCTTACATATATGAAAAATATATTGTTTTATTTCTAGAATTAACATGTTAACCGTAAAAAAAGCCTTTTGCTTCTGGAAGTCAGCTCCAAGAATTTAATTTCCTATTTTTTAAAATAAAACATCTAAATTTTAAAAATAGATAACACACAAAGAAAATCTCTCTTTTGACTGTACTGTATGGAGGCATATTATAATATTTTCAATATTATTTTAACATAATTCTGGAAATACAATTTCATATTTAAGCATTACTTGAAAGTTATTTCAAACACATATGTCGAATAAAAATTTTAAAAATGCGATTATTAAAAAAGAAAAAAAGAAAAGAAACTTAAATAAAGGATAGTCTGTAAAGTGTTTCCTCATTTCGAAAATGAAAAAAATCTGGAGAGAGAGAGAAATGTGTCCTTTATTCATCAAAATTTTTTTAAATACTACAATTTTATAAGAAGTGTTTTCCTCTTAGTGGTATAGAAAGAGAAAGAAACTGCGTAGTTTTAAGCTTAAAATAATTTTTTTATTAACAACAGAGTAAAAACACTTTTTACGAAGTTTGTAAAACAAAATTTAAAAAATAAATAGTTCTTTGTACGCTGTAATTAACTCCATAGATAAAACTATAGATTTAAAATTAAATAATTTAACACAAAGGGTACAGCCCCAGCTAATTATTTCTTTTAATAGATATCTTTTCTAATGTTTAGAAAATAAAATTCAATCAAATAAGCATGGTTGATGCGTAAAAAATAATTATTATGTGATAAAATTGAAATGCACTTTTAATATCCCTTCCCCAAATTTTCAGATTTTTCTCTTTCGGAAATTTTAATAAATAGCAAATGATTTGCTAAAATTTACTTTGAAATTCAATTTTGTTTTAAACAGCTGAGTGAAATATTCTATAATGTAGTTAGCCAATTTCTGAAATGAATCCCACTCTTTTAAAAAAGTTACATTAAATTAATATTCTTACAAAATTGGCTGTGAATTTTTTCACAAAATTCAGAAATACTTAACAATGGAAAAAATAATTACATGAAACAAAAAAAATATGTATTCTTCTTAAATCATTGGAAATATTTTAAATGTACTCGAGTCAGAAATTATTAAATTAAGAACGATGGTACGAATTAAAAATTTAAAAAGTATTGAGTTTGCAACTTTGGCATAGCTAATTCAATATTTATTACTTTAAAATAAAAATACTTTAAATGAGAGAAAACATGTTATAATTATTCTTTACAAAAATATTTCTTAAAGGCTTAGTTCAATTAATAATCACAACGAACGAAATCAACACAAACAGAGAGGAGATTTGCTTTTAATCATATTTATTTATGAAACCAAGCTTTCTTATATCAAAATAAACTCATGATATTTGAAGGTATCTCTGTACAATATTCGTCAAAGGTAGATAAATAATGCTAATCTCCTATTCAATGATTTGTCGAAGACAACCGAAAGCGCAAAGATACCTTTTATGATCGTAAAGAATACAATTGAAAGAATGTCAACAACTCGAATCGAAGATAGGAGATTAAGAGATGAAGATCAGAATATCGTCGTTGATCCCGGTGCAATTCAATGAGAATGCGATCGAGTGAGTGGAAAATAATGTTTTTCGGTTGTGAAAAATTCGTAATAGGATATCACTTCCTTCACGTTTTCAACGGAAATTAATTTTGTCGTTCGAAACAGGGAAAAGGAAAAGGGAGGGGGGATTAGTATGCTAGGCAGTTCTCCCGCAACTTTACATTTAGTAGGCAAAGGGGTAATTGTTTCTAGGGGGAGGGGGATGTAGACGAGAAAAGAGAACCCCAGGCTAGAAAGAAAGGGAGAGTGATCAAAAGGGGAAAAGATTAGAACAAGATCTGTGCTGGTTGGAAGCGTAATTCGGTTTTCTTGAAGTCCTCCCTCGTTTGAATCCGTCAATACCTGCCTGGCTCTTATCCTCCCGGCTACGAGATCGATACGTCGAGCGATAGGTCCCCTCTCCCTCACCGAAAAAGCAAAAAGCTTTCAACTGCAGGACATTACGTACGATAAATACTTCTCTAATTGCTCAAACTTTGATTATGTTAAGCCCAGACATTGACTTTAATTAATGTCGGAACGAAGGAAGTTTCAACGTCCCCACCGCTGGATCTCGAAGGTCTTTGGTTGGCGCTTAGCATAGGTGGCCACGCCTACTGCTTTTCCCGCGCTTCCTCTTTTCTACATCTTCTTAGGACAAAGATAACTCCTCACTCCACGGAGCGCTCCTTCCTTTTCACCCCTCTTCCCCGCACTTCACTTTCACCTGACGATATTTTTGGCCGCCAGGGGATAGGAGAACACGTGAAAAACAGGAAAGGGGTTTTAACGATTTTTTAGACCGAAATACAGCTGAAGGCGAAGGGGAAATCTACATGTCAAATTGCTTGCCTTTTTGCTAAATAAAAACACCTTCCTTCTTCGACTAAAAAAAAGTTTTTTAAGTAAACAGTTTTTTTCTGACCTTCTAATCGTAATGAATTCGAAATTCGAATGTATGAAAGTACAAAATAATGTTACAACAATTTCAATACACGCATTAAAAAAATGCCACGGTACTTTTTTTTGTTTATTGAATTAAATGTGCTCTACAGAGTTTCTAAGAAAACTAGGAAATATGGGTATAAGTTAGAAAAAAAAATGGCACACTAAAAGTTTAGGTAAATATTTTCAGAAATCGAAGGAAAAAATCCCCCCTAAAAATCCGTTATTGATTAATATGAGCAAAAGAGGTTCGCAAAAATAAGCTTGATTTTTGGTACGTAATACAAATATATGCGACAGCATTATTATAAAAACAATAGTTTTCATATATGTTACCCCTGCAAAAAGTAAAAAGTCTGAAATAAGAACTTATCTGAAGAACTACCCTCTTTATATCATATAACTAAGGAAAAATTCAAATTAAGCACATTAGTATTTATAGGTATTGCTACTTTTAACAAAATTCTTATTCATTTCATGAAATAGCTTAACAGTCATTTTTACCTTTACATAAAAAGTGTAAGAACATATATTTTAATAATATAGTTCAATTTTATCATCATATAATAATAATCCCTCAACTCTAAATACATGGCATTTACTTCAGTTTTTAAATATAAATTAGTATATTCTTTAACAATATTTGACAACGACATAATATAAAATCATATTCTTCATCTACATCCACACAAAGTTAAAAGATAAAAATAGAGAGAGAGAAAACTCCATTATTCTGATATAATTACAGTAAACTTTAACATTTACCATTCTCTATACAAATCTATTTATGTAATATTTATGTTAAGAATTATTACTTTTGAATACAAGATTAATAACTCAGAACTACATTACATTATATATCTACAATGTACTAGACTGTACAGTAAGGGTGTCAAACTCAAATGCTAATTCTGGCAAAAAAAAAAACGTTTAACTTTTGGTGGGCTGCAAAAAAAATCAATATTCCTAGAAACGTAAGTTAATCTTGAATAATACATAATAATAAAAAAAATATAAAAGAACAAGAAAAATGAAATGTTTACGTCTTGACACTTGACATCTCTTTTTTTCTAATATCTTTTTTTTTTTTCGGGAGAATTTTTTTTATTTTATTATATATTATTGTGTCCGGTCTACAAAAATGTTCGTAGTGGGCCACATGAGGTCCATGGACCTTGATTTTGACCCCCCTGCTCTACATCATATGTGCCAATAATTTTTCCGCCGGTATTCAAAAGCTCGAAACGAAAACAATTTCAGAACCAGCAGATTTGCTTTACTTTTTCTGTAAAAGTGTTTTCCTTCTTATGGGAGAATAATGGAAGAAAACGTATTACAGGGGTATCAAATAGAATATAAATGCTATTCTTAACATTACGAGTTTTTAATGCTTTGCATTTTTTTTCTACTCCCAAGTAAAAATAATAACACATTAGTATTGTTTGCTTGTTTAAAGAGGCATTTTATAATTTTTTTTTCACGCCATAGGCACAAGTTAAAGATACTTCAAAATTCATATATTTATTTTTTTAAAATCACATTACAGAAATATTCTCAATTTGATATCAACTAGAAATCATCATTGAATTTGATATGAACTATCACATTCTTTGAATTTCCAGTTTAATGTTGAGTTAAAAATAAAATATTCTAACATGTTTTTATTTAGAATTTAGTTGTTTATGGAGTTTTCTGGTAAGAATAATATATGTCAAGATTGTCTCGCAATTTATAACCATTACTCTCTCTCTCTCTCTATCACCTTTATGATAATTTAAATTTAGTATTTGTTTTAAAATCTATAAAAAAGTAATAATAAAAGGCAAATATATCAACATCACATTTGCGATACTTAAGTGCTCTTAAATTATATTTTATAAAATAAATCTCATATCAAATATTGAAAGTATTGCATGATTTCTTTCATTCAAATATTAAAAGAATATCTAAAAGTAATAATAATATATTTTTAATGACCTTCTCATAAATACTCAAAAATAATTACGGAATATTGCATTTATCATTTTTTCTTATAAAAGTTTTAAAAATAAAAGAAATTGACTACTAAATAAATAAAAATAAAAGAAAATGCATTTTCTAGTATGATGTTACAAATGTGAAACTATGACTGTAAATGAAATGCATTTCTCTGTCGATAATTTTTTGCCTTATATTATTTAATTCCTTAACTTTTTCACCCGTACACCATAAGGAATACCGAAAACTGGCCACAACCGGATTGCCCGTACTCTGTACGGACACTCATATTTTCTTCTTTCTATCTTTGATTTGTTGATATTTTTAATTCTTACAGTGAGATAGTTAGTGCTAGTGTTTTTAAGAGATGCAGTTTGTTCAGGGAACTGAAATACTTCTTATCTGGAATTTTCTTTGTGGTGAAGGCAAGAATTTTTCATTTAAAATAGGAATTTAGATTATTGAAAATATTCGATAAATAACGGGATTGTGGCAAGTCAATGTGCAATGTGTTATTTGAGATAAAATTAATATGGGAAGATAATCCAAAAAAGCTGAAATTCTCTTGGTCCCCGTTGTAATGTAAGACTGAGTATTACACCATGCTTCAAATCATGTGCGCTAATATACATGCATACAAGCACAAAATCCTCAACCGTTTGAAAAAAGAGGTAAGAACATGAAATGTTTTTGTAAGTGTAAGAGAAATTTTTTAAGGCATGAAATATTCTTCCTTAAATGCAAAGTGTACTTTCAAAAATCAAACACCTAGGAATTTTTTGTGTTCCACTTGTATAAAATAAAAAATAACGGGAAAACTCTAAATGTGAAAATTGAAATAAAAATTTCTTTTTTTTTGCATTATGTTATGTATTATGCTTAGTTATAAGTAATTAAATAAATGTGCCTTTTTTGGAATGTTTTGAGAGAGAAAAAATGACCGCTTGAGGTATCTGACTACGTTCGGAACCGTGATTTTGCAAAAGCGTATAAATGGATATTTATGACATTTAGTGTCACTTAGATTAGAATACGTGTATAAAATTGTTTTAAGAATAGTATTACAATAAAAAATTATTTAAGTACAATATTTTTACACATGCATAGTACTTTTTTCTATAAACAAAAAAATGATTATTTAACGCATAGTCCATATTTAAATATTACTTAAATTTAAATACAATAATTGTCCAAAAACTACAATTTAGCTCACCAAAGTATCAAAGTATATTTTGACTCGGAAATTATATAAGATATTTTTCTGCTTAAAAATGATAGCGAAAAAGAAAATACAGATTATTATATTAGAAATAAGTCATCAAAAATTAAATTTTTGCAACAGTATGAGATTGATGGTACTTCGTTGTATTTCATTTTTTTGTTTTTGTTTTTGGTGAAGATATATTTTTTAGTGTTATATGTATTAACTGAACGAAAGCAAGTATTTTTTAAGTAAAACTTTTCATTTCGAAGTTAAACATATGAGTTTTTTCTGTTAACAAATTTGAAAGTATGCTAAAATTGCATAACAACGTGTAGCGATTATAGTTTATAATTTATTTTCAAGTAAGCATTCAAAATATAAAATTTAGGTATGGCAAATAATCTGTAAATTTAAGATTTTTATAGAACTGGACCATATAAAAAGCAAGATATTAGAACTACTTTAAAGCTATATTGGTATACGTTGTGATTGATCTAATATGATCTATTAGCAAGGATATTCGCTTAAAAAATAGATTCATTTTTTTCATGTTGGTACAAAAGTACTGAAACAACAAAAGATGAGTTTCTGTATTGGTCTGCCATTTTTATTTTTGTATAAATGAAAATTATTCAATAAAAGTTGATCAATTTGCTTTTACTAAATATATAAACTCGAGATAAATACAAGATCTTCAGCATTAAGATTCAATATCTGGCTTTAAAATGTATAGTTACTTTTAATACACAAAAAATATATATATGAAGTGTGGATAAAAACAAATGAATTCGCTTTTCTGAATTTTGAGTTTTCAAAAATAATTCAAAATATTTCTTAACGAACTGTTTATTACTTTTATATTAAGAAAATAATAAAAGTGAAGATACCTATGTAAAAAAAGCTGCCAGAATTAGTTCTTTTTTCTTAGAGGCTTTAAGTAGATTCTGTGATTAAAAAGCAAAAAAATGCTCCTAATAGTTGCTCAAACATGGTTTGTAATAAAAACCATGCTCTTTTAGTCTGGTTGATTTATTTATGTTTTTCTTTTGTACAAATATCAGATAAGATTTAACCGTGAAAAGTGTAAAATGTCGGAAAAGTAATTGGAATTTTTTAACATTTAGAGAGGCTGTTATTTTTAATTTGAAACCCAGAATAAATGTCATGTAAATGATACTATGAATCTATACTATAGTAATTATTTTTTAAGTGCAATAAGAAACTGAGATCGTGGAAGTCGATATTTTTCCAAATTCTGGCAAAATATGCCTTAAATCTACAAAAATAAAATTCAATGCAACAGATTATGATATTTATCATTTAGGTAGTGGTTACTGCAAATGAAAAAAGCTTCATAAAGTTATTTTTTCTAAAATTTACCCCGTTTTCAAAATTATATACAAATCTTAGTTCATCAACATACAGCACACATAAACAGGTATAAATTTAAAATATATTAAAGCATCTGATTACATTCTACATTTTACATAATGTATAATCTCTTATTTTATTAACCTAAGAAGTAAGAAATAAATAATAAGGATAAAGTATTCAGTTTTCATTACGAAACGTTAACATTTTTTAATCGATCCTAATTGGTGCTATTTTTATGTTACATACATATTTGGTTCAATATTTTTTTCTTTATTTCTTGCATCTAAAAACTTTTAAGTTACTTTTCTAGATAGTTCTATTTTACATTTATAAATAACTTTCTGTGAAAGTTCACTCTCATTCTAATTTTAACTAATACATATAACGAACTTCTACATATTTTTTTTAAAAATGAAGTATGAGACTTATTCTGCATAATAATTTGCTATTCTTATGGTTTAAGGTTTATTTTGCTATTAATAAAAGAAAATTCAACTATTTCAAAAAGAGTTCAAAGTAGAAATAAATGTATTTAGAGGTATCATTCTAAAAAAGAACATGGAGTAACTAAGAGTTAGGGGAATATTGGCGCTTAAGTAATATGTGTAACGAAATTGTCTTTGATGGAAAAAGTTACCATTACCTATAAATTCTAAATTCACTTTAGTTTTATTGGTGTGCATTTCACACAAAAAAACTAGCTTTATTGTGCTAAATTAATGCACTTACTTATTTGTGCCAAAAATTAATAAGTTTATAAAGAAGAATTTGAAAAATATTAAACTTTTTCTTTCTAAAAAATACTCTTTTACCATTTAAAATTTTTTATACAAAGTAATTTCTACATTCATTATCTAATCAACCATATATTTAGAGACTTCAAAACAAAATAGAATTCTGTGGAAAATCTATGTATATCATTATTATTTTACTATAAGATTTTTATACAACTTCTATAAGTTTTATTTGTTGCAAAATTATTAAAGGTCAAGTTTCTTATAAAAATTTCAATGCGAATTAAATAAATTTGAAATTTTAAAATGAATCTCTAAAGTCTACAATAAGAATACGAAAAATTAATTTTTCACTATAAAGCAAATAATTGTTAGAAATAATCATTAGAAAGACTGAAACTTAGTATATACCTATATTGCCCAAAAGCAGTCAAAATGACTGCATTGTGAAATAATGATTAATGTGTAAAGAAATTTGTTTAAAAATAACTTTTGATATTTTTTATATTATTTACAGTCATATAACAAGTCATTAGTAAATATTAACAATAAAAAAATTTACTTCACTTGGAGAAAAAATAAATTCTAAGAAATTCTAAAAAATTGTGCATTATATATGTAATTGTTTTTCTAATTGAAATTAAAAGGCAGTGACTTCCTTTGCAATCTAGTGTTAATGTACGGAAATGCTAAATATAGGAAGAAACTTTTGATAAAATGACACGGCTGTGTTAAAATTCTTGTTTTGACTTGGTGCTGTTTAATGCCTAATATTTAAAATTAATTATCTATACTTTAAAATTAATTTCATTTTAGCTTTGAATTGGCTTTAGGGGAATGGTAAACGGATTTACCTTTTTACTATGTCTAGGTTTACCATACGTCCGGCATTAGCCTGGACAGTCCTGGTTTTTAGTGCTGTCCAGGGTAATTTACTGAGTTGCTAAAGTGTAATGTGCAGAGTTTTGAGAATTTTTGAACCAAAGAGGACTTTTTAAAAATTTTACATAGACCAATACTTTTAAACAATCTGTATTAGTCTCGTGTCTCTCTGCTTACTTTAGAGCAAGTACTGACGACATATTTGATGGAGGACATGGCTATCAGTCTCTTCACAACTTTTTATTTAGTAATTTGGTAACGCAACAAGATAATGCACAAGTTGTTAATTAAACTATAAACGATACCATAAATATTGATTACCTTTTCAGTATATGCACATTGGTGAACAAGGTAAACAAAACTAAAGGGTAGCTGTGTGGTTCAAGTTCTGAAAAAGCACCGAATTCTAGTGAAGGAAAGTGGAAAGCAATTCTTAAAGTGTCTTAAAGCTTGATATTTCCTGTTGCAAAATTTCTAAAACGGTTGGGTTTGACAATTTGTTTGCCTGAGATATATGCTTCAGTTTGCGATAGTTTTTCACTCAAGAGGAACCTTTAATTGGTAGAAAGTTGTAGACTTTCAGTATCTACTGTTTAATACCCAAAAAGTTTGAAATAGTTCAGTACTTTCTCGTGAATTTTATGCTGCAATTAAGATAAACCATTCTGAAAAAAAGCATATCTAGTGATAAATACAACTGAAGGAATAAAAGTCCAATGCTTCAGTAGAAATATTTCCTGGGTATGGATCCCCCCAAAATATGGTAAGCCCCAACTATGTTCACATATACTTTAAAATGTGATGTAAATTGAGTAAAAAATCTTATATGCAACTGTTGTTCAAACACAAGTATATATGGCAGTCATTGATAAAAATGACTTACGCTTCAATTTTATATGAATTGAAATAGTAGCTTAGAGAATAGCAGTAAATGAAAATGAAATATATTATAATCTCATTAGCCAAAGTAATATAATGCACGAAAAAAATATGTTTGTATATTCTCTCTCTCTCTCTCGCATAGCTTCTACTCGTCACAATCCTTAAATGGAAAGAAAAAGAACTATTTTCTTTTCAGCTGTTACCTTCTGATTTCAAAGCAAATACATGAATAATTAATGTATATTATTTTGATAATATATATATATATATATATTTGGCTTGACCCAATTAAACTTTACTTTCCACCTTCACTTTTAAGTGCACTTACAAGAAAAGAAAACGTGATTTAGAAAATAATATTTTGGGTCATAATTGATTATCTTCTTATTCTAAACTTTATTATGTATGCATGTATTATCATACAGTGTTTAATTATTTCTAGTTAATTAAACTTGCTATTCAAAATATGTTTTAAAATATATTATTTTAAAGGAGCACAAGATATGCAAAAAGCTTAAATATGAGAATTAATTTTATGGATAAAAATACTTATGTTTGCAGCTATAATGAAGAAGATAATAGCAAATTTTTTAGAAGCATTTAATTAACACTTTAATATCCTCTTGGAATTCATATATGAAAAGGAATTATGCTCCGAAACTTTTGTGTTACCCCCTCACACACATACATAGAGTGATATAATATGTTCTTATTTATATATTTTTTAATTTTATCACACCTTTTATTTTATGAAAAAACACACGTTTGGTTATAGATGAATAGCTCATGTTAAGCTCATCAATCTACAATACTTTTACATTCCAACTTTTCCTTGAATAAGAAATTTAAAATATGTGTATAAAGAGAGAGTAAAATCTCTTACTGTGAAGATGTTATTGTAAGTATCTAAAGAGTAGACAAGCAAATAAGCTCTGCTTTCAAAGTATGAAATATAATTGTTATCTATAAGGTTGCTTTCTAGGTAAGATATTAACTAAAAATAGGATTTGGAATAACGCTTTATTAAAAACAGTAACCATTGCATTCTAGAACTTCTTTTTTGATAATGTAGTTTGAGTACATATTTACAAAATATAGAAATTAATATATCTTTCTTAAATTATTTGCTTACAATTTTTTAAAAAAAAATCTTTCATATCACTATATGTAATGAGGGCTTGTATTTTGAGAGGAAACACGAGTTTCTACTTTTAATATATTTGACTCGGTTATTCAATTTCTCAGTTTAATTTACCTGAAAAAAGGAGAAAAGTCTTATTCGCGTACGTATTTGAAAAGTTTCATCAATTTCATTACTCCCTCTGAATAATACGTTCTTAAGAATAGGATTTTTAGGTATTTATATATAAGTAAAATGATGTTTTTAAGAATTATAAAGTTAAGCATCACATCAAAGAGAAACTTAAGTATTGCTAATTTTACATTATTGTTTCCATAATAGTTAATACAATGTACGTGTTTCTTTCCCTGATGGGCTTAATAATTCATAATTCCATAATATTTTTTATTAAGTTTTGTAAATTTTTTTTCTGTTCTTAATCAATTATGAACGTAGTGTATATTTAAGTTCTAAATTTTCCTCACTTTTATAATATGTTCACTGTGTTAGCATACATCTTATTTAAATACAAAAATATTAAATTATACAATAATATTACGACTATATAATTAATTATACTTGAAATAAATTTTCCTATTCAATTTGCAAATTTGGAACCAAAAATTACCGAAACTTAGAGAACTGTCCTTTAAAAATTACAAATCAATATAAAATTGAAATATTTTTATTGAAACAATTTCTTTACGATTTCAAAGGATTTTAATTTACAAATCCGTTTCCAATTATTTTGATAGTACCGAAAATAAAACTGTTTCAATATTTAGTATTAAAATATATGAAATTTAAGAGGAGCACAAATTAATGATTCAAAAATCTACTGACTTTTATAAGATCATTCACTTTCATATTTTAAATCAATGTGAATTATCCTTCCACTTTTAAAGTGTCCAGAAAATTAAGCTGTATGATTTACCCGCAAGAATAAAATTTAAAATTGCCTTGGTTGTCACTGATCATGATTACTGAAACATACAGAGATGTTCATTTCTAAAATAACACGATTTTTAAAATTAAATTTGTAATGCCATGAATATAGGACCAACTAAAATCTTACTAAACAAGTACTGTGTGTATGAGGGAGAAATAAAAATAAATAATACTTATTAACCCTTTCATGGGTCTTGGGAAGATTACTTCCCAACTACATGATCTTACAAATACACCTGTGGGAAGTGAACAATTGTAATATATTGACCTTGCTATTATAACAAAGAAATACTAATTCCCGCTTCAGTTTTGTGCTACTACACATAATCCAGCGAATACGACATCTGTAAATCGGACAAAAAAAGAGGGTACTAAAGAAGAAGTACCTTGTTAAAATCTGTCGCTATGTGTAACGATGTCATGGAAAGGGTTGATCTCTTCAATCAAAGAAAGATACCCACTAAGAATAAGATCTCTAAAAAGGAGGCATCGTATCTGTTACTTTCTTGCTGACCTTGCTAACATAAATAGTTTCATACTGTGGCAAATGAACAAAAGAAACAGATGTTTGGCCAGCTAACATTACATATAGCATTAGCTCGTCAGCTAATAGACGGATATTCTGCTCAAGAAAAAGAAAAGGACGTCCTGCTTGCTTTCAAGCAAAGAAGAGTGTAGTTCTGGATTATGGGCGAGTAGACAATGTGGGAAATCATTTGGAAAGATGGTTTCCAACTATAGACGATGTAGGAAGTGTAGCAAAAAGGGACAAGAAAAAGACCCGTTACATGTGTGCAGAATATGATGTCCCCTTGTACATTGCAACATGCTTCTCATTTCTCATGGCAAATAATCCCCATTAAATTTAATTTTCTCTATGACGGGGAATGGTTTCTTCGGAAGTATTCTTTTCACCCCTAAAATTTAAAAATGTAAACATAAAATTCGGCAAATAAAATATATTTTCTTAAATGCTATTGTTTAATTGTTAATAAAACATAAAAACTGCGAGAAATTCAAAAGAGAAATAAGTGGCCCACGAAAGGGTTAATTTGTATTAATGGCTATTTTATACTAGCATATTATGCTTTTTATTTTAGATAAATAATATTTTAATTGTTGATTAGTTTGTGGCATAGAATGGAATTATAATCTTAATCAAATGAGGACGAAGTGTTTATGTTTGAGAATTTCCCTCTCTATCAAAAAAAGCAAAGCTGAAAAAGTATAACGACAAAAATGCTAAGTGAATACAATAAATATGGGATATTTTTCTAAATCTGTCATTTTCAAAAATTTCAATGATGAGCTTCCTATTGTTTTTAATTTTTTTCATACTTTAACTTATTTGAAATCGAATACTTCGTTATGTTTATAAAATATATTTGTTATGATTTGCAGTTCATCATAATCAGTTTAAACATCTTTCAATTCGTTAACAAATGACTTAATTAAATGAGATATTTAAAAAAGTTCAAACATTATATTCTTCCTATTCCTAAAATATAATTTTAAATTTTTAAGTTTTGTTGATAAAGAAAGCAAAAAAAAAAATTCATATTTCTAAACGTTACAGTTCTTAGTTTTAAGAACAAGAAATTATAATTTATTAATTTGTTTCTGTATTATTATGAACACTATAAATACTTCTGCAGGGTTTATAATATCTATTTATAACAAAGGTGTAGTAACAACGTAAAGGAAATTAAGAAAAGTTCTCTCAGAAATTAAGAAATGAGTAAACAAAGCCTGCACTCAGTTCTATTCATATTCATAGTATTAAATGCATTGGAATTATAGTTTAAACATCGAATTTTTCTTGTGAAGGTTTGAAAAATTTTTTTTTTTTTTTTTTTTTGAAAAAATAAAATCGGTTTAATGTAGTATTAGTCTGCGAAAGAGATAAGCCTCTCAAGAAAATTCTTTATAAAAATATAAATATGTTTAAAACATGTTTTAAAATATTTTTTTACATTCTTATTATTATTTTGAATTTAGCAGTTAACAGAGCATTCCTCTAAAGTAACAATTCACTTATAAATCTCTAAAAATTTTATTTTAATTGCTTTATATCATTAATGCTTTACTGTATAAATTGGCATTGATGTCTTGTAAAACTCAAATTTTAATCTAATCAGTTTGTGGAAAAATTCAAATGACATTTTTAATGTAGACATCTTTAACTCTTGAGTTGGTTTTAGTTTGTCGTTGTTTTAAAGAAATATTTTAAAACTTGTGTGTATATCCTCTTGTCTTTTGTAAAGTAAAAATTTGTAATAATACTTTCAATGATACCCCCAAACAAAAAGTCTATCTGAACAATTTGGAAATGAATTGAAAAAAAACAACTATTTCTGGCTCTTAGCTCATTAAAAGTAAAATAATGGGTACTCTTCTAGACTTTGATACATATAAGAGTTCCTGTACTAGACCAAAATTATTGGTTAAGTTGGATTTCAAACTTGGAAGGAACATAAGCAGAGAATGGATAAAATAAATAAGAATGGCATAGAAGCTGAGAAGCCAGTAAAGAGTATTTTAACTAGAGAAAAATTTGCTTGGAAAACGAAAAAAAAGAAATTAAATAAAGCTTAGAAGATTCAGTAAATTCTTATAATTTCCAAGATTTGACTCGGTTTTTTGAAGTTAATCATGCTTTTTTAAAGAAGAAGCTGTTTCTCAGAACGGGATATTTACATTTAAAAAAAAACTAAGGCTCAATCAATGAGATTTTTTTCATGACTATACATTAAGATAGAGTCCACTCATTATATTAAAAATTATGTGACTTTATTTGAAAATATTTCCATAACTACGAGAAGTGATAAAACTACATGTAATATCCAAAAATAAAATTAAAATAATTTATTGAGTCCAATTTACTTTAAGAGCTGATTCAGTAATTACTTTGAAAATAATTTCAGAGAGATTATATGTTAAATTATGTTTTTTGAAAGTGCATTTAATTTTAATTAAATTTTGATTTTCCTAGAAATCCAATACTAAGTTATTACTGTTTACATTGACAATTTTACAAAAACCAGAAGTTTTGAGTTAAACTGATCACAAATAAAATTGTCCTTGTATTCAGAAAGTTGAAGATGTTTGTTTAATGGCTTAGGTATGTAACCAGATATTTTCCTTGTTTTGGTTGTCGTAAGTAACAGTGTTTCCGTCAAAAGATTATTCAAATCGTTAACGAGATCTGCATAATTAAATTTAGACTACGTTTTATTGATGTTTTTACGAAGATAAAAAAACTGCGATATATTTTCGATGAAGAAAACGGAACTTAGAAAGTTAATTTCATTTGAGTATTTGACATATTTAATATTATATATTTGTTTAAAATGAAACAGAGTAAGTATATTAAAATTAAAATGATTATCTCAAAAAATCATTTTCTTGTTTTTCAAATAAAGCCAGGAAAACTCATATATCCTGAGTCATTCGATAAATGTATTTTTCCAAGTACATGTAATTAAATCTTCCTTCAAGATAAAAAACAATTTCTTGTATCATCTAAGGAAAATCAGTGAAATTCACTTTATAAAAAATTTGTTTTTTCCTAAATGGGATTAAAATACATAATAGTTTCCTCCCTAATGAATTAAATTAGGACTAAATATAGATTTGAATAAAATTATATAGAAAAGAAAGGTTTTTTAAAAATGTCTTATATATATATATATATATATATATATATATATATATATAATATTCATTAAATATATGCAGATCAATATCTGAAAGTTATTTATAAAATGTAAGAAGTGGTTTAAAATCAAAATAATCAAAGCCATAGTAGATCAAAGAATCAATTTGTTTATAAATTTTAAGAATAAAATAATATATTTTTGAATTTATTGAATTTTGTCATTATAATGCTTAAAATGAATCCTTTAAACTCGAGATATTTTGCAGATTTTCAATTGAACTTCTTTTTGTTAAATTTACTTTTGCTTCTATTAAATAGTTTTCATAACTAAATTAAACAAAATAATGATAATAACCCTTTAGAGTTTTCTGGGTTACAATATTTTTCAGGGTAATAAAAATTCCGTAAGATATTGCAATACTTTTGTGCTATGTGTAGATTTCTGTAATTGTATTTAGAAACCAAAATGGTTTTCTCTGTTTTTTATGCAGGAGACAGAATCGTCTTCTGATTTAAATGGAAAGAATGCATTGTCAAAATTTGTATAAAAATTGATACCTTTTTAGTAATTAAATGACCACTTATAAACTTTTACTGGGTCATTGCGGTTATAGACTTGAAATACATGCTATTAAAATTAAACATTATCCAGGACATTTTCTGGACTGCATAATTTAATTTAAATTTTACCGAATGTTTAAGTTTTCAAGTAATTAAATTTCTAATAAAAATATCATTTTTGAGTCAACCAATAAATCACTAAATAAAATAGTGAAATTTAAAATAGTTGCTGTTCTTGTTTCTTTAGAAAATAAGTTACAAACCCCTTTTAAAATTATCTAAATAAAGTGAAATAAAGAGAGCTTCCCTTTAATTTAATAAAATTATATTATATGTTAAAATTTAAGGATCTAATACAATTATACAATTACAAAACTTGTTACATAATTACAAAACGTCTGCATACACACACACACCTTACCAGATTTACCTTTCATAAGTATTATTTTTTTACATATATTTTACCCTTTCGACAATGAACTTTAATTTTGGAAGAACAAAATATGCTGCACATAAAAATTTATTTTATTGAAAGTTCAATATATATCTGTGGTTTATAGATTTATTGATATATGATTTGTTGAATTATTGAAATGCTGATTTGTTGAAGCATGTTGCATTTGAACAATTTTAAAAAAATTATTCCAAGTTAAATTATACCAACAATTTATCCACAACAGTTGTTACTTTTTTAATCCATTAATCATTCTTTAAATTAATTTCTTTACACATTTTAATTATTTATAATTGTAAAACAAAGTTTGTTGTCATCGATATCTTTTTAACAAACACATATATGTGTGAGTTTATTTCAATATTCTTACATCATAGCAGAAACTAGAACATATATATAGAGAGAGAGTTGTATAGAAAATAAAAGAATAACCATAGTAGAAATATGTTTCACTCTTAAAAACTAATATGTCTCTTGAAAATGAGAACTCATTTAAGCAAGTAAAAGATTACTTGAAATAACATTAATAAAGTTAAAATAAAAATCAGGGCTTCAAAACTACAATAAATATCAAAAGTTTAGAGTATTTGATTTCTTGATTTTACAAGCTGAAAATACCTAAATAAAAACAGATTGATCTAAGACGTAATACAGACTAATTTAAAAATATTCAAATAAGATTCAAAGTTATGCCCATGAGTACCTGAAACTGAAATCGTAATGCCAATGATAAATTAACAATACTTCAAATCTGCAAAAAAATATTTGTACAATTTGTTACTTAATACAAATTACTTTTATCAGTTTTTGGGGAAAATGTATTTTCAGTCACTTGTCAGCAAAATAAAATTGTTTCGGAGTTACTATAAAATCTAATCAGTTACAAACTTGAAATACATACTTAAGGTATCCGACTACTTGCGAATACTTTTCTTTTTTTGAGAAAATGGAGATATGGGGAATTTTTTTCGTTATTAGATTTATTTGGTACATTTTAAGAAAAATATGCTAAAAATAAGAAGAGAAAAAAAATTAGTAGTAGTAAAATGGGAAAAAAAATGGTACAAATTTGTAAAAAAAATACGTAAACGGGGCCCATTCTATACAAAAAGTTAATGAACAAATTTTCAATTTGAATGGGTTGCTTTGCTATTCATTTTTGAAATGACCTTCAGGATAAGAGATATTTTAATTTTTACAAAAACTATAGCTCTTTATCTTAGCTATTATATGAAGCTTCTTAATAAATCAGTGATTATGGTCGCATAAGGGACTGTAAGTGTAAACAGTGATTGGTATATCTAATGGTCAAAACACTTCAACTATTATACAGAACAGACACAAAAAATTTCAGTTAATTATTTTCATGAATGAGAAATAATAAACTCGGTATTTTTATAAAGCTAATAAGATGGGCTACAAAATAATATAATAAAAAAATGTTGTCAATTTGTGGCAAAATTCTCGATTTCAGAGTAGTCGGATACCTTAGGTAGTCATTTAAAAATATGTATTTCAAGCCTAATTCAATGTTTGTCTAAGAAATGAAAATTTAAAACCAGATTCGCAATAAAAAACTCAATAAAAGAACTGTTATTTATAAGGATTCAAAATAAATCAAATTTTTGACAGATGCTTACAATTTCTATTTGACTTGTAACAATTTCTTTTTTTGACATCAAAACATGTATCTTTTCCTTGAAACGCATTTTACTATTTAAACTTTCCCCTTATAATTTAAATTATTATGGTCATTTAATTTAAAAGGTATTATTTAATTTTTCAATAAACCTACATTATTAATTACTCCTGTATAAGTCTATAATTGCAGAATAAGTTAATATGATCTGAAGATTACAAATGTTTCAATAATGATATGAACAATAGCATTTATTGGAGATTTGACGATAAGCTACTTAAAATGGGGGCTCATTAAAATATCACTCGAGTTACAAAGGAATTATGTAATTTCCACAGTAGAATAAAACTTGCCTTATACATACATACATATATGAAAAGTTATTCATCTAGGTTTGAGATGATTAAAAACATCAACACAGTGATATCAAATATGGAAGAATATAGTTACAAAGTAAGACTATTTCAAAAGGAATTAAATGCTTTAAATGTGTATATAACTCAGTTTGCAATATATACAACTCTCTCTCTTCTCTAATTCTTCATCTCTCTCTCTCGACATTTTAATTAATATTACAAAACAAGTATGTAACTTTATTCACTTGTATTAATGACTTGATTATTCGATTGCATATCAACGTTTGTTTTTAAAGCTATACGAGAAGTATTGCATATTGGGTAATTTTGAACCACAATCAAGTAAATAGGATGATTCCTGAGCTGGAACTCCATTCTCTACACTTCCACACTAAGTCAACGTGAGGACTTTAGGTCTCGACAGATTTAAAGTACATCAGATTTGTTTCATTTTGATTTGATTTTAATAAACGTCACACTTTGAAGCTAAACGAGGGCTACTGAGGGTAGATCTCATAAATTTGAACTAAGATTAAGGGACGAGGATGTTACTTAACCTTTTATCTATCGACGGTACTTATGAGTATTACTCACTTTAAAATGACATAGAATAACCATTTTTGCGAATATTCTGACGATACTTGAAAGAAATATTCTTTGAAATCCACTCTTCCAAGATATATGGCAGTACGCTCTCTAGAATCAGTATTTTAGTGGGGAAGGCGAATAGTTTTATACCAGAAATTGTGTTGGCAGCTGACGACGTTTTCAGTGGATTACGAAGATTATCATTTTTGTCCCGAAAAATTAGTGTATCAAATTTTAAGTGTCTTATTTTTTTGTATGTTAATGAAGTCCTTAGAAAACAATTAGACCCGGGGTGGGCATTAAGTCAATCGCGATCGACCGGTGGACCGCCAAGACATTTTGGGGTGACCGTCTTCACATAAAACATCAGAGACACACACTAAAAGCAACACAAGTGATTATCAAGATAACGGAAACACCCGTGAATAAAAAATATGTAAAACTGCAACCCAAACTTGAGAGAAGTTAAGAATTTATAAGACTAGAATCAAAAGTTGCATTCATGGGTTAACCCATTTGGTAATGTTGATGTGAAAAATATAACTAAAAATATGTTACATGTTCTCTTTATCTCATGATGAAAACGAAGCTTTTTTTCTCCTTCAAAAGAACGTAATTTGTTAAGAATAACTTTTGGAATCTAATAGACAAAGTAAAGTATCCCAATTTTAAAAAAGCTGCAATTCATTTAACATTATTCTTTTGCTCTACCTATCTGTGTGAACCTACATTTTGAACGAATATAATTAAGACAACATATCATTCCCGTTTCTCAGACGACCACTTGGAATCCAGTGCAAGATTAGCAGTTAGTAATTATATATCGAGGTATTCAAGAATGGGGCGGATAATATGAAGACGAAGTCTTCTACTGAGACTATAGCTACGAGAACTAATTTTAAGTGAAAATTATTTATTTTCTGAGAGAGATGTATTGTGAATTATTTGAAAATGCAGCAGTTGATATTATTAAATTTAAGGGTATAATTATTATGTTTTGTATTTTGCGTTTTACTTCAAATATAATTTTAAAATAGTAAGTTTTTGTTACTGTAGTTATGTAGGTAAGTACACATATTATTGTTACGATACAAATATTAGTGATGCTTTTTTTTTGCTCATCACATATACGTCACCAGGTGGACTGCAGCACCCCTTGAAAGAATTAAAAGTAGACCATGCCCAGTAAAAGTCTGCCCATCCCTGGATTAGACTATTTATTTTAGGTGAACAGTGTATATAATTAATTTTACAGTTGAATATCTTTAATTAATTAATTAGCTCTAACGGATTAAATTTCCCAAAGTAGAGTATTTTGCTTATGTATATCCCTTAATTTTCAATGAAATGATTAAAAAAATATTGCATGAAAAAAAAACTGCAGTAAATCATAATGAGGTAGATAAAGGGTTAAAGTGGCACCCCACTCTCTAAACTTCCACACAACGCCCACGTATAAATTTTGAACCTTGACAGATGAAACGTGCATAAGCTTCTCAACACGACGAGACTTCAGTGCACCAGGACTCGAAGACATGACTCAGCAATGCCGACCACTGTGGTTCGTGATTATGACCACTCAACTACCGCGTTACTTAACATGCATCACTCTCTCTACACGATAAGTCTTTAGAAGTATAAAAATCCATTGTATTAATTTAAGGTATCCGACTACCCTAAAACCATGATTTTTTCAAAAATTGGCAAATTTTTATGACTTTATTTTATAGACCATTTTATTAACTTAATAACAATACCAAGTACTTCATTTTCCTCCACTAGAACAAAAAACTACAAGCATTTTAGTAAAAGCAAATGCCATAACTTTACACAAGATGTCAAACTTTAAAATGCGTTTTACTCGAAATGTGTTTTTTTCGAAAAACTCAAACGGGGACCGCGATTGCTCAAAAAGTTTTGAAAATAATTAGCTGAAATTTTTTGTTTATGTTCTGCATAACAGTAGAAGTGTTTTGATCTTCAGATTTATCAATCACTGTTTTATTTCAAAATTTGCAGTTCTTTATGTGAATATAGTCAATGTTTTTTTAAGCAATTTCGTATAATGACTTAGATAAAATGCTCTAGTTTTTGTAAAAATTAAAATATCTCTTATCGTGAAGGTCACTTCAAACAAGAATAACAAAGTAACACATCAAAATTGAAAAATTGAGAATTTGTTCATAAAATCTTTGTACAGAGCGGGCCCCGTTTATGTAATTTTTCGTACATTATAACTAGTTTTTTCCCGTTTTAATAATAATAATTTTTTTTCTTTTACCAATTTTAGGATTTTTTCCTTAAAATATACTAAATAAATATAAAAATCACAAAAAGATCTCCATATCTCCTTTTTTTCAAAAAAAAAGTTGTCGCAAGCAGTCGGATACCTAAAGCTAATAGCTGTGCGTATACACATAAAACATTTATTGAACTTTTGTCAGATATAATAGCTTACAAGAACTCATGAAAAATCTGAACCATGATCTAAATATTGAATGAATTAACAATAAATATTAAAAATTCCAAAGACGGAGATCAATGGTTATATATATGTATTTTTTGTCGAGGTTTCTTAGCACACATAATTTATACTGACACTGCCACATTGAAAAGTCATTGTAAAATACGATATTGATTATATAATGTGAAAAATAAGACTCATTTCTCTCTCTCTTGTCATTCAAGATATTATATGAATTCGAACAGTAAATATGACTTTGGTTGATTTTATCAAAGAAGTCCAAAGCATTCTGTATTCTACGTACCAAAAATCTGATAAAGAAATACTATTTAATACTTTTTTAAGAAAAATTTTTTTTTCATTATTATTTTGATTTTTTTTTCCAAATTATTATGTCTTACAAGATTTTATCCTCTCAAAAATCATCTGTTTTCTGATTAATTATAAATTACTAAAAAAAGAAGGAAAATTTAAAATTTACTGTTTTGTAAACAGCATAAAATCAGTTTTGAACTCACGTCTTTCATTTTCGATAAAATATTCTGTAAAGTTAAATAAAAAGATTTTCAATTTAAACTTTCCAGTTTATCACTAGTTTTCGATTTTAAACTGTTTAATCTAATGAGGAAAAGTAATTTGCATTAAAAATGAATTTTAAAAATTGCTTGTAACAAAGAACAGCCAGGGACGAAAAAAAATGCCATTTCTTCACTTATTTATTTTTTTAATATACGAGTATATTTTTATGTATGGAGACATGGTTAGTTATTGCAAAACATTTAAGGTTTTCAATGCAATGTTTACAATAATAAGTTACGCAATGCTTTCAAAAGTATTTTCGGTGTGTTTTTATTTGTCTCTAATTGCTTTTCATTTTTGCGGTTAAAAGATATATTTACTGCGTAGGCACATTCCCTATACGTGTTTTTCTTTAAAACTTTTTGCCCAAAAACTATGGATCTCGTAATAAAAAAAAACTAAAAGTAAACTCAACAAATCTAAAAACCACCCGTTGGTTAGAATAATCATAAACTAAACTATCTGGCCTAGATTCCTCTAGTAAAGAAAGTTGAGTGGGAAGAAATAATTTTATTTCCAAGGGCACATTGATGAAAGGGAACCCGGAAGTCGAAACTTCAGCAGATATTTTAAACTAGCAAATAACAAATAATTAGTATTCTGAACCACTTACAGGAAGATTTATTTTATTTTCAGTACAGAGAGAGAGAGAGAAATCACAAGAAATATTTAAACCTTGCGAAATAGGCTCACTTAAAATGTCGGTGATAAAAGAAGAGAAAATGATAAATTTATGTAATCTTGAGACGCGTTTTAGATGGGTTTTTAAGTCAAAACAAAATGTTAGTATTTATCTTGTTTAATGCATGCGCATGTAGGTGAAGGCTACAAAACAGGAGAATTAAAAAAATTAAATACCGCACTGGTATTGCAGCTTTCAGGCACCCGAACGTTTTTTATTTTTTAGAAATGCGTGTCAGATTTATTTAGAATTAAAAGTTTCTCAAGGATTTTGTTCGAGCTTTTTATGATCAATTCACATAAAAAATATTTTATTTTAGTAAGGTATTTAAAATTTTTGTAATCTATATGCCTTCAGCAATTACAAATTCAACAAAACGCTTTTAAAAGCATTGAGACCTTCCTTGTCTATAAATACTACGAGTAATATAAAAAATTTTTGTATCTTACATAAAACAGTTTATTAATTTTATTGTAATTTATTTACTAAAAAATGAATCACAAAGATGGTTAGGAAATTTCGATAAATTAAATTTTAATTCCTGAATTTATTTATTTATTTATTTATTTATTTTGCAGAATACAATGTTCCTAAAATGTGCTCAAAAGTAAGAAAGACAAATTAATGATTCTCACTTTTTTTACAGATAATAAAATGCCCTATATATAATTCGATAAATTGATACATCAATATTTGTATTTTCAGTTTTCTTTCTTTAATGATTATTTAATTTCATTATTTTTTTTCTCCAGAAATGTTGACATCATTTTCTTATTTATAGTACATACCTGAATTTCGTGACTTTTATGATTTATTTCCATTTTATTTTGTATTTTGCCACAACCTTATTTTGAATTAATTGTACATTGTACCGTTAATTTGAAAAAGAAAAACATTGATTTTTTATTTTAGCGTTTTCTCACTAGTATAAAATTTTATATAAATTATTTAAAGTTTTGATTCTCAATGGTAGAGAAGTGTTCCGACTACTTATCTCCCGTTACGTTTGATAGGAAATAAAACCGCTTGAATACATACATATATTTCAGGAAAAAACATACACAGTTTTGATTTCATTTTATAAGATCATTATCAAGCATGAAATTGTAATAACAGGTTATTTTCTTTAATACAATAGTATAAATGTAACTATTCTGATCATATTGATAACTTTTCATTTCCTCCTTTAGTAAGTGTTTTGAATACTTGTTTTTTTCCTTTTTTGATTGAAATATGATAACTTATTAGTAATATTCAACTTGCAATATATCGACCTTAAGTCAGCAATAAACTATATTTATAAAACAAATAACTTAGAACTGTGTACCCAGAATGAGTTAAAAGAAGTAATACAACATTATTCTTTTGTTTTGAATTACATAATACTACTACACTTACCTTTTTGCATGTTTTAAATGTTATCTAGTTTTCCATTTTGGTTCATATAGATATCTCAAATTTCTTTGTATATAGTTACAAAACAATGAGTACACCTCTCTGTTTCACAAATATAACTCACTCGTATAATATATTTCTTTTCTTAATTTCTCTTTTTAGTTAAGGTACGAAGAAATTTCTGAAAACCATCTTTAATAATGCATTGCTATGTATGAGGAATATAAAATCAAATACTTTCAAACTATGGATATATTCATAATATTAATTAGTAAATACAATTGGCATTCATTTGTTGGGATGTAAACTACTAAAGCATTAAATCTATAGTTTTTTATTCATTTTTTTCTGTCACAGTCATTCTTTTTACATAAATCTGGAAAATGCAAAATTTCACTTCGAAAATTTAAAATTAATGTATACGAAAAATTAGACACATTTAGTTATTTCTTCAATAACATAAATTTAATTACGAGGAAAAAAGTTTTTCAGTTCTTGCTGTCAAAAAATGAATGCCATTGATCACTTATTTGTTTCCCCTGTGAAACAATACGATTTTATTTCAGAATTTTTTAAAAAAAATTAACACTTCTTACAATTAAATTCATATACAGATCTTTATTAATTAACATATTCATCTCTAAGTAATATTTTTATTTTATTAAGATAAATTTCTTATGAAGAAAGTTATGTAAGATTGATAATATAAAAGGCTAATTTAAGAAACACAGATTTCGAAGTTATTAAATCTCAAGCAAAAATTTCACAATCTTGTGTGTTAGCATTTTAAACTGTTCTTGTGTTACTTTCCTTGAGGCTTATACTTGGAACCCATACAAGTAAATATATTTTATAAAATGTTATTGAACTAAGCCAACCACATAAATCAAGTATGTTTTGAAAAAGCAATAGCTATCGTAGTATTTAAATAAAAAGAAAAGAGATATTTTTTTTGAAGGAATTAAATTTTGTGTGCGAAAACTGAATATCAAAAATTTACTAATTGTTCAGGACTTCAGACATTTAATTAAAAAGATTATGAAGAATTTTTTCATTGGAATCACTTCAGAGAATTATAGTTTTATACGTCCTCTAGGAAGGTTGATAAAATGTTGTTACTTCTTACTGTTCCAAACATATTTATAGTCGTCAAAATCTAAAAAAAGGAGGATTTTTTTGTCATTCTAAGAAATTGCATCACACAGTTTTCTGATTTAATGATAGAAATAGCTCTACGCGATTAATACAATTTATATTTTTTTTGGTAATGTGATTGGATAAGTTCTTCCAGAGAGGATTTATATCTCATGCTTTTAGTTTGATTTTTAAAACGACTAAAAATCGTTTTTGTGCAAATAATACTGAAATCTACCGGCGTGAGAATATCCAAAAAGCAGCATGAGAATGATTGGTATAAATAAAAAGAATAACTTAGTAATTCATGCTTATACGTTTTCATCGATTGTTCGAGTTTTCTCTCTATTCTTAAGATCATAAAACAAAACTATAACAAAAGTAATACAGAGATCAATCAGACTGCTAAGCTCCATATTATTTTAGCCTATCAATCGAAACTGTCTGAAAAACTGTACTAAATTTGCATAATATGAATTTTTATTTAAATAGATTACTCAACAATTTTTTATCCATCTATAATAAATGTAAAATATTTATTTTGAAATTTTTTGAAATTTTAAATATTTTAATAGAACAATGAAAATTAATAATTAATGGGCGTTTTAAACTTTTTTAGTTTTATACAGTATTCGAATGGATTTTTACTACTTCCCTTTTTATTAGTTAGATAGAAATACTTTACAAACCTATCACTCTCTCTATATATAACTTATCCATTAATTAAACTCAACTATATTAATTAATATAAATTTTTATATTTTTTCTAACGTATCCAAGTGTCATATATCCCTATACTATACAAATCTGTTTCAATGTACGAAGTCTAACTTACACAACTTAGATTATTTAAAGTAATTTAAGCAATTATCCTTAATTTTACTTTTGTTTTCAGTAACATATAGCACCCTTCGGGTCGAATGTGAATTGTTAATTGGTTACAAGCATACTTAGATAAAAATAACTAACTTTACATAGAGACCAACACTCAAATATTTTTTAAGATTTTTTTAGTTAATTCTTCGAAAATATGAGTAATTCCAACTAAAAATGTGTATTGTTTTTTTTCTTTCAAAAAAAAATTTGTATGTATAAAAAAATATCTTGAAAAAAATCATGACGAACATTTGCTTTTCTATAAGTTCATAAACTCGAAAAATAAAATAATTGCTTTCACATTCTATTTACTAAATAAATTGTTGATAGCTTCTTAAGTTATATTGGGATGCAGCAAAAGAAAAATGTTCAAACTTTACCTAAAATCGAATCTAGCCATGTTTTGTAAATAGGTAATCTAAAACTGGAATTTAAGCAATTAGAATTTTGCATTTAAGGAAACATGCTAAGAAACGTAATAAATATTTTTATTTCAGATATAAAAGATAAAGAAATTTATATAATGTTATATCTTTTTCTTAAATTTATTTTTATAAATACGCGACAAAGAACATTTTTAAATAACTTCCTAGATTATGTTTGTCAATTTTCAAAAAAAAAAATGTGTAAAATATTGTAACAATTTTCAGTTAAGAATTTTAAGAAATAGAATAAAACATATTGGAAACACACAAACACACACATACGAATACTTATACATATAATCACTGGCGTAGCTAGATTTGAATGGGCCCTGTATCAAAATTCTTTCGGATCCCTATTTTAGTTATGAAAGCATTGTTATTGAGACTGTAGTTACACATGTTGGGGGCCCCGTATCATCGATAAGGCTGATACGGCGGTAGATACACCCCTGCTTATAATCAAAACTATTGTTATTTTTTAATTTTGCTTTAAAGATAATAGAGTATGTACAAAAAATTAATTTCATCCTTAGACAAATTATCGCATATAAACTGTGAAAGTTTATAAGGTTTGTACGCTGTAATAATCCCATTACGTTCAATAAATAATTTGATCTGTTTTTTGAAATGCTTACAGATCATTTTTTTCTGGTTTCTCTCTCAGAGTTTAAGCTGAGCAAATAATACCTTTTCTGTAAGCATGGACAAACAAGTCAAGATTGAATTAGTTCATGATTTCATAACAATTTATCTTAAATAATTAGTTTTTATTATCATTCTACCAAAACGCATAAAAAATTCAGAATATTTATCATTCTTTTGCAAGACATACGAATTTAAAAGATTTTAGTATACAAATTATTGTGAATAATCTCGATTAACTATATATATATATATATATATATATATATATATATATATATATATATATATATATATATATAATAGGCTTAAAAGAAGTAAGATTTTATCTACAAGCAGAATTTATCGTACATGTAAGGGAAGCCATACCAAATATATAAATAAAAAAATATATTTTACAAAATAACCCTGAGATATTTTGGTTATTTTTTCAAATAGAGATATTCATTTTAAATAAATGATATCAACAAACTAATTCAAGCTAACATCTTATTCACATTTATTCGCTAATAAATAATGAATAATATAAACATAATCAATTAAATTTTGATGAATTGAAGTAAATAACTAAAAGGAGCTATATCTTATAATTGTATGCAATAAATTATAATTCAAGGTAAATTGCCTGTATTTAATTTTTAAAAAATTCTGAAAATATTTAAATTGTACAATAATGAACTAGGTAATAGCCTATTTATATGAATCTCAACACTCTTATTTGTAATTTTTGTTTTCACTGATAAACAACCTGCGGATCTCTTAAGTTTCAGTTTCTCGCGTGATATGAGTGGAGGGAGAACATTTTAAGTAGTTCTCCAATTACATTGCTCTCTGAGTCTGTCCCACCTCCAATTAAAAGTAATATTCTTTTCTTAATGAAACTCATTAACAGACAGAGATCATAGCAGCAAGGTGTTCTAAGGTAACGATACAACACGGAATCAGCATCCTAAGAACATTAATTGCTTACGCTTTATGAAAAGAGGCGGCGGCGTGTTTACAAAGTGTGTAGAAATTGATAAAAAGAAGATACTTATTCATCTAGAGTTTGAATTTGAAAAGAAAACGCAGCCAGTTCTAGCGTTCAGAAAAATAGTTTGTTTTCCACTATTCAATGCATTTATTCGTCGCAGAAAATTTCAAAGCTTCGACGCAATTCGAAATAGAGAAAAATAATTTGTTTTCCAAGTCTGAATAAAATGGAAAAGTTGGCTCTTTTGATCGAGTGCTTCTTGTAGTACAATAACTCGTTTTGCTTTTAAGAGGGAAAAAAATCTCAAAGTGTATGTTTGCATAGATTAAATATTTTTCTCCAACTATTCATCTCGTATGCTTGAACTGAATTGAATGCATACAGTTCCCAAAGACAATAAATGCATAAGAGTATACGCGATGTTTTGACTATAGTATTTGGAAATCATTAAAGAAGCATCTAAAGGTTTCTTTTAAAAGGTTCTCATCTGAAAATTCTACAGTTTCGGAGAATAGCGATAGCTTATTTTGTATGATCATAAATTCCACAAAACTTGTAGTAAAATCATGCATATTTCGATGGATTTTGCAAGCTTTAAAAAATTTGTTTTCAATAATGTTAATAAAATTAATGTTTAAAGATATATCATATCGCGCTTTAATTATTAACATATCTTACATAAATATGTTGCAATGTCAAAATAGTTTTGTTGTAAAGATGTAATTTAAGTATTTAACTTACATTTTTTTTCTTTTAGGACATTATTACATAAACTTAAATTATACATTTACTTGATTTCAGAAAATGTAAATTTATTTTCTCTCTATGACAATAACGTAATATAATAGCTTATAAATTATTTTTGTTGCAGGATTAAGGAATTAGATAATTAACTCTATAAAATTTTATTTAATTAAGCGATCGAATTGTAAACTTTTCATTAATTATACCAGTGATTCTCAACCACTGTGCCACGGCACGTTTTTGTGTCACCAATTCTTTTTAAAATTATTAATTATACTCTGAGAAAAAATAAAATCCGTAACAGAATCATGCGGTCATTTTATAGAAATAAACTAAGGGTATTCATGATACATTTAACTTATTCTTTTGCGGATAGATAGAAGATATTACAGATAAATAAAATTCTTTTAAACTTATTTTATTGCTAGTGTGCCGCCAAATTTTGAAATTGTTAAAAGGGAACCGCAACAAAATAAAGGTTGAAAATCAATGATTTAGACTAATTACTCTGTAACGTAATGCTTTCGCTTTCATTTTTCTTTAATTTTGAAGCATATTCACATGGGAAATTATATCATTGATGCCTTATATGTTAACCATTTTTGAAAAATTTAAAACCAGTGTAAAACAATATATCTCATCAGAAGCTTTTCTTTTTTTGTCCCTTCAAAGATGCTCAAACTAATTTGGAAATATTTTTACGCTTAATTTAAATCTGTTATGATTATTTACTACATTGTCTCAAAATACAATTTTGTATAAAAATACAAGATGCTAATAATTAGAAACTTTAAGACACTTTAAAAAATAATTGAACGAATTTCTAGTTACTTTAAATAGTTTCCCCACACTATCAGGCAGTGACTAAATCATTATGATAATCTTTTACGCAATCTATAAAAGTTGTATGTTTTGATAGCAAGAAATATTTAAAATTTCCTCCCTAGTAAATTGAATACCCTCATAGTTATATTTAATTGCTTATAACTAATATGAAAATAAACGATCAATGGAGTATACTTAAAACTAATATATCTGTCCGACAGCTTCAACGACAGTGTTCAGGAAAATAATAATTCTTTTGTAAATATTTAACCCGTTTTACATTAATAAATCAGAATTATGAATATATCTCTAATGAATAATTACAGAAATAACAAAAAGTGTGAATTCGTTTGAAGATTTGAGCTTACTCCTATTTAGTTCACGTCCCCGCATTCCCATCCATGATTTTTCCCTTTCAGAAAGAAATTCGGAGAAGGCATTTGACAGTTAGCGCCCTCTATCTTTCGTTAGTGGCAACTAAGCAAGGTGCAGAAGAGGAAAACGTGAAATTCTTATTGTGCTTTCTTTTCTTCTTTTTTCTTAAAAAAAAAGTATTTAGAGATAAAAAAAATTATTGTGCTTTTAACTGAGTGTAGTTAATTTGCTTAGTGAAAGTTTTGGGAAGTGTAACTATTGATAAGAGCGTATATATATTTTTCTTTAAATGCCAATTTCTAAATTAACGAAACATACCTTAAATAGTTATTACTTATCTGTTATTTTAAAATTAAAGTAATTACTTAGAAAGGTTACTAAATACCATTTTGATATTTCTTTGTTGTTTCAGTGTTTATAATTACTCAATACTTGACCGGAAAGTTAAGAAAAATTCATTAGAAAATTATAATGATTTTTTAATGATTATTATTAGAATTATTTTTTAAAAAATAAGGCTTTAAGTTTCTTTATTTCGATCCCTTGTAGATTTAAATGTACTAAAAATTACTATATTTTAATGAAAGACAAATTTAACTTTGCAAATAATATAATTTTTTGTTATAATTATTTTAAAATCATATTCAGTTGTTTAGCATCAAATAGTGGTGCACACAGAAATTTTTCAAGGGGAGGTCCAGGGTCGAAAGTCCACCATTCTCGCATCATGCTCCAATACGCCGCCCAACATAATCTTTTGATTGTGTCGATTGTCGGGAAAAACAACAAACTAATTATTTAATAAATACTTAGCTTCAATTAATAAAATAAATTATTAGTAACAAATAATTACACTTTACGTACTAAATACATAGAATTATAATCAATAGAAAAAAAATCAAGGGTCATGGGGGGCCGGAACAATGAGGAAGAATCCCTTCTCCTTGTGTGCGCCGCTGGCATTAAATGTACCTTAATCATTTTTTTTAAATTGAAAATTGATAGAATATTGAAAAATCTTTGTGAAAGTAAATATATTAGAGGTGTGAAATCTCTCTCTCTATCTGAAACGTTAACAAAAAATATATGTGATATTTTTTTTGCAATAATTAAATGATACCAAACAGATACAAACCTTTAGCTGTTAAAAATAAGAAAGATTGATGCACTTATTTAAAGCAAAAAATTGAAAGAAATTTCAATTACAGTTTTAAAAAACTTTGCTGAATAAATGAGTGAATGTTTTTTGAAAAAAAAATTAACAAATTAATAATTTGTTCTCAGTTTTCTTAACAAAATTGAATATTTGCTTACATTTTCATATATTTTGTACTTTATAACATACGAAAAATAGTTTTTTGGGTGTAAATGATATTAATGTAGAGCAAAGGTAGCCAACCTTTTTGAGAAGAGTGACTCTATTTGGTAAAAATAACATACTTTATAACATACGAAAATACTTTATAACACGAATACTTTATAACATACGAAAAATAGTTTTTGGGTGTAAATGATATTAATGTAGAGCAGGGGTAGCCAACCTTTTTTGAGAAGAGTGACTCTATTTGGTAAAAATAACATACTTTATAACATACGAAAATACTTTATAACACGAATACTTTATAACATACGAAAAATAGTTTTTGGGTGTAAATGATATTAATGTAGAGCAGGGGTAGCCAACCTTTTTGAGAAGAGTGACTCTATTTGGTAAAAATAACATACTTTATAACATACGAAAATACTTTATAACACGAATACTTTATAACATACGAAAAATAGTTTTTTGGGTGTAAATGATATTAATGTAGAGCAGGGGTAGCCAACCTTTTTGAGAAGAGTGACTCTATTTGGTAAAAAAAAATAACTATGCGTGCCACGTCCAGCTTTTCCAACAAATATGGAAAATTGAAAAAAATGTTACTTATAAGCTTATTATGGGATTTTTACGCAAATAGCATATTTTTTAATGCTAGTCTATGTAGTCGAAAATTAAAAGAAATATAATAAATAAGACGAAAGTACAAATTTATTGTTGATAAACTCTTTACAAGTTCAATCATTAGATTAGGTATAAAATAAAAATGAGTAACCTGAATCATTTAATTCAAAATGATTATTAAACGCTCAGTATCTGCTTAATGTAGCTTTTGAATTACTACTTTTTTTACCAAGTCATCTATATTAGGATTAGATCTTACGGATGGTAACAAAATTAGGTTATTCTAAGAGCATATTAGCTAGTTTTGAGTGGTATTAATTTTATTCTGTTCATTGCAAAAAAATTTTATTCACAAGCATATTTTGATTCAAATTTTTGTCAGACAACCCTACTTCAATAAAACTGCAAAAATAGTTATTTTATTATCTTCAAATTTTTAAAAAGTTTTCTGTAAGTCTTTGCGTGCCACTGATACAGCTTCATCGTGCCACGCTGTGGCACGTGTGCCATTTGCTTACCACCCCTGATGTAGAGAGAAATAATAAGTGATTTATTTTATAACCTTCATCATTTTTATACCGTATCAAATAAAGCTTGAACTGAAACATTTCCGTGTACAATATTTGCCACAAAAATAAATGATTTTGTAATGTAGGGTATTTGTGAGTTTTCTTTTGAAGTTATTTAATGATTCTTCTTTGCAGATACCTTACGTGAATTAAATGCTTTGCTGGTATCAATCTAAACACGGAAAACAGAACGTGTGACCTCAAAATTTTTTCTTTTTTCGGACCGAATAAAATTGCTTGGATATTTATGGTGAGATCAAAAAAGTAGTGAATCCGGAAGTGTTCTTCTAGGTCAAGTTTTCAAGGCTAAAAAATGAAAGTCAAGGTAAATGAGATCTCAGACGAAAGAGGAAATAAAACTTGGTTTTGTGTTTGTTACCCAAGGACATTTTTCTGTTAATTTATTCCGAAAAAGAAATATTTATCATTACTTTATTTTTTATTTATTTCGAGCTGCAAGGTTAAAAGAAACTAATTACTCATTAGATTATTTAAAACACCTATTATAGAATGCCCATTTATTATCTTTTTGTCGGAAAAGCAATTTAAATATCTGGTTTTTATAAAAAAGGCAAAAAATTGCATACAAATGCTATAATAATATATCTTGCCTAATGAGATTCTGTTTCATAAGATGCGATTAACCATAACAAATTGGTAAATATCTGCGGTACAGGATTTTGTATTAACTGTAAATTTGTTTAAATGGTTAGGACCAGTTAAAAATTAATAAACTCAAGAGTATATTTAACGGATAACAATTTTAAATATTTTTTCCTTTTAAAATATATATACTTTTTATTTATAATGACTATTTTAGCCAAAATTTATCTCATCCATTCAAACCTGGCACTCAAATGATTCATACAAATGCAAATGTTTTTTTCCCTTCTACTTCTCGTAGTTTTAAAACTATGCAGTTTATTTTTAATTTACATTCTCTGGTGCTGAATTTTTACTTGGAGTTTGTTTTAGACAAATATCGTAGCTGTTACACTAAGTAACATATGGTTACACCAAGATTAATATAAACTTTGTATTCATCATTTTCTGTTTAAAAAAAACAGTTTACATAACATGAACAAATTAAAAGAATGTAATAGAATCTTAATGGTCCATATTACTTTTGAAAAATCTCTCTCTGTGAGGTGTTTTTATTTAAACTCTCCTTTTCGATTTCTGACATAAGACTCTTTTTCTTGAAATCATGAGTAATGTTTTATATATTGAAGATTTTTCATAATTTTTTTCAATGCACATTCATAGAATTAGTTTAAAAGCATGTTACTTTTAAAAATTTAAAAATACAATATTTTGCTGGTTTTCTATTCAGTAGACATAATTTTTTTAAAAAAAAGTCGTACTTTTATAACACTTAGATGTTTAATTTTAAAAAAAAATTGGATCATAATTTATGACCAGGGCTTAGTGGTTTTATTCTTTAATGATCTATAAATAAAGGTTTGACACTTTTTAAAGTGAATAACAAAAAAAAACGTCATTTTATTATTTTAGTAAAATATTTTGTTGAACACTTATGATCTTTGTTGAACTGCTTAAATTCATTGCTATATATATATATATATATATATATATATATATATATATATATATATATATATATATATATATATATATCATAACATCATAATTCCCTCCTATAGGCTTCCCTACACTGTAGTGAAAGAACTAAGATTAATACAGCAAAAAAGAGCAAAAGAAAGAAAATACAAAAAAATTATTCAAGTTTTCCCTCCCTTGTTTAACTGGTGTTCTAAACATATGTGAACCCTTGGTCACACGGCATACATCAATGTGATCATCCAGTTTCTTTCACACTCTACTCAACATGGTGCAATCAACGCACGTGTTATCTTTTTCTTGTTTTCCATGCTATCCGAAAACTTGGCCTTTCGGATTCTTTTCATATCCCCATTGCCGCGTGATGTAAAGGAACTGCATGACATGATAACACGTGCTGTCAATAACGTTAATAGTATCATGTTGAGAAGAGTGTGGCAGGAACTGGACTATCGTATTTACGTACGACGTGTGATCAAGGGTTCACATAAATTGCACCTGTAAAACATGAATATAAACGGAAATTTTCTGTAATCTTTCATGTTCTTTTTCACTGTATTCGTCTTAGTTTTTTCTCTACAGCACTGAATGGATGGGAAAGCTTGATGCATCTTCCCCTATTATTTTATGTAGAGCATATTAACAAACACAGAACATATACACTCACACAAAACTACTATGTATAAGACCCAACACGAATAGTTCTATGGCGTTCTCCAAGCAGCTTAAATCTTTAAGAACATTCAAGTCTTCTTACAAAATGAGATAAACAGGAAGTATATATTTCTTAATTTAATTAATACGTGAACTCTTTGAGGGCTCTGGACCACCATAGATTAAAAAGCTCTCAAGGGAAGATTAATGTGAATTTTTACATTTTTAAATTAACGGGAATTATTACACACACACACACACACACACACACATATATATATATATATATATATATATATATTTAAATATACATAAATCAATCACAACTTAATAATCAATTAAAAATGAGATTATATAAATCTTTTAATAATAAATTTCATTTCAAAATATCAATGGTGAATATAGAAGATAAAATTCCAACGTTTTCAAACAAAATTAAAAAAAATTATAAAATATAAAATTCATAAAATATCCAAGTGCAACCTCGGACTCAGGACCGATAAGTGGGGTTAAACTAGTTTGATGGCGCCAACCTACCAACTTGGTAAGTTAATCGATAAATATCCAATTCTCAAAAATTTAAAAATTAAAAAGTTAAAATTAAACCATTAAACTTGAAAAATTCAACTATTTGCCATCGCATTCTGAAAGATGCGAAGAGAATGAATATATATATATATATATATATATATATATATATATATATATATATATATATATATATATATATATATATTCTGCAACATAATTTACTAGTCTCCTGTTCATACAAAAAACATTCACAGAATTTAAACATAGGAACTTCTAACATTATTAGTATATAATTTGGCATTTGAAACTATGTTAATTATCAAGGGAAGATACATTTAATGATGTTTCAATTCTTTAAGAGCTCGCGGAATTTCTTTGAACTAAGAACCTTAGTTTCAAAATACGCGAAGTAGCTCCTTATTTTTTTGAATATTCAAATGAATTAACTGATTTTCCCACTAACAATTATTCCCTTTATTATGAGTAATTTCGTTTACTTCATATTGATCAATGTTAGTTTCATAATTTTCGGAGCCTTTATTAGATCAAAAAATGAAGTAATACTCTTAAAAGGAAAAACTAATAATGTAATCATGATCGTTTAAACGTAGGATTTTAAAACTGCAAATTAAATTTAGCAATAATTTAATTATATTACGTATGATAAATTAGATTTTATAACCTACAAAATATTTTGTTTCTAGAAAAAAATTGCTCGTGGCATATCTATTTATTTAAATAATACTCTTCTAAATACTGGCGTAGCTAGTCCTGAGGGGGCCCTGTATCAAAATTCTTAGGGGAATCTTTCCTGGAACCCCATAACATTTCCCGATTTTTTTGTTTACACAATTTGGGGCCCATTATTCTAACACAGGTAATTGTTTTATAAAAATAGTTTCGAAATCATTTATTATTTTTTTCCTCAATAACAGAAAATATATAATTAGTTGTTATGCAAATTGCTTAAATGCTTTCATATATGTTATAAATTTCAGTTATATTTTTCATCATATATGAACGCAAAGTGAGAAATGTGTTATGCATACTGAGTGTATCATAATAATTATGTTCTTGGCCTAGATATAGAGTTAAGTAATTAAGTTTTATATAATTCAGGCACCATCTGTTTTGTTGGCATCATACTCTACAGATGTTTTTTTTAGCTTTTCGAAGTTTGAAATGATTAAAATTAAAATTTTAATTTTAACTAAAAAGTTATAAAGGGAAAAATTTTATTCACTCAATAATTTATTAAAAAATGTGCTTCTCTATCTTGATGAAGAAATACTAGCAATGCTAAATAGTCGTTATTGTTTTCATATCAAATAATTTTTAATAAAGAGACATAAAATTAAAATACTTTTTGCTAGAGTTGACAATCTGATATAAATATTATGAAAACTTTTATGATTCCAGTGCGTTTTATTATCCAATTTCAAATAATCTTAGCAATAAGTCCCTAAAAAGGGTGATAAATTTATTTTGAAATATTGTTTCTAATTTGATAACCCTAAGCATACTTCAGTAGTTTCCTAGTTAAAACAAAAATCACACTGATTGAATCAGTTTGCAAAGATATAAGGATGATAAATCGGTCTTGGAAAAAAGTTAGTTCTATTCTAAGGTGAAATTGTTAAATACATAAAATCTAAATGTTGTTTTTGGATTTGGTCACTAGAGAGTAATGATACTGAATTCGTGCATAGAAGACAACAATGATTTTTTTGACAATAAAAATTATCAAATAGGTTCTCAATCAAAAGATCTGTAAAAGAAAGATTTATACACAATTATTTATTATTATTATTAGACTTATTGTTATTTTTTATTTTTACATGCATACTCTCATCCTGTCAATTAAAACAATTCTTCACTTCAAAGATTGGAGTATTATGGAGGCAGAACTGCTTAAAACAAGTTATTACTTTCACTTGAAAATAAGTTCTAACTGGCCTTTTTACTTACTTGATCACAAAAAGTAGATCATCCTTACACATTCATACTTTAAGAATCTTAAACATGAAAGTCCAGTCTTGTGTATGAATTATATTAAAAAAATCTGATGATATATAAAAAGGGTTTATAAATGATTCTATAAAAATTCTGCGAAGAAACAGATAGAAAGGAATTGCGAATAAACAATGACCAATATGAAGAACTGCTTTAATTTGGATATGAGTTAAAAGGGTAATATTTTGGATTTTATCAGAATATGAGAATATTGTTAAATATAAACGAGTTAAGAGAGAATACTAAACATAGATGTGCTGTCTTCTTTTATCAATTGTATTAAATATATAAGCTGCATGAAAAACTCTGGGAAATGTATTTTTATATGTAAAGTATTACATGAAGTACATAAGAATTCAAGAAAAATAAATATCTAATTTAAATTTGAAAATGAGTTTTATAAGATTACTATTTTATTTTATAAGACGAGAATAATCACATTCAATTGTTAAGAGCTCTAAACATGAAAAACTAGTCTTCTTAAATGAATTATATTTCTCAAAGCATTTCTCAATCTCTATCTTTAAATTTCACGGTTGTCTTAGTGTAGATTTTTACAATGATACAATTTCAATGTTACACACACAAATGAAACCTTTTTTCAATTTTCTTATTTACGTTAAATCTTTTTTTATGTATAGGATTGATGTATATGATTTAGAGGCATACACATTAAGGTGCTGTGTTTTCTTTTTCATGATAATAAAAGGAAACGAGTTTCAATGACTTATAATTGCTATATAACTTTAAGTATAATATTTAAAACTTATTTTCAATTATGTTTTGTTACACCCGTTTCTCAACTACACCAACTTTTAAAGAAGTTCAAAAGATTTATAGTTAGATAAATATAAATCTCGCTCTCATTGTTAAAATTTCATTTTAACATTGAGGGTGAATTAGAGTATCATATTAAAAAAAGTTAAGTGTATTGATTACACATAATATTGAGAGTGTTTTAAATTATATTTCATTTATAAATTATTTGATATTTGTCGGGTCATTTGTTAGTCATCAGTTCTCTTGAAAAAAAATTGTAATAGTATTTCTTTAATCCCAGATATTTATTAAACAGAAGGTTGGAAAAGTTTTTGATCTAACATTTTTAAATATTCCCAAAGCAGGAAAAAAATGTTTTTCCTTTTCCTTAGGTTCTAAGGTATTAAAAATTTAGGTATAAAATAAACTTTTAGAAAATAAAATACCATAACCTAGGGCACAAATACCCTAGTGTCTTCTACTTTTGTTGGTGCTCATACTGGAATTTTCGGAAATGGAAAGTTCAATTTCTTGGCTAAATCCGTAATCAACGGAGGGATTGACATTTCGATAATATTCCAAAATCATTTAAAAAAAAAACTGAAGAAAATGTTGCCACTCTCTGGAAAACTAGGTATTCTCAATCAGCTCACTCTTTACTTACATAGGCATTGGTTTCAACCATTCCACAAAGTCTGTCTTCTGTAATATTTTTTTACACATTTTAAAATCCTACAATTTCTTACTGGTCATGGCAATTTTGAAGTGCACCCCAACATGTTTAACCTGTGCCCTTCTAAGCTTTGTACCCGCATTGTTAGGGGTGAACAAAGTGTTGAATATCTTATCCCTTTTTGTTCAAAATTAAAGAAAGGAAAAAAGAAAATGTCTGCAGGTCGGACAGCAGGTTCTTTGATAAGTCAACATGCCCTCTAATTTTTTTCAGCTTGCTTAAAGCTAAGCTACGTTTGTATTATTTTGTAACTTCATAGATTTTACTTTGTAATTCTTTAATTATTCAGATATTATACATTTTTTGGTTTATGTTACTTTACGGTATTGTTTTTGTTACTTAATTGTTTAATTTTGTAATGTACGTGTTTGACTTCATAGCTTAATTGATTGATTTTGTAATTTCATTTGTTTCTCAACTTTTGTTTTGTTATTTATGCTTTATTTGATTTGTCTTATATTGTTTGTTTTACTTTATTTTGTAATCCCCGTGCGATACTTGTGGTGCGCCGGGATTACTTTATCTGTCTTCAATAAAAAATATAGAATTATCAAGAGATATATAGAATTCAAGTTCTCAACGTAGTATCAAACACAATTTTTTTTAATTGAATTATATTGTTAAGAAAATTCCAAACGAATAAAAAAAAGGCTTTGGGACCATTTAAAAAAGCAATAAAATTATAAAACATGAAATTATCTCAATATAATAAGATAAGCTATTAATATACTAAATGTGAATATGATTAATCAATATTTTTATCAAATTCACAAAATTCAAAATAGGGCTCCCTTAAAAAACTCTTTCCAAATTTCCTTGTAAAGATCTATTGCTCAACTTAGTTTTGCTAAAACTTTTATTTAATTACAACATTTTGATAGTTACTTCTCTTTATCTTACAAAAGCAAATTAACTTTCGAGAAAAATTTACTTTGATAAACCTAGAATTCTTACCCCGAAACAAGTCCAAAATTAAAATTAACTGCCCCATACTAACTCTTCGTATATAAATCTTTACGCTTAACTATCTTCCAAATCAGTAGCTGTATTCCAACTGGATCATATGGATTGTCTTAAATTAATCAGTTCCATAAATATAAAATCTTATCAGCGAACAGTAAAAATAAGTAGTTTGCTGACTATTGTAAAATTTCTGAATGGCCAACAGCAGTAAAGAAATCTGTCAGTCTCTTGTCAGCCTTAGTTATTTTATCCTATCTTTTAGAGTGGAAAATCGGTCCTCGAATGGGAAACTCGTGCTGTCCCAAGAGCTTCAGCGTTACCCTTTCTTCTAGAGAGAATGCAATCTCCGGTCTCTTGACTTCATTCTTCATGCATTGAGAAGCTGGACGGAGAAGAAATGTGTTTTTGGGCAAGACACTATCTCCCCTGTCTTTTATTTTGAGAGTTCGGCGATTTATGGTCGAGTTCGGCGCCAGGACGTGAAAATATGGTCCGATCTGGAAACACGCACAGCCAAAAGGCGGAGCTATGTCAAGTTGATACAAATTTAGGTATTCTGATAAACAGCCCAGAAACGCCTGACACAACTTTTCCCCTCTCCATTTTTCAAAATAATCAATCAGGATGGAGCAATAAGTTCGGACTTCCTTGACTGGTTTTCTATATAAGGATAGAATGTTCTTAACGTACATCCTTCTGCCCCCTCCATAACAATCAATAGTTACTGTAAAAGGAACACATTTGTTTGTGGTCTTGCTCCTCTCACATTATTCCGGAAACGATAGATCGTGTTTGATTCGTCTTTGGAAGGTGTTCGGAAAGGAGTAGACAAGTATCGTAGTATTCCAAGTGTTTGGATAGCGATATTTCGCAAGGATCGCTCTCTTTGAAAGCGGTGTGGTTACTACAACCAAACATCTTGAATTCATGAATTACCACATTCTAATTCTCTTCCGATACGCAATGATATAATGAATCGTTTATTGTTAGGTTTCCGGTTTTGTTTCGAACTGTACGACAATACCAGCGAAAAGAACAAAGAGGGCTCTTATCCCCTTAAGATTGGTCGATCTTACATTGAGTCCTCAAGTACATACCCTCTCCATAGCTCTTGAATACACTTAATATATTTTTTTTTTGTTAATACATATATTTTTATTGAATTCAGTTTATTTCATGAACAAATAAAACACTTCACTATAATTCTGCTTTTTTGTTGATTTCAAATGGTAATTGACATACAACATTTCTTGAAACCATTTTTAGGAATAATTTATTTTATTAACATTTAAGATATCCGACTACCCTAAAATCATGATTTTTTTCAAAATTTGACAAATATTTTTATGATTTTATTTTTTAGACCATTTTATTAGCTTAGTAAAAATACCAAGCTTTTTAATGTCCATTCACTAGAACGAAAACTACAAGTGTTTTAATAAAAGAAGATGCCATAACTTTACACAAGATGTCAAACTTTAAAAACTTAACAAACGAAAAACTCAAACGGGGACAGCGATTGCTCAAAAAGTTTTAAAAATAATTTGCTGAAATTTTTTGTGAATGTTTCGTAAGACAGTAGAAGTGTTTTGATCTTCAGATTTATCCTTCACTGTTTTATTTCAAAATTTACAATCATTTATGTGAATATAATTACTGTTTTTTTAAGCAATTTCATATAGTCACTAAGATAGAGTGCTCTAGTTTTTGTAAAAATTAAACTATCTATTATCCTGAAGGTCATTTCAAACATGAATAACGAAATAACACATTAAAACTGAAAAATTGAAAATTTGAAAATTTGTTCAAAATATTTTTGTACAGAGCGGGCCCCGTTTATGTAATGTTTTGTACATTTTCACCAGTTTTTTCCCATTTTAATAATAACAAAACCTTTTTTCTCTGTTTTCAATTTTACGATTTTTTTCCTTAAAACATACAAATTAAATCTAAAAATCACAAAAAAATCCCCATATCTCCATTTTTTCAAAAATAGTTGTCGCAAGTAGTCGGATACCTTAAAGCATCCCACTAGATTCGAGGGCTATTTTTCAATACCTAACTTATTCTTTTAAATAACGTAAATAGGTTTAAAGAGTCATAATTATTAAATAAATAACATATATCACTTCTTGTTTTTGACAAAAAAGTAGTATTTTTAGGAAACTAGCAAAACTTTCAGTGTTACGAAAAACACCATAAATAAAAATAGATTGGACATAATGTACTTTTAATTTCAGTGATATATTTCTTGATACATATGAAGTGTCCCAAAGCTCATGGTAAAAAATATTTCAAGAAATAAATACTTTATAAGCCTTCAAACTTGATGTTGAGGATTTTTCGTCAACGTTACTCTATGTTCTTAGGTAAACATGGCTGTAAAACATGATTAAACTTAACCATCTTAAAACCTGTACTTTGTTACACTCTAAAGGGCTTGTTATATAAGTATTATAAATTTTATTCAGTTTTTTGGGATGTCTTAGAGATATCTCGTTTTTCGTTCACAAATTATCGTGGATATTACATTCTTCAAAAAAAAAATTTAAAAATATTCTTATAAGTTAGACAAGGTAAATAATTGAAAAACTATTTAAAAACTCTCTAGTTTTATACATTATTCCGTTTCATATTTCACTATTACTAATCGCAAATTTTGCTTCAAAATAATGTCAAAATCACGAAGTGTTACAGAAGGAAAATCAGTAATATATATATATATATATATATATAAGTCAGTGAAAATTATTTTATTTATTTAAGAAGATCAGTTTCATGGTAACCAATAATGGTAATTAAAGTTAGAACTGTTATTAACAAAGGAAAACAGAACTCTCTTTTACTAAATCTCTTGGCTAAGTATATAATTCTGCTAATAATCCCGTAAGAACCTCAAAAATAAATGTACACAAAAGATACAGGGGCACAAAAATAAACAAGAAAATGTTTTAAACCCCAATAAATTACACATTTAACTTGATATTTATAAAACACGTAATGATAACAAAAAATCCAAAGTTAAGATTTTTAAAAAAACACCCTTAATCAAAGTACATAAAATTATGTAGCAATAAAAAATAATAGTAACATCACAATCAAAATCTAAATTTTATAAAATCATATCATGAAGGGAAGGAAAGACAAGTAAAATTAAATGTACAAAATTAATTATACGAAATAAAATTGAACTAGAACTATACACGATAAAGATGCTAAATTATTATTTTTAGATGGTGATTTAAAACAATATCTTTACACAAACCAGAACACGTAAGTTATGTGTGCAATACTAGTGGATCATTCCATGGCTGCGTATTCCACATAGAATGTATAGCCATGGTTCGTTTTTATTGGATTATTGGAGAAGTAATCTATAGAATTCAAGATATATGTGTAAAGGAATGGAAGGAATTCTAATTTTTAGTAAAAGAAAGGTTTTGAGTATTGAATTCTTTAATTCTTTCTATTAATATGTGTGGATGTTTCATTTTAAATAAAGTTACGAAAGAAAGAGTATAATCATCTCTCTTATACCTACAACTCAGCATCATACACGCATAATATTTAAAGAACAATATTGATTTCAAAGAATTATTCCAATCTTTTAAATTTTCAGCACAAGATCTTAAGAACAATACTCCAACGGTATACTTGAGAAACTCATTAAATACCTTTGTTTTAAAAGACATGTTTTGATATGTGTGCTGCAAAAGAGGTGTCAAAACATTTTTCTAGTATATTTTAAAAGAAATCTATATATGTTATTACAGTTATCCATAGTTTCCTTTCATCCGTTACACAAAACCCATTTGGCAAAATCTTGATTTTTTGTGTGTGTGTGTAATGCAATTTAAATTTAAAAGAATTTACTCAAAATTTATATAATTGAATGGAAGTACATGAAAACAAGTTATATTAATTATGAACTTGGAAGTTTGAGAAGCGGAGTATTATACTTTATATTATATAAAGTATAATTACAGTTACATGAATAGAGTTGGTTCTAACAAAATGCAATTTTTTTATCGATTAAAGTAAATTCAGTTTTTTTTAAATGTAAACTGGAAATTTAAATTTTTTAATTTAAATTAAGTGTAAGATTTTTAAATTTGTTTTAAAATGAAAACGTTAGAGGAATAGAAAGCATAACAATATTCGTTTTTAAAAACTTATGCGAAATACATTATTTCACATAATTTTTTTAAAATAAATATTTCGAAGATTTTCTCCTTCTACTTCGCATAATGTTCAACATTCAAAATCAATTCTAACATGGAACATTCTAACAAGGAATTTTATTTAAAATATTTTTCAAGTATATTTTTGCATAAATATATGGAATACTTTAATCAGTTCAATTCTGAAAACGCCCTGTTTATTTTGAGTTTTTCTTTTACAACGAGAGAGAAATCCTAAGACAAACAAATAGCTAAGCTCCTACTTTTCTTTCCTAGCAATTCTATCAAAATTGCCTACAACTAAACTTAACTTAAGTCTTCCTGTGATTAAAAGTAATATCCTTTCCTTAGAAATACTAACAGAAACTTTCGAAGACTTTTCTCATAAGCAAATAAAATCTCTGATACTTGTATTGCAATCATTCTCACTTATTTAGTGATTTCTCCTGGCATAAATTAAAGGGGAGGGAATAAAAACATTCTCCGTTTAGAAGACGTATCTTATTATGATAATCAGTTCATTCCTCAAGCTTCTCTCATTGATCCAAATTTCCTACTTCCCTTCCTCTTCATAATAAGAAAGTGCATAAAAAGTAGAGATCTAGCCTGCTGGGAGGCAAGGAGATTCAAGCATGCAGCAACTTCGTTGATGAAGAGTCTAATCTCCGCTGTTGCACGCACCACTTGCCACGAAACCGTCTTAGTGGTACGAGGATGCTCTAATTTTTAATTAAATCGTGAGCTTGAAAGGAGATCAGGGGAAAGATGAGACTTCCTTTAATTTTACTCTGAAACGATCCAATGCACAATTAATTGCACTGACCATCACATCGAAGAAATCAATTTATTATTTAATTTTTCCAGTTTAGAGCAAGGGTGATCACAGACTCACAGTATTTTAAATAAAATACAGACAGGGTGCTTAAACTCAGACTAAAATTAAACATTGTTCACTCATTTAGAGATAAGTTTAGAGAAAATAGTTCGTTTTGTACTCACAGGTATAAAATGTTTTTTCTTTGGGTTTAAAATACTAAAGAGTACTTTAACGTTAAGTATCAGTTATTAGCAAGTTTCTCATATAAAATTAATTACACAAGAAGAATATTAACAGTAAATTTTTAAACCTTGATAAAACTCTAATCAGATATTATTAGAATCTTAAATCATGGAATGAATTAAGTTTTGAAATAAAATAACTGGAGATAATTTACCAAAGATGTTTTGTTCTGTATGGTCTTCGATCTTTCATAAAATAGAGCACAATATTAAAAGAACGACAGTGAGTAATGAAAACAATATATGTAGTTACGAATTGAAATCTAAAATTAAACTTATTTCGTCTAAATTTTTAGAAAAGAGAGAGGAAAATTTCTTCAAATAAAAATAGGCCTGTGTTAAAATTTTTTATAAATCTCTCTCATTCACATAACAAGCTGAATTTGCCTCATAAAGCAAGATTAGATTTTATTTTGTTTGCTTTTCAATAAAGAAAACGATTTTATGAATTATTTAAAAAAACACAAAAGTATTAATGATTTTTATTTAAAGAAATTTATTAACAATTAATACTAAAATGGAGAATACTTCAATCAGTTATTATAAATGTACATAAATATGAAAAAGAAAACATATGTGTAGAATACCAACATAATTTTAAAGGATTCGCGAATCTCTTGATTTATCGTATGTAAAAATTAATAAATATATTAATATAGAGGATAAGAAATTAGGAGTAAAATTTATCTAAAAAATTTCTACGCAGTTTCATAAATCTAGGCTCAAAATATGTAATCTAAGTTTTATAATATATCTCAGATTATAATTATAGTATAATGATTACAGTTCTGATAATTCTTAACGTTATGTAAATAAAGCAGTTTAATTAATGTTTTCTTTAGAAAGAATTTGTGCATTAATTCACATTCATGGATATGTTAACTAATTGTGAATCCTACTTTTACCCCTTCTAAATATTATCTATTTCAAACAGGTATTTTCTAATGTATACGTTTATATATGTATAATTAAAGTTAAACTATGCAATGTAAGGTAGTGCAATTTGAAAATTATGCACTAAGCTTATAAAAATAACTATTTATTATAACAGGATATGGACAGGAGTTTAATAATATAAATGTTTCTGTTGATAAAGGTCACCAGTTTTAGTCAATTTCAAGAATCTAAGTATTACAGACAACATTTTAAAATCTGTGGATTTCTGCAAAAATACTGTAATTATAGTCAATCAAGCAATTAAGCATGGTTATATTTTAGTCTAAAAACAATTCGATTAGTCTTGGAAAAAATTAAAACTCAACTTGATAAATTAATTTATTTATTTAACTAAGTTTATCCACATCATACACACTTGAAAACACTTGATTAAAATCGGAATTAATGATAAAAATAAGGTAAATAAGAACTGGAAATATAATACGAAAAAAGTGAAAAAAATTGGAAAATATCAGTATACTTAAGAAAAACTAAAAATTAGAAACCTCTTCTAAATTTTAAGCAAAAATGACAAATTAGGTGTACTAAATTTAAAGATAGAATAAATGATCAGGAAAATAAATTAAGAAAAATAAAATATGATGAATTGGATTTGAGTCAATATTTCAATTTTTAGAAACATCAGTAATAATTTTAAAAAATTATACATTTTAACAGCCTCAAAATTGCATTTGGTTGCCATTTCTGTGCAGTTTTGTTCACCTTAAGAAACTGGAACTTGGGGTTGATCACACACATTATTTCCTTATAACTGTATGCAGTAAGAAGTTAAAATTAAAATATTCCTCAGTATACATAATTCCATTTTCTACTAGTTTCTAACTTGGTTATTTTTGAAAAATTACACTAACCTATTTCTGTCCTCCATGCATAAAAAATGACGCAACAATACACTATCTCAAAATTATTTAACATACACACGGACGCGTGCTATGCACTTAAGAATTTAGACCAGTGATACTGAACCTGTGGCCGCGTGTGGCCCACCGGCCTTTTCTGAGTGGCCCGATCATGACCCGTTGTACAAAAAAATTTAGTTACTGGTGAACAATGTTCTAACAATTTAGCGGGGAATTTTATCAATTAAGCAGTTAAATATGTCAATGTTGCTATCAATTTGTTTTTTAGTGGTAGAATGTAAGCAAGAGGCTTGGTCATGAATGAAAGGAAAGAAAAATTATCCCATAACTCAGTAAAAAATGCATACAAATAAATATTTGTGTGTGAGTGTGTTTGATAGAAAGGTTAGTATAGTATTAAAATAAAGGACACAAATGAATTTTAATACTTTGATCAATTTTGCTTCCACTGTTGCTTTCTTCTTATTGTGTGTTTTCTCCATTATCCGCATGATGCGGCCAGCGTAAAATACCTGTCATGTGCATGCGGCCCAGTGGGAAAAAGGTTGATTACACCTGATTTAGACTGTAATGAAAAAAGCTCGTTGCCTAATGGCCTAATGTGGTCAATGGTCAAGCATTTGATAAATAACATATACACGTAAGTCAGTAACGCACACAGGAATTTTTCAAAGGGGGGGGACCGGGGTCGAAAGTTCACCATTGTTGTATCATGCTCCTTTTAATTTTGTCGATTTTCAGGAACAAAACACAGTACAAAACTAATTTTGAATAAATAATTAGCATTAATTAATAAAATTAATCATTAATAAGAAGTAATTAATTAAACGTTACGTACTATATACTTAGAATTATAATCAATCGGAAAAATACCAAGGGCTTTGGGGAGGGGGGTCTGAACCCTCAGGACGCCCCCCTTGTGTGCGCCAGTGACGTAAGTTCTTTCTAATACAACATATTTACATATAGTTTAAATGTTTAAACATTCTCTAGCAAAAGCTTTTCTTTCAGTGTGTTCATATTCCTAATTTAAAAAGACGCTTTCTCCAAAACGAGCTTCTTCTTTTTTGTCTTTTGCTTTTTTCATGTTATTATAATTTTTACTTTAATAAAATATTTTAAATTATATGTATATATATATATTCCCAAGATTAATAATATCATAATTATGAATTTTCAAACATAGTAAAATTGAAAAAAATATAAGATTTGAATATACGTATTTATTTATAAGTTCTACAAGAGTAGAGTTTTTATGCATACAGATCTTTATAATTTAATCTTTTTAATTATTAAGCTAATTTTAATAAAGAATAGTTTAATTTAGGTGGTATTTAATGAGATAATTTGAAGCGTTTTTTTTCCTTCAAAAATATACTACATATACCAGAGTGAAACGAGCATAAGTAGAACATATTTTAATAGATAAAATGATAAAGTTGAATGGAATTGAATAATTCCAATTAAAACATTAACAGTGTTTTGTTTAATTGTGACAATACATGTTTGTCCTTCTGAAAAATATTTTCAATTGCAATTATCCTCTCTATACAAATTCTCTCCTTTTATTCATTTAATGTGGAAAATTAACTGACATTTTTAAAAGAATTTTTACTTTTACTTACTTTTAGTGGACAGAAAAAGACGTTTTGTATGTTATATATCACAAAATAATTATGAGGTTTGTAACCAAAAAACCCGATATTATATATATCTAATGCTTTAGTTTGTAAGTGTGACGAGGAACAGTTTCCCTTATTTTATGTTTAAAAAGCCATCCTAAATTCTCTGTTATTTTACTAAAAATATTGACTTCCATTGATTTTTTATGTTAATATATATTTACCTGTAGATATTATTATTTATTTATTTAAAACTATGTGCAGAAATTTGCACGTATAAAAAATTTGCACAAATTATTATATTTCTTTCTCAAAAAAAAATTGATTAAAACACACACACACACACACATGCTAGTCTTTTCAATATCTAATAACGGTATTGTAATAAAATTATTAAAAGCTAAATTTAAAAGTATTCAAATTATTGCGCCTCTTTTATATAACTTTCATGTAATAATCGAATTTTCATAATGGGAAAAATATAATTCTAATTTATGAGCGAAATTTTTTTCTGGAAATAATGCTTAATATAATATGAATAAATGCTCTTTAGTTATTATCATCTCTTCATAAAAAACAGTTTAAAAATTTTAAAGTTTTGAGAACCTTCAGTTTACACACAATCTTTTTTTCTCATTAACAGTCAGAATAAAAATTACCTTTTTGTGTTAAGTAAGAGATATTTCTGCTTGTTAGATCTTTAAGACAACACAGTTCCCTTTTCAAAAAACTTTTTTGAAGAAAGTAACGGTAAAAATAATTCATATGTTTAATATTCATATTATATTATTAAATTGTTTCTGAAGGCAAAAAGTCAGTTTGACCAGCCATTATTTTACAATTTTAAAAAATTAAGAATTTTTAAAAAAATTTCAAAGTCTTATAAATAGCTCAATTCTTAAAACTTTTTAATCACTTTAAGTGATTTATATGTTTCTTAGGTTATTGCGAACAAAAGTTAGTATGGATTTGAAAATCTGTTCCCTTGATAATTTTTAATAATCATTTTTCTAGATAAACATAGAAAAAACACGAAAATTTTTAAAATATTAACTTTAGAATTTTTTAAAAAAATAACTAGAGAGATCTCTGGATATATATACATATATACCCATTTTAACTTTTATAGAAAATACGTTTGGGAGTATCTGCAAAAAAATTCAAGACTATCTTAAACAGAAAAAAATGTCTTAGGAATTAGAAAACACCTACATCTTCAAAATTAAAAGTCCGAGAAAAACACATTTAAAGTTTGTAAAGGCATAAAACAAAAACCTATAGTATCTGTAAAGCTCTAATTTTGTAATATGATATTTTTCAACTTATGCTCGAAATCAAAACACTACTTCAATTAATTTTGACTGAAAATATTTTTTTAATGCAAAAAATATTTTTGCATAATTTCGTTAGTGTTTGTTACGTAGACAGGTTATTCAGCCTAATCTTAATAAAATATTTTCACAAAAGTTTTGATGTATAAATCATTTATGCACAACATAATAATGATACTAACTTAGGCTAAAAATCACCATGTTTGTTCATAAAATTTAATTTTTTTAGTTTTAAACTGGGAAAGTTAAACAAGATTTAAAGATAATCAATATAAATTCAAATTCCAAAATATAGTACTGCTATATGTTAACTATAGTGTAGTTTGGCACAACACGGAAATATATTCAGTTTTATCTGCAATATTTGTAATCGGAATACTTGTATTGTAGCATCAGTAAAGTTCTGGTTTTCAGATATATCATTTACAGTAGTATTCCATCTCTTCCATGTATTGTTTCTCATAGAAACATGAGAGCAATTTGACCATTTCCTTTATCAACAGTAAAAAAATAATGATAAAGCTTCTAAGTTTCATGAACTATTTTTTAAAACAAAAATTGGCCTTTAAATCAATCTTAAGTAATTATGAGAACTCAAAAAACTCAAAGCATAATCAAATAGAAATTATTTTAGTAAGAAAAATTGAAGTGTTAATAACCATTTCACACTAAAAGAGTTGATTGCGTTTAAAAAATATTTTTAAGTAATTCAATTTAAGATTAGAAGAATGGTTTAAAATGAAACAGAAACCAAAACAATGCTCAGTAAACTTCAAATATCTGAGAAACTATTCTGTTAGTAGATCTGAAATTTGTTGGCAATCTTTCCAATGATATGGGCCACAAGAAAATGCAAAAAAAATGCTTTCTGTATACTTGAAATTTGTAGGGCATTGTGTAATCTTAAGATAAAATTGCGTTTAGAATATGTGATTTTTAGTTCAGGTTCGGATAACATAGTTTATTTTAATAAAAAATTAAGTGTTTTTTTAAAATCATGTATATAAAAAGTCTGAAGTTTATTAATATATGCATACTTTCCTCCGGGCTTCCAATTTTAAGCAAAAGACCCGCAATGCAAATACGAGCAATGTGATAAAGGCAACCAAATATTAACTATTAGTGCTTATTTTCTTTAATCATAAGAAGAGTATCTTTTATTTGATGATTAAAAAATAATTCTATTATAGCTGAATATTATACTATGCTTATATTTATACTATATTTAATACTAAGAAAGCCATTCCGGTGCCATTTCAGGATTATTAAGACACAATAACTAAGAGTATCTAGCATTCATTATATAGGAAAATTTAATTTTCTATTACTAAAATATATATATATATATATATATATATATATATATATTGGTTGATAATTCAAATACTTAAAATGCTTTTATTTGTGTTTCGCGACACTTTTTAATTATTATTTATTAATTTAAATTAAATAATTGTCTGTATTTCAAATATTTTACTTTGCAACATTTTTTGACTAAAAAAAAATATTCTTTTTTTCAGACTTTAAGCATACATAGAACATAGTTTTTAAAAGACAAACATTTATTCTAATGAAAAAATAATGTAAAATAAATCATTTACAGATTTTTTATTATTTTAAAAGATTTCTGAGCAAAAAGAATAAATTATATCCCAGCATTGTTTTTAATGATCTGGGTGTTTCTGGAAAATAAAATATGAATTTCTCATTTTCTACCGAAGTCCTGTCGCGACTTGCTATCTATTAAAATAAATCATAGTGAATTACAATTTCTTTGTAATTTATCAATAGTATTACTACAGATATTTCAGCTTATCATAAAATAAAATTTAAGAAAAAAGATATATAAACGCATTTTTTCTTTTTTCAATATTTTCTATTTACTTTTTCAAAGAAAAATAGCTTAATTTTTGCAACTAATTTTGTTTAAGTTTGGATGTGGTGTTAGTTTTGTATCAGAAGCTAAATTTTGAGGAAATTTGGAAACGTATGTATAAATTGGCACTATTATAATTGAATACATTGATTTTTTTTATTATTTCAATTATACTGTTTATACCATTGTATTTTTAAAAAAACGTAATATATAGCTAAAGACCAATACCACTGAGGCTTTTCTTCATTTTCAAATTGATAAAAAAGGGAAAGAAAATCACGCACGCATACATAGTTTGCTTCTCTTTTCTTGATTTCAGTACCTTAAGCTTTGTAAGTTACGATAATTCAGTAGTACACAAAAGTAAACACATAGCTATACACATGATTGATGCATAATACATAATTTAAATAACCTTACAAAAACTTTTGAATCGTATACAATTATTATTTCTTTAGTAAAATAAGTCATTAACAGAAAAAGATATTCAGCAAACTGTATGACTAGCATAACATGAAATGGAAGAACAAAATAATGTGTATAATCAACTGAGTGATGGAAACAAATGAATGCGTTTTTAATTTTTAGATTCTTAAGAACTGTGTAACCCTAATTAAAGAATCAAAAATGTACTCCTTTCATATATCTGTAAAAGCCTAGATTCGTAAAAATTGTTTTAAACTTCGAGATCTATTAAAAATGTTAAAAATTCTACCGAAACGAAATTTTATAAAATAAGTAAAAAAACTTATAACTACAGGAGAATTGAACTTGAATTAATTCTTTATTATTTATATGTAGTTAAATTTAACTTATATTATTAATTTTTCATTATTATCTACTAAAGTAAAAATGTTAAGTTTTGCTTATATTTTTGTTATGATAATGCTTTGAAAAAGAATTTTACTCTCTTCCGAACGCACATCTTCTGTATTTTCTTAGATCAAGTGAGGACATTTTTCCTATTATTTCTCTTCCCTAACATTCTTGTGGCTGTAGTTATCTATCCATGAAAGTTGTGATTATAATGTAATTTAAAATTACTGGTGTATAACTTTTTGAAGATCTTATATAAATCTATATAATTACTTTTTCAAATCCTTGCTGTATTCAATATTGTTTTTTTTTAAAAAACAACACAGCATTGGATTCGAAATACAACTTCAGCAAACCAAATTTTCTGACATCCTATATTCATGTCATTAAATTTTATGTTTTGGGAAGAACAATTTTTCTTGAAGAAAAAATAGCACAGCACCCAATAGTTTGGATAAAGCTGTTAAAAACATTACCATTTTAGAAACTGCAGAGACATTATAAATCATAAGGAATAAAAGGAAATAAAGAATAATAATCATAGGGAATTTACATACATAATTCATTAAGCTAGAATCCTATATATATTTATTTATAATAACATAACAACTGGAACTAAAAAATGTCTCTTTATATAATTGTAAAAATATATATATTCGTCTTTGGTTTTTGTCATTCGAGGCAGCTGGATTTAAATTCTGATTCTACAATTCAGCCAATCAGGAAGTTTTTAAAGAGTTTTGGAATGATGTATGAAGTTGAATCTGTATTAAAAAAATAGGAAATCAACTCTAGAATTCCAAGTTAAGATATATACATAATAACACATACAAGAAAAATAAATTGAATTTCTTTCTCTAATGAAGAAAATATTTAATTTATTATAATGCATCAGTCAAAAATTCTTATTTATAAGTATATTACGTTTTTAATCTAATATTCCCTAATTATTCATTATTTAACGTTTAATCTACTATTCACTGTCCTTTGCACGACGACTACAAGATGATGGAAATTAATTGATTTCTAAAGCAATCTACTGCGACCAGATGAGCATTGAGAAATGGAGGAACCTATGCATGACAATTTACTAGTTCAATTGAAACTAGTTACGTTACTGGATAGATCAACTAGTACAATAGCCAGTTGTGAGTAAAGATGATGTCATCTCCAAACAGAATTACATTACAGTTGTGCATATGAAAGTGTGTACTATATAATGGGAAATGCGTTATCCTAAACGGATAAAACCATAAATTCAAGCATTAAGATATCCGACTACCTTAAAATCGAAAGTTTTTTTTTTATTTTCCAATTACTATTTAAAAAATAAAACTTCTTCAGTAAGAGTACTCCACTTCCTGAACGGAGTTACCGCCATCAAATTTCGTCTTGCGCAAAATGCTTGTTTTCAGAAAATTTGAAATACAGACAGGGATTGTTGAAAAAGTTATGAAAATAATAAACTACATTTTTATGAATGTTTTATGCAGTATTATAATTGTTTTGATCTATTTTTATAATGATCACTGCATTATTACAAAATTTACAGCTACTTATAAAAGTATAACAGGTGTTTTTTAAGTGATTTCATGATAACTAAGGGGAAAAAAATGTTCCAGTTTATGTAAAAATTTAAAAATCTCTCATCTTTTGGTTCATTTCCCGAAAATGAATAGCAAAGTAACATATACATTTTTGAAAATTGAAAATTTGTTTATAAACGTTTTGTGTAGTTTTTTATAAATATTCACCAGTCCCCCTATCATTTTGATATTTAAAAAAAGGACTTTTCCATGCAATTTTAGCTTTTTTTTCTTGTGTATAGCTTAAATAAACCTGAAAACCACAAACAGTTCACATAACTTAATTTTAAAGAAACATTTCCCGCGTTTTTGAATACCTTACCATACATTTTTGTTCTTAAGCTATTTCACTGAATCATTTATAATTCATTGTAAGTATTTTTAAAATTAAATGGATGACTCAAAACTCTGCTTGTGTCGTAGATTTTCAGTTGTATTAATAGTCAGTTGGTAGTATTTTACGAGATTGATAGCTCATTAATGTCACACATAAAGAGAAACAACACAAAAGTTATCAGCGAAGAATCTCGTAATTTTCTATCATGTGTGTGTTCAAGACGACACTTGAGACTCTTATTCTTTGAACTTCCATTTCAAGCGAATCTGAAGACTTTGAACTTTTCAGATTTAACATGTATCCTATTATTCCTACAGTACGAGGTTTTAGCGACATCAAGACTCGAAAGTATGATTCGACGGAAGACCACGGCCTCATGACCATGACCATTCGGCTACCGTGGTCACAGCATCTTACGAGATGCGCAATAAACACTTTCAAAAACAATAATAAACTTCAATACAGAAATGTTTCCCAAGAAATATACAAAAACTACGGAAATAATGAGCTTTTAATGAAAAAGGGATGATTTTATTTTTCCAGTTGTATATGCTTGTTTTTGTTTGCTTGCTGTAAAATCCTGAAAAATGTTCTTACTTATAAGACTTTATAAAATATCTTGTAATAAAAGCTCAAACTACATGACACAAGAAAAAAAAAATTTCAAAAATAAAAAAAAATCACCTCATATATTCTTAAATTATTCGAAATTTAACTGATTTTATTAATTTATATTAAAAGCAAAATATTGTGATTTCATTATTATACATTTTCTTTAGATAATACATTGAAAACAATTCTTCCATTTTCATAAACTTGAAAATATACAGAAGCCTGATAAAATGATTTAAATGTGAATTTGGAAATGGTTAGATAAATAACATGTTATTCTCAGTTTCAGAATGCCAAATGATAAAATACATTTAAAATACGATATTAAAGTAATTGATATTAAAGTAATACGTTTCCTAAACATAAGTTAGACACTTTTGGTTTAAATGCGAATACAATCTAGAAACAAATGTATATCAGGTTTCATATTGCGCTGCAAAAGCGAAAACAATTTGTCCAAAATAATATTTTAAGTTCCAATTCATTAGAGATGTTTTAAATTTTAGTCTATGAATAAATACAAATCTTTAAGCAGACTTTAAGAGATACACATAAGAGAGAATCTATAGTGCAGGAATTTTCAATTATTTTTTAACTCAATAGTAAATGATAATGAACTAGGAAAATGCTTTACACTTATTAGTCTAAGAAGTAAATTTGAGAGTACTAAAACAAAAGTTAAGAAATGTGCAGAATTAGCTTTTATTTTCAAAAATTGCATTTACATTTAATTTGAAGTTATGAAAGACTCGTGTCCGAGAAATACTTCTAAATATTTAAAATATTAATTGAGCAATCTGTGTGCGTCAACTCAAATTAACTTACTAGTTTTAAGTTCCAATTAAAGCATCAATAAGAATTTCAGTTTGCTTATAGCAGAAATGCTAATTCAATTTTACGGAAAAGGAAATGAGAAAAATACGTTGAATTTGTTTTAATGCACTCTTTATTCCAAAGTTCCTCTTAAATTATGGTTTTCTATGTGAGACATATTTATATATAACAGTAAATAGTGAATTAATGGTGTGGAGATCCAAAAAGTTAATAAACAAATAACTAAAGAAGTGCTTTGAATTTTCAGTGCAGTATCGTTTATATGCTTTACTTAAGAATAGTGTACAAAATTACTTAAAATAGAACTCCTACCTATTTTATAATGCCCACTTTTCAATGAATGATCCATAGTTTTCTTCAGATGACACAAACTCTTTGGCTTGAGTGATGAAAAATCCCGCTTTGGAATGAAATAAGTTATCTAAAAAATTAAAAATGTCTCATTATTATCTTTATCCAATTAAATGAATGGAAATTAATTTCCAAAACAAACAAAAATAAATTAATATAATACAACAAAAATTCTTGTATATATATATATATGAATTATATTAATTATCGCTTTAAAACAAGATATACGGAATCTCTTCATGGATTCAAATTGTAGGTACAGTTAAGCACAACGATGAATTGATCGGCATTTTTTCTGCATAACATATAATGAGAAATGGTTAAAAGTTCAAGTGAACTGTAGCTTTCATGAGTATTTGAATATGAAATATATAGTATCATTTATTTAAAATGTTTCAACAACATATAGGTATTTTTTGTTATTTTATCGTTGTTATATTCAATACATAAAATAGATGATTGATCAATGAATGTCTAATAAAGTACACTTTTTTTAACATGAAACTTTGTTTTTGTGCGAAAATACAAGGTTATATTAACTACTGCGTTTTAATAACTCTAAGTAATGCTTAAACCATGCTACTGCAGACTTGACAGATAGTAGGTAGTAAGTAATAGTAAGAAATTCTAAGCTATTAGTTTACTTGCATCTTTATGAGCAATATATCATTTTCTTTCATTTTCAGGCATCGAAAATATGTCTTATACTTCTAATGACAAAAAAAAAATAACTATTTGCTGATATTAGGAGAAAATTAATGGAACTGAGTTATATCAAAGAATGTCATAAAATTTTTAAAAATACTCGTTGCAACAGGAAATATTGTACTAGTATTTAAGAAATTTCTAGTAAATTTGTAATTTTTATATATATATAGTTTAGATAATAGACACTTTAAAAAGAAACACATCCTAAGAAAGTAGTTTGCTGTACACAAATCGTAATTACGTTAGATTTTTTTAAAGTACTAAAGCATTGTAATACTTATAATAAAATAGAATGTAAGAAATATTTTAAAATAAATGTTGAAAATAATTTTCATCTTTCTCTGTCTCAATCAATTTAAACTTATCCTCTATATAAGTTAAATATGTTCCTCTATGAGAGGGAAAATATATGAGTGTTTAAATAGAATAAAAAGATGAGACTTACAAGAAATAGCGCATTTATACGTATAAAACATTAACACAAAATTTTATTTTAGTTAATAAAATATGTAAAAAATAATAATTGTTTATTTTGTGATAAGTTGTATAAGTTTATTATTTTGATATATATATATATATATATATATATATATATATATATATACATATATAGTCATACATATTGTCTTTTGAAAATAATGAAATTAAAGGCCTTTGAAAAACTCTTTTTCTTTCAAAATCTCTTTTATTTAACAATCGTTTTCGAAATGCATTAAAATTTTCATAAAATTAAATTCACAATGTAAACATTCATGTGTGTTAGTTATATTTTTTTATTATCATAATTACTATCTCTATGTACACATACGTTATTAATTGGATTTTTTTCATTTTATTGAATAGTAGTTTATTTATTTCCTTGAAAGTTTTTGAAGTTTTCTAAAGAAAAATAAAAAAATAGCAATTCATTAAGTAAAAATTTACGTTTTATGTGCAGGCAAACTACAAAAAGCAAAATTTTGAAATGCACTAAAATATGAATGATACAAAGATTGGGTTAAGAAGTAATAAAAGTTGCATCGAATAAAAGCTTCATTCAATTAGTAAGTAAGACTTTTGAGAATAGTTATAAATATAACATCATTGTTAAATGGAATTTTGATACAGAACTATACATGTGTTGTTTTTCGCACAATACTAAATAATTCTTCCATTCATTCTTCACGTAAAGTGGAAGTGTGTGTGTACATGATATACACATAAACACATCATTTTTATGCTCTGAGATCTTTAAGTTACGATTTGACAGTAAAAGCATCTCTGGAAATAACTTTGCTGCTGTCAATGCTTATCAGTTAAATTAATTACGAGTTTTTTTTCGTAGAGTTTTACATTCCTTACAAAATGTATAATTCAGAGTTTTCTAAGTTACTAAGACAGATATTAAAAAAAAATACGAAAAAATAATGCTTAACTAAGTTTCTTTAGAACCATAATTGATTAAATAACTCAATTTTAAAAACTATACGGATTATTTGTCGTATTAACCATTTTGAAAATAGCATGTGTTATTCCAAAGCATTCCTTTAGATTTGAAATTTGATAAATAATTTCGAGTTGTTTTTCCTAATGTTGAAAACATTCAAAATAAACTAAAATAAGTTTTTGATTTAGCCTTTATTTTCTTTTTTATTCGAACATTCTTGTTATTTTATTAAATACAGGAAATCACATTATTAATAATTCTGCCTAGAATTATTCATGTTTCCAATTTTACTTATGAATTTTGACTTTGATGAAATCTCTAGAATTTCTACTTGGAAAGTTCGCAACAGCTATTCGAACCTTCCCAATTGTTTTTTCATCGGAAAATACTAGCTACACCTCTTTACTTTGTAATAGAAAAAAGGATAAAATGAAGTGGTACTGATTAAAACAATTTTTGAAACAATCATAAAAAGTACATTTTTCTTTTAAAACGAAAAGCAAAGTAACTTATAAAAGCAAATATCTGCAAAAAACAAATTTCTTCTTGGATTTGCTTCGAAATTTAAAAAATATCTTCAAATACAATTAAAACAATTAAGATATCATTAATGGGTCTACTTCTTTCTAACTTCACATTGTATTCTTTTTCAAGTTTAGAGTTGTTAAGTAAAGCATTTAAACCATTGTAATTAAGGATCTTTTTCAAATGTTTTAAAATCACTACCCATAGAGCTGCAAGAAATTTTTAACAAGTATATATTTAAAATTTCTCCTATTATTTGGTTCCTGGAAAACAACTTAACATTTATAAACTTAGTTTTTTTTAAAAAATTATACTTATTTAACAGAAAATTCATTCCTGTTTAAGAATTATAGTAAGAATAAAAAACATTCCAAATCAATTAAACTTCGGATATAGTTCTGGAATATTATTATTAAATTATTTCAAAATTTTTGAAGCATATATTATACAAATCATAGATTTAAAAGTTAAACGTTTGATTTATATATATCTCTCAAATTCATAAATGGTAAAAATTATATGTTAAAGGATTCATTGTAAATATCAAATGCTATACATAAGTTTTTAACAATCAAGGACTATATTTTACAGCAGGACTTTTAAAAAACATATTTTACCAAGAGACTTCAAGAAGCTGTTTAAAAGAAGAAAAAAAAACTTGTAAAGTTTTAATGTCAAAACAATAAGAATCTAGAATTTATAAGCCTAATTTAATTCTAGGAATCTAAAAGATTTAATGCCTATGAAGGAATTTTAAAAGAAAATAATGCAAAATATGCTTGAGAACTAGCCTTTTAGCTTCAATGCAACAATAAGCACATGAAATCCTTAACAGAAATAGTTATAGTTTTATCTGTCATAATTTATATCATGTAGGAACAATAATTTATATAAAATGCATAATAGTCTATAACTTTAACTAATAACTAAATCTATAGCTCTTAGATTCCACAAAAATGTCTTAGCTCTCCTTGATTTTTCATCACAAAATTTTTATGTTACCTTTCTATTTTTGTATTTAATCACATCTTCAAATTTTAGATTATTTTCGTAAAAAGACGATGGAGTTATTTAATTAAATATAATTTAAGCTTTATACATCAGAAATATTAATTATTTTAGCTAAACACTACACTGTAAATGAACAAAAATGTTAAAGATTGAGATGAGTTTTTATAGAGTTTATATTTAAAATAATAACTTTGAAGCGTTTTAGTTATACGATTACGAAAGAAAATACACTATTCTAAAAACATGTGTTTATAGTTTATGTGTATTATAGTTTAAAATATAAAATCAGTTATGTGAACATATGCATGTCTAACATCATTTTTAGGTGTAAAAAGATCATGTTATGTTTAATGAATCGAATATCTATTTAAAAACTAATCTTTTTCACAAAATACTTAATGAATAGAGAGAAGGTAATGGCTAATACTCGAAAGGATTCTTTGTCTTTAAGTTATCTTGCAAAGTATATTTTTATATTTGTTTGACTATAAATAATTTGAAAAAAAAATGATTAAAACATGATAAAATATTATTTATCACACATTTTTTTTAAAAAAAAACTCTCACACATACGATAAAGATTATTGCAAATTGCAAAATTTGCATTATTGAGAGAAATGAAAATTTATTTCTCATATACCACAACAACTTTCCTGTGCCAAGGGTTATTTGGAAATTTCTTACCTGTTTCAAGGTCCAGTTTTACAGGAGAGAGCTCGTAAGATAGTTCTAGTAGACTATGGATCGTCTGTCAGAACTATGCAATATTTAATATAGAACGTAGCATCGTTAGACAGTCCGGCCCACCGGATTCTCGCCCTATCGTCCGACAGTCCTGCCCATACCTTGTTAAGATGTACGGCTCTTATTACGCCACTCGCCTTGGCTTTCGAATTGTTTAGGGGTCATGTGTGACCCCGAAAGTCTCGACAGAAGGTACCAATAAGGATATTGGTCCCCTTTTAGCATATACAGTCTCCTCCCAAAGTTAAATAGAGAAATTATTTGAAGGAAGTTAATAAATATAAAATCTAACTTGAGAGAAGTATCCAGCTATATTTGCTGTAGTAACAGCTTATTTTATCTGAATTCTTAAGTAGTTAGTAATTTGATCGTCTATAGAAATAAATCTGATTAAAGTTATATGAAAGAAAATTGCCATTAAATCCTTTTCCAAAAAAAAAAAATACACTTCATTAACAAGTTATTATATTAAGCTTTGCTGTAAACATTGTTCTGATAAAAAGAAATGTTAGTTCAAGGACTGTTACGGATATCAGAATAACTCATCATGGAACAAGAGTTATTCCTATTCAATATTTTTTCATTAATATTATTTTAATGAAATAACAGAAGAAATCTTATGATCAGTTCATTGAAAACTGAAATTATAAGCATCCGAGGTAAATATATATTCTCCAGTTTCTTTCCAATCCTGTGTTCATACATGTTTTGAAATAAAAGAAAAGTTCCTTTCGTAAATTCCTTGTGGAAAAAACGTTTCTTAACCTGAACAAAGTATATTAAAATTCATATATATATATATATATATATATATATATATATATATATATATATATATATAAAGATTTACATTTTGCTAATCAAATTTAACTAATTTTTAAAGGAGATTAATGAGTTTTCTCTTTATTTTTAAGTAATAAGATAATACTAATGCAATAAATCAGATTACTTATATTCTTTAATTTAATATGGAATTTAAGAAAATTATTTCGAAAAGTAACATTTACTCTAAGTGCTTTAATCTCCTAACCAATATATATTTAAGGTACTTTTAAAAAGCTTTATGATGAATTTGAAAATAATATTAAGAATTTGTTTAAATTTTTGAAGAAAAATGAGATTAACGTGATGTAACGAGATTGAGTACCAATTCTTATTCTGTGTAAAAACGTTTTTCAAACTTAAAGTAGAAAATTTTCCTTTTATACATAATTTTAGAATATTTATGCCTAAAAATATTATGAATTTCTTTTCTGTCATTCATTGCATTAAATTTAAATTTCTTTTACTATTGTTTGTATAGACTATGTAGAAATAATAATATAAATTAATTTTTTGTAATAAAATGCTTAGAAATATTACATGCAAATTTTGAAAAATTTAAAAGGTTACAAAGTGTATTTAAATTTATTTATCTTCAAGTAGAAAATACAAGCAATAGTTTTCTATCAATATATTATGGCATATATAATTGTTATTTAATTTCTAACTGCTAATAATTTAACTTGCTAAATTTTGCACTTATATTACATTTCTTTCTGATTTAGATAGGTTGAAAAGAATATTATTCTCCACCTCTAAAATATATAAATGCTTTTTATTTAAACATCTTTCAAAAGTATAGCTGCTGAATCAGATTTAAAAAATAAGAGGAATTAAAATAAGTACATTCGTTATAAAAATGTTAATTTCATGAATGTCTACAACAGTTTTAGATAATTAAAAAAATCATTCTGCGTTATAAAATGTATTTTTGTAAAAATCCATTGGCTGTGTTTCATTTAAACACTAAATTCTCCAGACTAATGACATAGTTAGCATTCAAGAATAGTTGAAGTCCTTTGAACTTAAAGTTAAATACAATATTTTAAATGAATTTAATATCAGTTTTATATCCCTTAGAGTCTAATGTATAAACTATGATGTTTGTAATATGTGCAAATTGTATCATCCTGATTTTTTAAATTAAAATACACATCGTTCATGTCGAAGTACTTAAAATGAATAATATTACAACATCCACACGTTTCTTACAAAACATACGAGATGTAAATTAGTTTTCAGAGTATTTTGGATACATATTTCAGACGAAATATTCTTCTTAGATATAATAATAATAATAGGCTTTCAAATGCTTCAAATAGGCTTAAAATCTTGTGTATTTTGTGACTGTTATCTTCAGAAAAATTTATTTGAAACCAAAGAAACCCTTCAAAATAACTAAACTAAACTTTCACACAAATAAAGACTTTAGAGTTCTTTTGTGTGCTACTAAGTTTTAATTGAATACACAGAAATAAACAGCAACTAAAGAAATAATTTAAGAGATTCAGAATTGAAACTAGCTTTGAAATTTCAATATTTCTTTGAACTTGCATATTGTAAAGCAGAGGAAAGTTATTGGTTTTAAGATTATTTATTGAGTACATAAAAGTTTAGTGCCCTGCTTAGTAAAAAGTAAAATGTTTAGAGTTCTTGAAGCAAAGTTACAGCAAAAAAATCCACAAGAGATTCATGTCCCTCTGCTCATTAAATTGATCACAGAAGTTAAATTTTACTCAAAACTCTAGAATTTTAAATTATTTCAATGATAAATTTTACATGTATTTGTTATTCAGTATTTGTTAAAAAATTTTCGCCTAAAAAATTAATAAATTTTTTTTTTACAACTAGTTTCTTTTTTTATAATTAATATACATCTTAAACTTCCAGCAAAATTCAAAAATATGACTCATTAGACCTCTTAAGTGTTTAATTAGAATCATAAATACTGAACAGAGAGAGAATTTGCCCTTTAAATAATTAATATTCCCCCTTAAAAAATTTGTACTTTAAATAAAAAAGTAATTATAACTAGTTAAAAATTGCATTCCTTTTAACAATGACATATGATATTTAAAGAAAAAGTATAGTTATGTACTTCATTTAAATAGAATAATAAATTATGCTTTGGATGACAGTTTAAAATATTAAAAACTGTGGGTAACTTGGAACTTTTTCTAAGATTTGTTCAGAAAATAAAAAGGCTCGTATCAAAATTTAAAATAACAGCCATAAAAAATACTTCTTTTTATCATTTTAAAAGCTTCTGAGAATGAAACTAAATGCTATACCTATCATTTGTGTGTACATATCTCATAAATAAAACCATATAAGAAGTCATTTATTATTAATTTTTAATAGAAAATTTACTTAAAATTTACTTCCAATGTAAATTTCATGCTTTATAATGCTGATAAAACTTCCTCCCAAACGTGTAAAATTTTCAATTGTGCTAAAAGTTTTGAAATTGAAGGATTTACAAATGAGTATAATTTTTTTATACTTGCTTAGAATTAATACTTATAGAGATATAGAGTTCTCAATATACTTTAATACTAAGCTTTACACAAATTTCCAATAGCAATAGAGGGCATTATGAAAGAAACTTCATATTACTTAGAACACGAAAAAAGAATATAGATGTCACTTATTTTGAGAAGTTGATAAGATAATTTCAAAACTGAGCTATATAAAATATACAGATCGTTTTATTAATAATACCTATAGAACTTATAGTTTGATGGGCATTCACGAGATGATTCTTATTTAATTATTTGCTTAGTTGATAGATAGTATTATTAAAATTTAATTATTTTTCAATATTAGATGAATAGAAAATGTTATAAAAGGTTAATTTTATGAATGAGGCAATATACATTCAGAAAAAAATTGTTTATATAAAGATATGTTAATTAATTTCATCAATGACTAACTTGATGGTGTAGAAATTATTACAACTTCTGTACACTTTTGTTACGATAGTATATTATCGCAATATTATTTAAAGGTGAAAAAAAATAAAAAGGAGGATACATTAAGTTTAAAGTAAATCTAGAGAATTTTCTAAAATTGAATCGAAAAGATGCTCATAATTGCTTTTTTTACTTAAAAAGGACAAAAATTATTATTGCTTAAAATTTGCGACTCTATTTTGTATACAATACACTTTGTATCTGTATGTGAGCTCAAGTACAAATTACTAAAACTATCACCAATATAATTCAAGTATTGGATACACGATAATGTGTTTGAAATTTTCCAATGTTTATTCAATTAAGAATAAAATGCTATATAATAGATAACACAATTTTACTGTTCAAATAACCCACAATTTTATATATAAATCTATTTTTTGTAGTAATATCTGCATTAAATAACACGTAATGAATTAATTGCTATTTTACATAAATTTCAAAGAATACCGGTTTATTAAAGTTGACAAACCTTAAGAAATTTAGCTTATTTTCAGCATTTTTCATTGTAAAATACATTCTATATTTTGTTAGTAAAGTAGACTTAACTCCCATGCAACAAGTTGTATAAAAATAATATTTTCTGAAATTTCAATGTATCCAAATTTTTAACTAAAAATATCGATTAAAAAAGAAAAAAAGAAAAGAAAACAGTCGTTTTTATCTAATTTTTGCAGCTACGCTAAGTACTAAATTGGTTCTCTTAATCCATCAGTAACCTTCTTCGTGATCAAATGGAAATCTAACTGTTTTTGAAAATCATCAGTAACCCATCTTATTTTTTAAATTTTTTAAAGGAATCAATGCATGTTGAATGTGAAGAAGATACTTTTGAACTAAAATGGTAGAGTAACCCAATTACGTACTCTATTTTTTAGCTGCTTTCTTTAAAAAAATTTACCTTTTTGGTATGTAAAAAACACTTTTAAAATATTATAACACTTTTTTAAATATTAGAGTTACAAAAAAAAATTTCTTCACATAAATCTTTTAAGTAAATGCCTTTAGAATTCCACTAATCACTGATTTATCACTATTGTAACTTTAATTTAAAAGTAATTTTCTAAGCTGGAAAGATAAAGTTTTTGAATACTTTACTGAAAACAAAGAAAATGCAAATACCTACACTTCTTTAGTAAATAGTATTATTTAAATGATAAGTCTTTTATCATTTAAAATAATAGTTATTGAAATATTCTATATATATATATTGAAATTTTTAGAAATAAAATTTACAATAAATAATATTAAATATTACACGAAAAGCAGTATTACTTTTTGTCATTTGGTTTTAATTTCATAATTTTTAATATAAATATTATTACATGATACTTGAATTAATAAGTTGAGTTTGAATTTTTAAAATTTACTTTTCGTTTGAATGTTTAATTTTTTTCTTAAGTTATAAAGTCTTAGAATCTTTTGGATATCAATTCATTCCCTTATTATAGTATGTAATATCTAAATACCGTTTAAGAATGTTAAAAACAATGCATTAGAGTTATTAATCAAACATACAAAATTCTATTTACATTATTTAGATTGAGTAGACTTTAAAATGAGTGCATCATCTATTTCTAACTCTGCGTATTTAAAAATAATATTACATTTTTTTAAAAAAGAAAGAACGCAAATAATTTTAGCAAAACTCTTTACTAGATCTGTTAAAATACATTTTCATACATATATTTCATAAGAAATTGTCAGGTTTCTAGTTATGTATTCATTTTAATTTTCAGATTAATATTTTAGTAGTAGTAGTAGAAGTAAATAGTAATGAATGTGTATCTAAAACGTCATAAATCCAAAATATGCCTGACCGCAAAGTTTTGTAAGAAAAAACGCCCCTAACTCTTCTCTCTTCACCACCAATTGATTTATTTTTAAAAAAAATTTAAAAATTTGACAAAAATAATAACTATAAAACTGATGAGGATTTAAGAAATGAACAATATTTTACTGCGATAAAATCTTCTCACAAATGTTTCATTAGATAGAGACATAATACTAAAAAGTTGTGCTCGGTACTAATGAAAATTTCATGTGCTGCGCATTTTAATCAAACATAATAAAATGGTACAGAATACACCAATAATACTTAAATTATAAAAACTAAAAGGGATATATATATAGTTTTATCCATTGCTTAGTTACATTTCATATTTTCATATCTGAGTGGAGTTTTTCAGTTTTCCTTTCTTAGAAAAATATATTAAAGCTTAACAAGAAACAACAGACATCAGAACTTTCACAATTGATGTTACGTAATGGTTAACTTTCTCTGTTTCAATAATAGCACTAAAGCTACATAGGTGTGATATTTTTCTTTTTACATTTGTTACAGTTATCCATAACAAACAGCTGATAACTTATAGTAAAATTTAATTATATAAAAATGTGGTGTGCAATTTTTTTTGTTTATTACGTGTTTTTATGATAAAATATTCTGTTTGTAAAAAAAGATTTAATTTTTCAAAGCCCTTTTGATTCATTATTCGTTTTTATTAATTTTGAATACAAATTATTAGTGATATTATTCATCCAAAATTTTTTAAGAGTAATGTACTTTATGCATGTTAATAAAATTCACAGAAATAGAGAAAATCAAAAAGTAAAAAAATACTGATATATTTTTGAATATTTCATATTTTTTCATTATCCGTTAACATTAAATGCTAATATTCTGCTGAATTAGTTAATCAAACAATGAATTTTGTAATGCGTTTAAATTTACCGCTATGTATTGAATTAAAATTTGACGTTCAAACATAAAAATAAAGTTAATTTTTATTTTTTACGTTGCATTCAAGTTTGTCGCCTTTACATCTTCAGCAACATTTTTTTAAAAAAATATTTTTACTCAACTTAGTTTTAATCCACATCAGAACTTGAAATTATTACTTAGTATGTTTCAATGTTTTATTATTTTTAAACTTCTTAACATAAGTTGATACTGTTAATATAAGATTATCCAGGTTTTGCTGCTGTATAAAAACTCATTTTACAATTATGAAGAAAATAAACAAAAAATTCCAGTACTTTTATCCTTGCGTAGTGGGAATTACAAAACAAGATCTCAAACTGTTATATATGTACTCCATTCGAACTACATAGCTTTAAAAAATCTATTGTTTCAGAAAATAATTTAATATCGCCCATTTGGAGTCTCGTTGCAAAGTCAAAATTCTATCTAGAACACATTTAAGAAATAATTTGTTATGCGTTATAAATACGATCTGTATTTTTTCACTCAAAATCAATAAGAAAATTGATTTATAAGAAACACTTGAGCTACATTCAAGAAACTGGACTGTTTTATAAAATTTTAACCCACCAAGTTTACCTAAATATGAAATATTTATTAAATTTAAGTACAACAAACGTAAAGAATTAAATTTAAAAAAGTGTTCAAAAATAAGTTTGTCAAATTCCAAAGAGATATATTTATAAGTCCCCTTCCGATAGATTGATTATTATTCATAGAAAATATTACAAATGTATTTTAAATCATACTTTAAAAGTCAACATATCCAATGATTTTCATTTTATCTTACCAATAATTTTTTGTATTTATATATTTGTAGATGTTTTTAAATATTCATGTTTCTTAAGATTCATGCATCATAAAAATTTGGGATAAACAATCATTAGAGCAATAAATTGTTAATAAGAATTGATAAATTTTTATACTGAAAACCCACACGTCACGTAGGAAAGTTCTTGAAGATGTGTGGGGGGGGGGAAATTAAACTTCTTACCATCATACCAAAATACTAAAAATTGCCACTGTACTTCTAGGAAATACAGAATTACACAAATATCCCGCATATATAAAATAGCATTTTCAGTGAAATATATATAAACAGTAAAAACTTTTCTTATTGATTGGTAATAGAAATAAATCCCTTTCAAATATTAAAGTTTAACTTTTGTATTTTTTTGGTAAAAAAATTTAATTTTTGTATTAAAGAATTAATGAAATTTTCATTCAATTCAATAGACAAAATGTTTCATAATTTGAACTACTGAAAGTTTTTAAAATGATTTCAGCAAGAGAATTTTAGGCTTTTAATAATATTAATGATAAAATAATACAAATATAAATTAAATTAAAAAAAGGAAACACTAAGTATGCGCAATAGTCCCTTAAGTAAGCGTTTTATTTGACTTTCGAATAGGAATCGATCTGTTTTTATCACATAATCTGTATTATCTTTTCCCGCATTATTTGAAACAAAAATTAAACAAAAAAAATATAAGGAACTTAAAAAACACTTAACAGACTTAAGAAAACTATTTTTATAATTGCTTAAATTATGCTTTTATAAAAATAAATAAATGTATGTCTTAAGCTGCCCCAATGTTGACTTCATGTTATACTTTCTTTTTCATCTCTTCATGGTAACATATTTGGCTATCAATATGAGTCTGAATAATAACTATCAGCTTTCTGGAGAAATTGTGCAATCATGTATAAGCAAAACTGTTGAAAGGTGTCAAAAGGTATTAAGTTTTCAAAATGCCTTCCACGGGTTTAAGTAGTGTGTTATCTGATTAAATAAAATAAATATTTTCGGCTAAAAGTAACTTTTTAAGTAATCGTATGCCATTTAATTCTATTCCACAAGAGCTACTTTGAAATAATTTCTATGTATCCGAGACACCATATCTTTAAATTATACATTTTGTTTTTAAAATTATTACCAGTTTCGTTTTATTATAAATTCATATGTACCGATATACTTAATAACATTAAAACTCAATTGTTGATATTTCATCTTATTAGAAATCATGCAGATATTTTGTTTTTTAAAAATTGCCTTGGTAAATACATTGTTCATGAAATAGGATATTTTGCAAATCAAAAAAGGAAATTAATTTTAACATATAGAGTAAGAAACAAACAATATTTATTACATCTATTGCGTCTGATAACTACGTCTTAGTAAATAAATGCATATATATCTATTTCTCTCTCTCTCTCTCTTTATATATATATACTGAATTGCCATAAATATAATAAGGTGACGCATTAAACAGAAATATAACAAGGCAGTACAGGTGAAAAATAAAAGAACCTCATTATAATAGCAAAATCTTAACCTTAAGGACTAAGATTGTTGGATTAAACATAGTTTTAAGGCCAGAAAACCTTTCCTTATGTTTGCCTATACTACTGATTAGCACAGAGAAAAAAAAGAGTGTAAGAACAAGACCCTATAAATACTAAAGATTATTACCATGATACTTGAAGAATAATAGTAAAAATACTACACATAAGTTATCAATGGTATATATATTTAACAGTAAAATTTCAAAAACAGCATGTTTTAAATTTCGACAAAGATGAATAGAGGAAACTTATAAGAACAGGAATAAAACACATTTTAAAAAAAATGACATAATAGAAAAACTTATATATAGATGAAACAACCTAATTTGAAAAAAATTACAATTTTTAATCTGGTTAGGACTTCTGAAAAGTATCTGACCTTTGTCACATGACATGTCTCAAAAATGATTTCTAGCTACTTCAAACACAACGATAAAAATCCTTTACAGAAGACAGTGATAAAATTAGAAAATTAGAGAATTGTGTGCCTAAATAACATTGACTTGGTTCGTATGATACTGTAAAATTTAGAAGACGAATATTTTGAATCACAAGATAAATTGCACAGCTTCTTAGAAAGTTTTCCAGAAATTCGAATTTTGAAGGACAACTGAATTTGAAGACATTTAACAGAAAACACATTGCATCCTTTATACGATGAAATGAAGTATAAATGGGCTGTGTGTGTGAGAGAGAGATTTTAAAATGTATTATATTCGGGAAATAATTAAAATGGTAGTTTCAAAAACAGTAAAGGACTTGTTTATAGATCTTAAAAGTAATTATACTTGTACATTTGATTCATTTTTTCTTAAAAAAGAGAAAAACAAAATAAGTTCGTTATTTAAATTTTTTTACATACCTACTACTTATCTCTTACATTTCTAATGCATTACCAAAAATTTGACTCCATTTTTTACAATAATCCACATTTGTTTTATAAGGCAAGTTTTCAGTGATTAAAATTTCAAAAGTTAGCCTTTAATCCCTCATCTAGTAAAGTATTGAAATGTAATGATGTTTAATTAACCTAGTTTTAGATTATTTGCTTTACATTATTTTTGTTTCCATAAGCAATTACAATTCTTAAAATAGTAAGACAAATAACAAATGTGCTAGTTTTTATCAGAAAAGCATTACGAAAAATATATTCATCCCTTTATAAAAACATGTTTGATCAGTAAATAATATAAAAATCAGAACCCAAAGTAATAATGATTTGTCCGAATCATATGAAGACTTATTTATTTAATAATAAATTGTATCATATTATAAATCCACTAATGTATAATTTCTCAGGATAAAAATATTTAGAAAACCTTCAGAAAACTTATAACATCACTAACAAAAACTATATGGAAACATATTATTATTCTATGCTTGTTGCAAGGAAAGCTAGAAACATGATGGGACAATTTAAACATATTGTTATAATATTCTATAAAATTTATATTGTTCTCAATCTAGTGAAATAGACGAAGAGTTAAATATCTCTAGATTAAAAATTATAGTTCTTAGTTAAATAGAAAATTATAAAATTGAAAAAGATTTAACAGAAAAAAATTTAACAAGATATGATTTGACTTCATTTTATGGTGCAATTTGAAACAATACAAGGGGGCTATTGGCAATGAACTTCGTAATTTTTAACCACATTCAAGTGACGAGGACAACACCTGGAGTGACATTCCACTCTTCAAACTTCCACATTACGCCAATGGAATGACTTAGAACCTCAACAGATTTAACGTGCATCAACTCCTCTACACGGAGGGTCTTAAGTGGCACTAGATTTTGAACACAAGACTCGACAATCCTGGCCACTAGTTCGTGACCATAACCATTTGGCTACCATTGCCAGAAAAAAATTAAACAGAAATGCTGTCAAATGAAATTTGAATAAAATACAGTCGAACCTCTATATAACGAGCCTCAATATTGCGAATTTTTCTATATAGCGAATATTTTCCTGGAACCTTAAACATTTCACGATTTTCTTCGTAAAAAACCTCTCTATAGCGAAGTGTATTATCTATATAACGAACTTTTTCTTTTGTGATTTAATTTTTGTTCTTTTTTTTAAAGTATTTCTGAAACAAATTCCAAGTTATTCTCTCCTTAACACATTTTATGGTGGTTATAAATTTTGCACTGGTTTTATTAGATCCTAACTCGCCGAGAGCAATAGAGTTCGGGACGTTTCATCCAAGAAGTGCAACTCTTAACCCCCATTGCCCAGTTCACTGGAAATATCTTTGATATCCACTTTCACCCTCAGCGGAGTTGTCCCATGTCCCCGTGTTCGAATTATAAAATAATGTATGTTTAATGTTGCGTGTTTTAAAGTATTTCTGAAAAAAATTCCAAGTTATTCTCTCCTTAACACATTTTATGGTGGTCATAAACCTTGAACTGGTTTTATTAGATATTAACTCGCCGAGAGCAATAGAGTTCGGGACGTTTCATCCAAGAAGTGCAACTCATAACCCCCATTGCCCAGTTCACTGGAAACATCTTTAATATCCTCTTTGACCCACAGCGGAGTTATCCCATGTCCCCGTGTTCGAATTATAAAATAATGTATGCTTAATGTTGCTTGTATGCTTCAAAAAGTGTCCTTAAAATTCATTAATTTTAGTATAAAATTATTTTCTTGATAATGAAAAGACAGTGGATTCTTCGACATTCTTTTTCCTTGTTTTCTTTGCAGTTTTTCTTCCTTTCTTTTTTGATGGGTAAGATATATAAAATAAACATATATTAATTTTAAAAAGGTCTGAATAATTACTTTTTTAATATATAATGTTTATGAATTTAAAATTTGTTTTATATGGTTTATAAAGTATATTAAAAGATGAACCTATATATAACGAATTTTCCATGTAACGAACTTTCTTCCAAGATTTAGTGACTTCGTTATACAGAGGTCCGACTGTATATTGTTTACATGCATGAATAAAATTATTCATATTTGAATAAAATATTGCAAGTGAATGCACAATACTTGAACTTAAGGTATCCGACTACCCTAAAACCATGATTTTTTTCAAAAATTGGCAAATTTTTTATGACTTTATGTTATAGACCATTTTATTAACTTAATAACAATACCAAGTACTTCATTTTCCCTCCACTAGAACAAAAACTACAAGCGTTTTAGTAAAAGCAAATGCCATAACTTTACACAAGATGTCAAACTTTAAAATGCGTTTTTTTCGAAAAACTCAAACGGGGACCACGATTGCTCAAAAAATTTTGAAAATAATTAGCTGACATTTTTTGCTTATGTTCTGCATAACAGTAGAAGTGTTTTGATCTTCAGATTTATCAATAACTGTTTTATTTCAAAATTTGCAGTTCTTTATGTGAATAAAGTCAATGTTTTTTTAAGCAATTTCGTATAATGACTTAGATAAAGTGCTCTAGTTTTTGTAAAAATTAAAATATCTCTTATCATAAAGATCACTTCAAACAGGAACATCAACATTGAAAAATTGAGAATTTGTTCATAAAATCTTTGTACAGAGCGGGCCCCGTTTATGTGATTTTTTGTACATTTTTACTAGTTTTTTCCCATTTTAATAATAATAAATTTTTTTTCTTTTACCAATTTTAGGATTTTTTTCTTAAAATATACTAAATAAATATAAAAATCTCAAAAAGATCTCCATATCTCCTTTTTTTCAAAAAAAAGTTGTCGCAAGTAGTCGGATACCGTAAGTGAAGCTCATAATTAGCACTTGTGGAAAACAATTTTTTTTTGTGAATTAATATAATTAGTATTTATTCAGATTATAATTAACTATCTGATAATTTTTTAAAAAATAAATTTTGCAGCTTTTTGTAAAATATATACTTTTGTAACTAGCTAGTTACAATAAAAGGCCATAATAAAAAAATATTACGATAATGCTAGTTACAATAAAAAGGAATATTTTTATAACTCATTCATATCTAAGCTTTACAGTCCTCCAGTATTAAGCCCTATTTTCTACGGTCTGCTTTGGCATCGTTTTTATTGATATTGTGAACTTGTTTCAAACTCAAAATGTAATTTTATCTTTGCCAAGTGAATGGGCCACGTTTCCTGATTTCCTCTGGTCACGGACTTGCTTTGAGAGATGGAACAGTAATAAAACGGATTAGATGCAACCTATTAGAAGCTTAAAACATCTCCGTAAGCCCCTTTCACTAAGCAGCACATCTATGTTTTACTCTTCTAAGGTAGCCTCATTGGGGAGTCCTTGTTCCTCCGAGATACTGTTGAGAGCATTACTTCGTGTAAACAATGTAATGCTTGTCTTGAGGATGCATTTGTTACGGAAGACAAATGCATGCTCTTCTTTTAAGTACTCTCCATCTACGCAAAATAATAGCCTGAATAGGATTAGTTTTATTTCCTCTTGGTGAGGGGAGGGGGCGGGGAGAAAATGTAAAAATTACAAGAAGCCGTTGCAAAGTGAAGGCACTAAAGCGCACCTTGGAAAAGTTCCCAACTGGATCAAGCGGGTAAGGACGCGTCATCTTTCTTTCGCCAAAAATGCCCCGGTTTAATCCAAATGAGATGACGAATTATTATTTCGTCAATGCGATTCTTAGAGTCCACGCAGTTTAGTTTTTAGCGCGCTGCAACTGGATGGAAGCGCAGGAAATTAGAATAATCGGGAAAGTTTTGTTCATTCCGGAATGTGATTATTTTCTCGGGCTTGGAGCTCATGATCATTACCAGAGAAGCGAAGGTAGTGGAGTAGAGTAGAAGTAAACAAAACTGCATCAAAAGGAGCTAAATAGTTAGGATTTTGTTTCTAGTTCTAAGGGCTTGTCCACATTAAAAAGGGAGCTCTTAGAATGACTGAGCTCTCGAAAAGAAAATTAACAATTTTTTTTTTTTAACATTAATAAGAATAAAAAGAAAAAATTAAAAATTTGACTACTCAATGTTCAAAGGTACTTTTTTTTTACTTCAGGGCACGACAATCAATGCCTTAACTGTAATTTCTAAAACAAACACCAATCCTCCTAAGCAGTAGCGTACACAGGAATTTTTCAAGGAGGGGGGGGGGTCGAAAGTTCACCATCCTTGTATCATGCATGCTCTTTTTGATTTTGTCAATTTTCGGGAACAAAACATAGTAAAAAAACTAATTTTTGAATAAATAATTGGCATTAATTAATAAAATTAATCATTAATAACAAGTAATTAATTAAATTTTACGTACTATATACTTAGAATTATAACCAATCGGAAATCAAGGGCTTGGAGGGGTCGGACTTCCAGGACCCCCCCTTGTGTGCGCCACTGTCTCCTAAGATTTTTACTCCTCACTCTAAGACACATTTTCCTTAGACACTTAAGGCATCCGACTGCTTGCAACAACTTTTTTTTAAAAAAAATGAAGATATGATGATTTTTTGTAGTTTTTACATTTATTTAGTACATTGTAAGAAAAAATTAATGTGAGAAAAAGAAATTATCATCACTAAAATGGGAAAAAATAGGTAAAAATTGAGAAAAAATTACGTAAACGGGGCCCATTCTATACAAAAAGTTAATGAACAAATTTTCAATTTTTAAATTTGAATGGGTTGCTTTGTTATTCGTTTTTGAAATGACCTTCAGGATAAGAGATATTTTAATTTTTACAAAAACTGTAGCTCTTTATGTTAGCTATTATATGAAACTTCTTAAGAAAACAGTGATTATGGTTGCATAAGAGGCTGCAAGTTGTGTAATAAAACAGTAATTGGTAAATCTGAAGGGCAAAACACTTCAACTATTATACAGAACGTACACAAAAAATTTTAGTTAATTATTTTCAAAATTTCTTGAGCAATCGCTGTCCTCGTTTCAGCATTTAAGAAAAACCATGCACGCATTCTGAGTGAAACGCATTTTTAAGTATGGCATCTTGCTTAAAGTAGTGGCGTTTGCTTTCATTAAAACATTTGTAGTTTTTGTTCTAGTGAATGAGAAATAATAAACTCGGCATTTTTATAAATCTAATAAGATGGACTATAAAATAAAATCATAAAACATTTTGTCAATTTTTGGCAAAATTCTCAATTTTAGAGTAGTCGGATACCTTAGGTAATCATTGAAAAATATGACACACACAAAACACATACACAAAAATTCAGTTAATTATTTTCAAAACTTTTTGAGCAATCACTCTCCCCATTTGAGCATTTCCTAAGAAACGCATTTTAAAGTTTGACATCTTGTGTAAAATTGTAGCACCTGTTTTTACTAAAACATTTGTAGTTTTTGTTCCAGCGATTGGAAAAAAAACTTTGTATTTTTAAAAAGCTAATAAGATAGCATACAGAATAAAATCTTTAAAAAATGTACATTTTTGAAAAAATCTCCGATTTTAGGGTAGTCGGATACCTTACAAAAATATTCTTCTTCCTTAATCAATAGAGCTTAATGAAGTTTTTTTACAAATATGCGGCATGTTCTTTTTAATGCAGAAATTTATGGAAACAATTTTTCTAAAAAAAAAATCTACTGAAGCAACAGAAGAAAATTCTCTGGTTGTTTTTCCGTGTCAACTTTTGCTCATAATATCTATGCATTATATATATATATATATATATATATATATATATATATATATATATAAACGGATATTAGAGTTCAAATTTGCGAATTAAGAATAGTACATTTAAATATGTTAAAAAATAAAAATTATTGCAAGAAAACATTAGATAACATACAGAGGTGAGTAAGTCCTTATTAACGTCACACTTCAAGGCAAGACGAGGGCTACTAGAGACGAACCCGAAATTTTAAATCCTGGTAAAGTGACGAGGACGACACTTAACTGGCACTCCTCTCACCAAACTACCCCGCCACACCAACGGGAATACTTTGAGCCTCGACATATTTAACGTCCCTCAGTGCTTCTACACGGAGGCTCTTCAGAGGTACTAGGGCTCGGACTATTACATGTCTGTCACAAGTCCATGGCCATGAACATAATGCTATCTATTAATAACCAGAAAGCATTTCTCTAAAATTGAATGTATTTAATAAAAAATACATTTTAATAATTTAACAAGAGGATTATGCATTTATTAATAGAAACTATGAATATAGGGGAAACACGAATTAAAGAGTAAAATTCTTCAAAGCTTGTACTTAAAAATGCTTCTTGACTTTTTTCAACAATTCATTCTGACAAGTAGATGTTTCTAAATTTACATGCTCCCTTGATTAGTTTTAGTTCTATATGATTTCCAAAAATTTATCAATTGATGGAAAATTTACATTCTATTACACGTTCTTTTAAATTTGAGGGATTGCATATTTAAAATTATTGGAATATAGAGTTTTAATACAAAACAAATCTTTTATAAAACTTTTTGACTTTTATTTATTTTGATATCCAAGCATGAGAAGTTTTTATGTAACTTTCGTAACTGATAACCTGTTCTATACAATATTTAAAGAGAAAAAATGGCTTAGAAAATTTAAATTGAGAGTAAATATATAGAATATGTAAATATCTTGAGTGTAAGCCCTCTTTCTTTATCAAAAATGTACTTATTTAAAAAATATTCACAGTGCACACCAAAAACAAAATTTTTGTGAGTGGATCGGCAGTCATTTGAACCAAATGAAATGTTTCTTTGAATTTGTTCAATTTTTCAAAATTTAGTTGATACATGTTTATATATTTGTTGTTAAAAAAACGATTTAAATCTATTTCAAACAAGCATGGAGTTGGAGATCTGATATATATTCGAGTGTGTTTGAGTAGTCAGATAAATGCCATATTCATCAAAAAAGAAAAAAAAGAAAGATGAAAAAATATGGATCTTAAAATTCTAAATATTCAGAAAAGTCCAATTTTGCATAAATTAGTCAAAGTATGTCCTTGAAATTCCTTTCAACTTAAAGGCTTTTCAGGGTTGTTTAAGGAGGGGTTTAAAGGCATGTATGAGGAGGACATATCGGTAATTGATTATCCTCCGTTAGGTAAGAACAACCGCAGTCTTTTATAAGCCGTAAAAATTCAATTCAAACCTAAACAACGAAAACGAGGATCTTGAAAATTACTAAACATAATATTTATTTTTAATTCGATAATATGATTGAGATGTAAGAAAAGTTCTTAAAGAACTAAAATTAGACATGAGCAAATTATTTGCTTAAAGAAGTATGAAAATAAATTCATTTGTAGGTATGGTTTACCGATTGTTTTTAACGTCGAACTTCGATGATATCTGAAGGTAATTGGTAATGGAACCTTGTTATTTTGAATTTTGTTCAAGTAACGAGAACAACACCTGAGCTGGCAACCCTCTATTCAAATTTAATTCTCACTTAGCTTGTTTTTAATGAGCAGTACTCTATAGTTACGTACTAGACGACTGAGAAGAAATATTGAATTCATAAACCTTGGTCTGTGACATAGACGTCAGATGAGGTGATATTTCACTTGTTGAGCTTCCACACCACGCCACTTAAGGACTTGCAGGTTAACCTTAGTTGGAGTTCTTAGAGAGAGAGAGAGATCCTTATTAACCTGTATGACTGTTTGTGAAATAAAGACGAACATTCTTTTGCATCTCTGGTATTAAAAAAAGCTTACTTTCATTTGCAAGCAATTTATGTAGTTTTGAAAAAAAACCTACTAAAAAAAGCACAAAATTCATGCATTAGCTTTAATAGAACCACTACAAGTTCTACTATAGGCATTATTTTTTACTTTTAACAGACTAGATACCAAATGACTGTTACTAAAATTTAGCTCAGTGGCGCAACAGCCCATGAGAGCAAAGGCCTACTGTGCCCAACTCAGCATACGTGACCTTGGGCCCTGAGGTGCATGAGCAGATGTTCAGGTCTGGTGATCAGTCTGACGTGAACCCCTCAGTGTTAATTTCCAAGCAATCTTGGTACTCATGTTATTGAACCAGCCCGGGGTTCGAACCTCGGACCTGTAGTGTGGAAGCGTGATGTACTGACCACTCAGCCACTAGGCTTCTGACTGTTACTACACAATACGTATATTCACTAATAATAAATTTCTTTTCATGTTAAAAATAAATGAGAGCGCAAAAATAGTATCACTAAAAAGAAACTGATTAGTTATGATAAATGTTAAAGTATTAATATTGTGAAAATTTTCCTCATCAAAAGAATATTAACTAGTTATAAGAAATCCCATGTCGCCCAACCGGTATAGTGGTTAGCAACGCTGATTGAGGTGCCGTAGGGACTGGGCTCAAATCCCGGAGAAGACATGGATATTTGTAAATGTATAGTGTCTTTGCGGCATGGGGGTACTCTAAATAACGGTCGTGCTGCAAGTCTTCTCGTGTGGTTTGGGGAAGAGGAAGAGAGGTGAGAGACTCCTGACCCTCCCCCAGAGTGTTCTCCCCTAAATTGAGGTGGAACCGAGCAAAATCGTACTGTCACCTGCATGGTGCTCAAAGCTAAGGCTAACGACAGGAGTTAAAAGTCAAGCCCTTAGCCGCGATGAATTTCTCGGGCCTCGATTTGACTTCGCCCTGCTGGTGGCATTAGTCACAACAACAAGAACTCCCATACACATTCCTTAAAACTATTATTTAAAAAAGTTGTTTCAAATTTTAAAGGCAAAATTAAAAAAAATATATTAATTTTACTATAAAAAATTAAGATATTTTTTACACTTGATAAATTACAGCAATTTATTAACCGAAAACATGCTCTTATAAGTTATGCGACTACCACTAGCTAAACATAATACTACTTGTCTAATTTTACATGCCATTATTTTACTCAAGCAGTATTTATGACCATTTTCTACGTGCGTTTTTCTCCCAATAAATTTTGTCCCTAATATGTGTGATTCACAATATACGAGTTTGTCACAATCGCCCCTGGCTCACATGACTTACCACTTCCCAAATTAATACCAATTTTCTTCAATACGAGCTAATTTGTGGTCCCTCCCCCATTCGCAATAACACATCGAAGTGAGCTGATACCGAAGATTTCTGGTCGAAAAATTATGAAGCGTTGCAATCAAAACCTCAACTCGTGGCATGTTTTATAGTTTCCAGGAGGAAATTCCAGCTTGTGTGTCCTGAGTTACTTCCATCGCTCGAAGAACATTAGAGTTCTCGATTAAAAAAATAAACTCAGAGCGTGGCCAGGAAATTTATGGGAGCGACAACGAGGAAGAGGGGCATAAATTTTAATGAGGATTTCATCGGATTCAAAGATTTCATATGGGGCCGGAAGAGAGAGCGATCTCCTTTCTCCAAGGTAGACCGCTTTTTAGATCTCGTAATTGCAGTCAATGTCACTTACCTCACAGTCAGTTCCAACTTCAAGCATGCTATTCATCCACCTATACTAAACGTACTGAGCAAAGTCTCATTTTTTTGCAAATCTCCGCGCTCTCATGTAGGGACACGTATTGGTAACGTTACCGAACAAATGACTGCGTTTGACAGATGCGTCATGCCAGTAACTACACGAAACTGCAAAGTGAGACATCAATGCAATGAAAGTCCTTTCAGAAAGACTGGATTAACTAAAAGTGTAGTTAAATGTTTTCCTGAATTTAGTACCATAGGTGCAGTAAAGTGATTTGGACTTAGAGAGAGATAGAAAACAAATTTAATTTTATACCACCAATACTTTAAAATATGTAGATGTAGCGCGTGCGCGCGCGCGGGTATATATATCTTCACTGAAACATAAATTTTTGCGGTATTATTTGATAAAAGTTCAAGTACTTTTGTGAATAGTTATTGGAGCATTTTGATTCCTAGCACATACATTTGGTTGTCTATGGCTGGTAGATATTTAAATGAACATATAGGAAAACTATTTTTTGAAATCTTTTATTTCGTCAAATATATATGAGCAAAAAATATGGTGAATTAATTCATTACAATATATTTAAAAATTCTTGTACACAGACTACGAATTTCGCGACTGAAAATGTTTAATAAAAGTTTTGACAGTGAGTGGAACTGTTTTCTTAGCTTTTTTACTTAAATTCCACCATTCCTTTGTTTGTGATAGCTGAAATTCACTTAAGGTATCCGACTACGTTTGGAGCCGTGATTTTGCAAAAGCGCATAAATGGATAATTTTCATGATATATAGTGTCACTTAGATTAGAATATAAGCATTAAATTGTTTTAAGGACATTTTGACAAAAAAAAATGTATTTAAATACAATATTTAGGCAAAAAAAATAACTTAGAATAATCTTTTTTTCCAAATGTTCTCCTTTTGTGAAAAATGCTTCTATTAGAATAATATTTTGCCTGTACATAGCTCAGATTTCTGTTCAGAGGCTAAACTATAATTTTTGAAATTTATAACTTAGAAGTGGGTTTATTCATATTTTACGACAACAAAAGGGAGCAATTTCAAGAAAAAAACGCCTTGTAATTATTTCAATTCGTGGTAACTCTGAAAATAATGTGAATTTTTCAAAAATTGTAGTTGAGACTCGGTAGAGAGGTCTGAGCTATATACAGGCAAAATATTATTATAATAGAACCATTTTTCACAAAAGGAGAACATTTGGAAAAAAGGTTATTCTAAGTTAATTTTTTGCCAAACTATTATATTTAAATAGGTTTTTTTGTCAAAATGTCCTTAAAACAATTTTATGCATGTATAATCTGAGTGACACTAAATATCAGGAAAATTATCCATTTATGCACTTTTTTAAAATCATGGTTCCGAACGTAGTCGGATATCTTAAACAACATTCTCACTAAACAAAAAAATTGTAATTATTAGAATTATTAATTTATTAATGTACTAATTACATGCATTATTAATGAAGAATTTTTTATAAATTTAAATACTTGTTTCATATTTCTATCATGCAAATATATTTCGGCATGTATATAAAAAATATGTTCGTATATTTCAACACGCAAATAGTTAAAACATATATTTCTGCATCTACATTAATTACGGTTGAGATTACGTTTTCTTTAATTAATTTATTGAAAAATAATGTTATTTAATTATTTTTATAAATATGGATGGAAGACTAGAATATATACACATAAATATGTATATGTATGTGTATGGCAGCGGTAGCCTTGTGGTGAAAGAGCTTGTGGCCGATATATCATGAGTTCGAACCCTAATGACACTTATGACTTTCACTAAAGACTGATGCACGTTATAAATTTGGAGTAGCTAAAGGTTTTCTGGCTGGGGTGGTGGGGTAGTTTGGAGAGAGGAGTGCAAGGTAAAGTACCACCCTCGTCACATGACCATAGCTCCAAATTATCAGGTCCCATTGCCAATAGCCCTCATAGGAATAGGCCCTCATAGGCCCTCAAATAAAATATATTTGTTGTATCTATATTCTTCACTGCTAAAAATAGAATTAATGTATTAAGAAAAGTAGAACCACTAATCGTAAATCAAGAAATAAAACGAGCTTTGTAAATTTTAATGCATAAAAAAATTAAGATTTTTCAAACAAATAATTTTCTCGTTCAAATTTCGTTTTTAAAACTTTAAAAAAAAGGAAAAACCAAAAGTTAGAGAGTGTACTTTTCTCTCTTTTTTCACAATTCCTACTATTAGTTCACTCTCTCTTTATATATATATATATATCTTGTTCAAATTTTCTATCGTTAATAAAATACCTTCTATTCATCCATTCAAGTTCAGGTACATCTTTTTAAACTTGTAGTGGAAGACACTTGATGTTAATATAGTTTTTCAAATATTAATTCATTAATTAAATTACAAAATTAATAAATAGTAAAAACCCAAAAACATATATAGAAGGAAAATCGTTCGTAGTGTCCCTGTAGAACAATGGATAGCGCTTTGGACTTCTAATCTAAAGGTCGCGGATTCAAATTCCACCTGGGAGGGCTTGATTTCTGAGAATGTGATTTCTTTTCTGCTACAATATTTTATTAGAATAAGTAAATTTAATTAATGAATAAATAGTAGCAAAATCAAACTACATAAAATAGTTCATCGCCATATATAGAAAGGAAAATTGAAAATTGCAAGGAAAATCGCTTTCTATTTTGTCTCTTAATATTGTGATTCTGTCATATGTATATACATATTTATATTAATTGTAACTATATAATAAAAAGTAACTAAAGGAAAAAAAAATTCTTTGTTGACTTAAGTAGGAATTGACTTTTTTTTGTATTACTTATTTCTATATCAACTACAGAAATGTCTGTAGACCTCATTTACATTTACTTTCTTTGTATAATACTCATTTACGCCCATTCTGAAATTCTCTCACTGTTTAAGGACAGCTCTTGAAATAACACAACTAAATTTATTTAAATGAAAATTTACCGATTTTTAATTAGAAAACATTCCAAAGTCATCTGGACTAGCGTTTTCAAAATAGTCAAATCCCCTTAAACAATATCAATTGCTTGCACTCAGCTAAAGTTCACAAAGCTTTAAAATCATTCTTCTACGTAATGAGATTTTAAATATGTGAGAGAAGTTCTCCTCTTGAGTGAAAGACGTAGAACACTTAAAGCATGCACCTCTAGTGGTCTTCTACAGACAAATCTTGTCAAATAACCTGACATTCGTTATACAAATGTTTTTAATTTACTTACTAATTAAATTATATAACTACGAATTATATAATTAATAAATTACGAAAGGATAAAAATTATAAATTCAGTTTATGTCAATTTATTGATAAGAAATTATAAGTAGTTCATAAATTAATGCACGATTATTTAAAGATTAAAGGCTCTCATTTTAGTTATCAAATCTAATAAGTTATACAATTTAGTTATTTTTTTTAGTGTTTCTCTCTTTTTAAACTTTCTCCTGACGCAGACTTTATCTTGCACAGTTTCAGAATTATTCTCTTTAAAAAAAACTGAAAAATGTATAAAATAACATAATTGATAGTAAGAAAGAAATATTAATTAAAAGAAGTTTTTACAAATCAAAGCAAGGAGAGGCTATGGTATATAAAGCAAAAAATGTATATTTTACGCTGAATTTACAAGGTGATGTATTACTCGTTTTCCCACTTTGTTTATATAACAGAACTTATTTTTAATATTAGGATTTAATGTATAAGCATATGAATCACACACACACACACACATCAATGTCACCCAAGATAGAGTTCATTCCTAGCCTGTAGAGTAACATTTAAATGTGTCAACAATTTAAAAAAAAAATGTTCATAACCTAGATTGACCATTGGGCAAAATGAGCACAAGCTCATTCCATGAAAGAATTTATTCAAAAAAAATACAGATTATTTTTTTTTTATGTTTCTACAATCTTAAAAAATTTGTTAGTTTTTTTTATAATATAACTGTAACAAAAACTGATAAAGGTCAAATATACCAGTATAACTTATATATTAATGATAAAATAATGGTATAATCCTCTTTTAATAAGAAACATATTTTTAAGAGCAAAATGTATATATTTAACTTTCCGTTTTAAAAAATAATACGAGAATAGAAAACCTAATTTAAAAAGAAAAAGCTTTAAAAAGTTTTTTTTATAATAATATTTTTGAAATATTTTTTTATCAAAAGTTATTCAAAATATTCATTTTCTTTTCAAATTATATAAGTTTATGAACTTTTTGTAACCGATGCATATAAAAATATAACATAAAAGCACAGAGAAGGAATGTCTCATGCACCTTTTATGTTTCATTACATTCCTTATATGACATTCCTTAACTCCTTAAAAAGAAGCAATTTTATTTGAAAGAGTACTATATATATTAATATTTAAGAAGAGGGGTTAATATCTGTGTGTTCTACAATAAATTCTTTTAAAATAGAAATAAGCAGATGTAAAGTCTCCAAAAATAAGAATACCTCAAATGAAGATTTGAACATTGCTATTAATGTAAAAGTTAATGCATGCTAAATTAATTCCTTTGCATTTTAATGTCAGATCTGACACCTGACCAAAAATTTATTGAAATTGCCTTTCATAAATACTTATCAAACAGTCATTTCCGAGCGAAAAGTTCTCAAATATTTGTTAAAAACATGGCAGTGAGAATGAAAATGTGAAGGGATATCTCTGAATATTTAGAGACAAAAATAATATTATAAGCACTAATTAATTCTAATTTTTAACCATAGTTTGCTTCTTTATAAATTATATCAAAGTGATCTGAAAAATTATTACATGCCAAACATAAATCATTTAAATCCTTAAGGGCTTAAAAAATTAAATGTTTAAGTGAATGAGACGGAACTGTGCGTAGCTTAGCACTTCGGAGAGCAGTTCTACAGACTTATATTAAAGAAAATTAAATTAAATATTTTATTCACTAGATACTGCTTTCTATACAGCTCTGTTGGATAGTGATTAGAAGATATCTTCCAAGCGTTCAAATATTATTTCATGAAATATTAGGCTGAGCATAAACGAAAGACATCATAAAATAATACTATCACAATAATTACCTGATACAAATCCTGAAACTTCATAACACTTCTAATCATCGCTATTGATCCAATAAAAGCAAGTAGGAGAAATTCTCATACAAATTATCATTCGAAGTTTTATTGTACTTCTCTCGAAGATTTCAAGACGAATTTAGAAAAGCATTTTTGAAGGAAATAGTGTCATTCAAATCCCTGGAAAAATTTATAATGCTTCCGTTCGTAAAGGTTTCCACTCCCTGATATCTTTTGAAAACTCGGAAGGAAATATAGCAGCAGATCCTGAAATAATCTCAATTCATTTTAAAAGCCACATTAATTTCTCAAATATAATTGAATTGTAACAAGCTGAAATTTAACAAGTGTAAATGTAATAATAATTGAAAATTATTTATGACAACTTATTTGAATTTCTCTTAATTAGATTTCTCAAAAGATAATGGAGGACATTTTTTATGGAATTCTCATTTTCTCCTCATTTGAATCCACCAGAAGGCTATTTGAGATTATTTTAAGAGATATATGGGGGATGACAACTTAACTTTATTATTATTTGGATCGATTCGCTAGATTTTCTCCAAGCCTACTTGAACAGAAAAATTTTCTTAAACAAGCTAATGATGTAAAATTTGTTTCCGAAAATTGCAGTAACAATTAAACATATTTCAAAAAGAAGTTATTTCATTGCCAAAGGGTAAAATATATTTCTAGCTTAAGGTATTTTAAATAAACGTATTACATTGAGACTGAAAATTTTTTTTAAACCATCTTTAATATAATTAGATCATTTTAGCTATTAAAGTTGGTAGAATAGTGAACATTGTCTACATGAAATGTAATAGAATATTATTCGTAAAATAATGAGTTTAAAATTTTTTAATCTTCTAATTCATGAAATAGTAATCGCTTCTTAACAAAGGATGTTTCATTAAAGTTTGGTAACTGTTCATTAGCGCTGTCCTAAAAGCTACTCAAGGTAAATATTTGAAATACATTCATTGCATTGGTAGAAAAAAAATCACTCATGTATTGATCTCTGCTTTTTTTTCCATTGAAGAATTTTAAAAGTCCAGTTCGTTCTGAAGAATATGTTTGTATAAGGTACTGATGTACATTAAGATGCCTTTAATTATTTTTTTTAGTTCCTGCACATTATATTTTGATCTAATATTCTATATTTCCTACTTCACATTATACGTGAAAAAAATAATTCTTTTTCATTTTCAGTCTTGAATGAAGACGAAGATTTTATCTAGAGTCTTCTTTCCTGCAATTCCATGATAGTTGAATATACGTATGTAATACATCCTTGGATGTGTTTTTCATAGCTATTTTGACAGAATATGTGGTGCGGAGGACATTATAATATTGTTGAAATGTTCATCATTAAATAACAATCAAAATAAAAATTATCCGTGTTACTTATAAGGGGAGTATTAAGTTAATAATAAAAGTATATAATTTCGAGATTCTAACAAAATCATCACTAAATATACTACAAGCAATAGTAGATTCCCATGATAGATTCTTTTAACATTAACAGAGAAAAATTAAAATTATTACAATAATTTATTAGTATTATTATGTGTATATTTGGAATTATATATTCAAATTGTGCATTTATACATAATGAAGTAAAAATAACTATTACTTGGGAATTGAAATTTAAAGGATTTTCTTAATGTTAGATATGCATTGACTTACAATACCCAAAAGCAACTCGTTGCAGTTTCAGTGATGATCCTACACTTTCTGAAAGCCGACTATGTGATAAAAGCCTATATTAGCTATTAATTTCCACAAAAGGGCACTTGAGGACTTGAAATTGCATCAAAATTGAAGTACAGTATTTCCGTTATTTCCGATTAATGATAATAAATTTTGAATTTTCTACATTCGCTGTACTTATTTAATCAATCTCTACTCTTCACTTATTATATTAAACTTTTAAAATGCAATTACTAAAGCGACATGGCATAAAAATAACCAATAACTTTGTACAATTTAGACATTTTTTAAAAGGGTAGCTTTTCATTCAAATTGTTATTTTTTTTTAAAACTATTGAAAGATCCAATTCACACAGATTTAGAAACTATTTAGAATTTTTATTCGTAAAATAAGTTTTTGCTTTTGTTTTACATTCCACCTTACAGATATATATATATATATATATATATATATATATATATATATATATATATATATATATATATATGTTTAAAAAATTAGTTTTGGTACCTGGATATATGAGGTCTAATTTTTGATTAATCAAATTTTTCTTAAAGTATCCTAATTTCTAGTTTTTTCATACAAATTCAAAATTCTGTAATTAGATAGATGCAATTTTTTTAGGAAATATTAGAAAATAATTAAACTGAATAAATACTTTATATTTGAAACCACTTATTTTAATTAATATTTAATTCTAAAATTAATCTTATTTCTTTCATTCACATTTTTTCTCAATTACTTTTCTCTAATCTATTCCACTAACACGTGAATTACTTTTAACACACAAAAATCCTTAAGGCTTATCAATATAAAAATTGTTTTTAATAACTTTAACTATATTTCAGTTATCAACTCTATTTGAAAATTAAATTTTAGAGAGAATAAGCAGATGGTGCTTTATTGATATATGACATTTAAAATTACTTTCATTATTATCAAACTGTAAGAGGAAATTTCTTTCTCCACCTTCCCTCCCCCTTTTAACAGAAAAAAGTAACAAAGATGGACCTTTTCAAAAAAAAGGGGGGCTGCTTAGAGAATAATATGCATTTCAAACCTTTCTATATACATTAGCCACGCCTCATCAAATGATATTTAATACTAGAAAGACTGAAATTTAGTATATATCTATATTGCCTCAAAGCAGTCAAAATGACCCCATTGTGAAAGAATGATTAATGTGTAAAGAAATTTGTTCAAAAAATTAACTTTTAATATTTTTTATACTATTTACAGTCATATAACAAGTTATTGGTAAATTTTAACAGTAAAAAAAATTACTTCACTTGGAAAAAAATATATTCTAAAAAGTTCTACGAAATTGTGCATTATATATGCAATTGTTTTTCTAATTGAAATTAAAAAGCAGTCAAAATGACTTCCTTGGGCAATCTTGTGTTAAGAACAAATTCCCCATACTATGAGGGTTAGAAGATAATTGCTTTATGGTTTTAAAGGTTTTTTGCTGACAATTATATTTATTTTTTGTCTGGTACATATTTTAGTATTTTCAGATGAACAAACGTTTTGAATATTAAAAAAATTATAATGGATGTGTGTGAGAGTAATAACTCTTGAGTTTTAAGAGGTTAAAGTGCAAAGCATTCCGATTGGTATAGAAGACCAACCACACTAAATGAACATTACTTTGAAAAGACTAGGAAAGTAAATTATAGAATAGGCTTAAATTTTCTCAAAGATAAATAATCATCTATTTACAACTGTACAGTGGTATACTAATATTTGAACTTTTCTTCAAAGTTAAAATAGGTAAATGACAATCATATAACTTCAATTGGAATATTACCAAGAAATATCTTCATCATGAAATTATTTATCTTTTAATATTAATACAGTACTGCTCTGACATTTATCTAAAAAAATATTTTAAATGAAAGTTTTTCAGCACAGCTATTAGAATGCTGAAATTTTATCTTTTATTGCAGATATTAAATTTAAAAATAAAACTTTCATGGAAACTATTTTATAAAAAAAAATATTCTGTATTTATAAGTCTAGGACAAAAAGAATTCATTTAGGTAAGAAAAAGAGAATTAATACAAATTAGATCAAGAAAAATTCTAATAGAAAATTTGAATTTAGTCGAATTGAGTTTGATTTTTAATCGAATTACTTTTCGAGTCATAAAGTAATTTTTTCCTTATTACAATTTTTATTAGTGATTTTTTAAAAAATTGTACCTGTGTATATTTCTTTATTAATTTTTTGGAGTAAGAAAATGCTGTATTTTGCTGAGTATAACTTTAAAGAAATAAGTCTCACAGTACATTCAAGCCCTATTAATTAAATAGGTAATGTTTGTACCTATTTTTACTTCAAAGATTCCATTTTTCTCTTTTCTTTTCCATCTTTAGGTATCTGGTATTTTATGTATACATCTTTGTAAACTTTTTACCAAGCCAATGTTATTGTGAGACATCAATAAAAATAATAGGATTTCCGATATTGGAAGTAAACTTTTTTTTTTTTGAAAATTCTAAACTTTTTATGACATTAAACTTTTACTTTTATATCATAATTCTTACTTTTTGATCTAAAAAAGATAACTAGAATATAATTATATTTAAAACTAAAAGAACAGATAATTAACAAACTATTAAGTAAAACCATGGTCTTTTTGAATTAGTTATAAATATAACTTACTTGATTCAAAAAAGATAACTAAAATAGTTTAAACAATAGATAATTAATAATTTATTACATTAAACTATGGACTTTTTGTTTGTTTAGTTATTTAATTTGCTAAGCATTTGCTGCAGTAGTTTAAACAATTAATCGAATGAAACATTTTTCTTTATAGGGCAACATGATATTTCCTTCGACCAAAGAGAAATTGATTGCTTACAGTATTCAACCAATTAAGAAGAAATTGAATTGAAAATAAAATTTCTTTTGAAGCCTTAGAACTATGGTTATTGTGATTATTAAATTAGGTAGATAGTAAAGCAACTGTTAATTTTAAGTTAATGTTTTTTTTTCGGTACATAATGTTATACTACAGAAATGACTATGTCAGCAACTTTTTATACAAATCCACTTTGGGTAGTTAAAAAAATCTATGTCACTTGAATTTTTAAAAGATAAAAGTTAAGAAATCTAGATTTGTATTTAAAAAAAAGGAGATATTTGATAAGTTTAAGAGTATTTATTTATTTAATAGTAAAATAAGAGACATATGCATATTAAAAATATGCGGTATAATATATTCTGATTGCCTATTATGATTTCTTATTTTTTACGGTAGATTTCAACTTAATACACATAAATAAAAATCCCATAAAAATAATTAAAGTTATTATATAAAAAAATATATTGTCTAGTTCCAATTTGGGCAGTTAATTGCAGTTTATCGATATGTACATTTTATCACAGATTTTCTGATCTACGCTGTAAGCACAAACACACATACAAAAGGCTCTTTCCCATTTTTTGACCCGAAAAAAATTCCAGCACTCCTCTTTCAATTTGAAAATGAATATTGAAATGAGCTGACAGCTAAAAAAAGTAAGACATTATGTAAACAATTACCCCTTCCTTCATTTCATCCATTTAGAAAGTATGGCCTTTTATTTCTAGACTTTCTGAAAGAACAATTACTTAAATATATATTTTTTTAAATATTAGTGTAACTTTTTAATGTCTCTTTCTTTCCCAGATACAAGTCTTACTCCAGAAATAGTATCATTTGGTTAATATTAATACGTTTTCAGTCTTTTAAGAAACATTTTTGAAGCAAAAAATCAACAATAATATGTAATATTTAGAATACTTAAGACTAGAAAGACTGAAACTTAGTATATACCTATATTGCCCAAAAGCAGTCGAAATGTCTTCATTGTGAAAAAATGATTAACGTGTAAAGAAATTTTTTTTTTTTTAAAAAATTAACTTTTAATATTTTTTATATTATTTACAATCATATAACAACTTATTGATAAATTTTAACAATAAAAAAAAATTTACTTCACTTGGGAAAAAAAATATATTCTAAAAAGTTCTAAGAGAGAAATTGTTCATTATATATGCAATTGTTTTTCTAATTGAAATTAAAAAGCAGTCAAAATGACTTCCTTGGGCAATCTAGTGCTAAGCAATTGATAAAGATGAAAAATGAACGAATATATTAAATAATAGAAAGGTAAAAAAAAAACTTATCTTATTTAACATAAATAACTGCTCTTATTAATAAGCATCATTCCATTAAAATGAACACTTTTATAGTCTAAAAGCAAAAAAACTAACATGTAAATATATAATTAAATTTAAAGGGATGCCACTACAACTCGTAATATATTTTATATATGATTTGATATATTTCTAAAATACATACAGTACCTTAAGAAATTATTTTAGATATTTCATTAAAAAACCATAACCCTATTAGTAATATATTTTATTTTAAAGAATGGTTACAGTGCTTAACATTTTCATATTTTTAATTAGATCCTTTTATTATATATATAGCTGAAATAACTATAATTATATTCATGAAAACTACCACGTTGAGTTAGCGAGTAATGAAGTTAAAAGCTAATGAGAAATGTATCAAATATTAAAGATAACAAAAAAGCCACTTATTGTATTCATTACATGAATCCATGTTTGTACTCTGAAATTCTAAGTGAAAGGCCGAAATTTTAGTGAACAGTAGATCATCCATGTTTTAACACTAAACTACATTTAACTATATACCTGTATGAAATCGCGTATGTGCTACTTGAAGCCTTATATTAGCACGTTTCCCTTCATGTCTTTCAAAGCGCCTAAACATTTAAGTGCATGTAATTATTTGTCGAATGCCAATCACGGGATGATTTCAAAAGGAATATGTGTGTGAGTTTTGACAAGAGCTCCGGTCATTTAAGCGGTATCACAACTCGCTAATGATCCTTAAAGACCCTGAACGGAGGGAGGTCACTCACAGATAGCTTTCTGGGCTATTGTATTCAGAAGGAATTAAAGAGGTAAATATCTGCTAAAGCTGTTAAAGATCATAAGAGTATAGTTAAATATATAATAGTCACTGAATCTATCACCTCAAAATTTCGAATTATCCAAAAGTAACACATCCAATCTTTAGGTTTCCTTACATAAATAGGAATTCTGAATGTTGAAAAAATTTTGTATTGAAATATTCACATCTCAAGAATATAAATAATTATTAGGTAAGGTATGTAACACATCTCAACTAATAATTCATATTAGCATATCCATTAGCACAAACACTTGATTACTAGGCGTTTGCAAAATCCAACAATTCGCATGCTAAATACCACGTGTTTGACCGATGAATATGAGTATTTAGTAATATAACACTTTTAAGTTTCAATGTTATGTTATTGTAAGTTTAAAATTGCTCTGATATTGTTTCAATTCACAACTAATTCTATGAAATTCTGATGTTTACCAGACTGATAGTAGATCAATGACAACGTATTCTCATTTCAATGATTATTTTTATTCAATGGAATATATGATCCCTGTAGTATATACAGAGGTTTATTTTCTTTCATTTGCTATAACCCCAATTCATCTCCAAATAAAATATAAATGATAATGTAGTATCTAAGTAGAAAATATAATATTTTCTTTATTAATAAATTTTAAAAAGTATTACCAATACACCTCATTTTCCTTAAAATTAAATAGCTTTCGCTATTAATATTTTGCTGTATTTTTGAAATTAGAAAAATTCATATATATAATTCCATGGAAAAAATTATGTCATACTATTCTTCATTTTTTCAGATAAGAAGCCTTAGATTGCGTATGTGATTGTCAGCAATTTTGAACCACATTTTTAACAGATTAAGATTGTGTTTATAAAGCAATCAAAATATTTATTTTTAATCGTTGCATAGTTCAAAAACATTCTCACTTAAGACAATATTAAAAAAAATCAAACACATTTTTGTCCTATTTTATTGTTATTCTAATATATCCAGTCTGCAAAAATTGCTCCTAAATGCTTTCAAGTATGCGTATAAGAATTATTCTATTAAGTAAAGAGCAATAGAGAGAGATAGAGAATAATAAGTCCTAATTTTAAAAAAAATCTAATTAATATTATTTTAAACATTTTAAAGCTTCAATCGTTGAAAATGCAAACAAGATAGGGGTGTTTTACATATCAGGGAATCCAAGCTACATTTGAGTGACGAATGAGAGATGTTCAAAACGGATCCGCAAAAAAGTATAACACCCCTGTGATTAAATATACAATGTTTATTATTTAGAAAATTTAAAAACAACCCCACTAAATTTGTAATCAATAACCCAATTATTCACAGTTACAAGCACAAGTTGCTCTCTCTCTCTCTCTCTGACTGTACTTATTTTTAATAAAAATTATTTTTCACATAAACGTTTCCCTATTTCATTACGATTACTTTGAAATAATTCATCCGTGTATGAAAGGGCGACAACTATCTCCTTTGAAGCAAGACCAAGGCGCGACAGCTCTTTCAATCTCATATCAGCGATTGCTATTAATGAACCTGGCAGATTCATCGAAAAGAAACCGAAAGTTTCTCGAACGCCAAGATTCACAACTTTTAGACCCTTGTTTTATCTTTATTAAACGTCTGAGTTTCTTCGGCAGATGGAAGCCATCTGAGCATCTTATAGTGATTCTGAAGGCACTTATTGCGAGTATTTGTTAACCATTAATCTCGTGACACATACTAGAGGAAGGGGTCTCTACACTCCTGACAAGTAGCGGCTCAGCAAATCAAATCTTATCCATCTTCAATAAAGAACATAAGCGATTCTGTACATTTTATTTAATAATTAGAAGTAAGCTACCCCTCACCCTTTATTTGTTCTCATGATCACGGCCCCTTATTAAAGAACGAGGCGAGGGACGCCAATTTGACAGCTGTCACCTCGACTAAAATCGCCTACGATAGCGCAAGAAACACGACATCGCTTCCTTCCTGCAGAAAGCTGGCAATTTAATAAGGCCTGTCTTCTCTTCACATGGTACAATCTTGTGGACGCCAATCGACAATCGGTATTTCAATAACCTTGCGAAGGAGCTACATTCATCTTCACCACTCTACCTTTCGATATTTTTTTCAATGGCTGAAGGAAGATGGATGCCGATGGATTCATTCAGGCTACTTATCTAACCAACCGACTATTCCTGGTGGTATAATAAATGTGCAATTGAGTGTACAAAAGAGATTGTAATAGTACTGGGAAGGAATTGGTGTTTCTGTCAACTGTCATGGGTTTCAAAGGAAGTTAGTCTATGAATAGATACGATATAATTATCGATTGTCTTTGTCACACTTTAATACATGATTTTTTTCCAAGTTTTGGAAAGTTTTATAAAAAGAGGGATGTATATATTCAAGTATTACTCGTATTAATTGAAAAGTTAAAATTAATTTATAAGAATTCTCAAATGTATATAAGCAATCATTAAGTGTTTCAAAAGTCTTTAATAATATTTAATAAAAGACTAGATATATATTGAAAACTGTGCAATACACATTTCAAGTTCATAATCTTCTGAGATTACATTTTGTAAGAGAGAGGATATATTTTTATCTCCTACAAAATATATAAATTCAAGACTACCAATTACTCAATGTAGAATGCTTCTGGGTTACTCACTTTTTTATGTTTTATTATATTCTTATCCAATGTTATTTTTTATTTTGAATTGAATCGTTGTAGGTAATATCGTAATTACTACAAATGCATTGATAAAAGGGCTTCATATTAATTACCTCGGTGATAGACTCTCTTTAGACATAAAAGTAATAGCTTGATTTATAATTATATATAGCTATATATTCTCTATTTCATTTTAAACTAATTTATAGACATAAGTATATCTGATATAGAGAATTTTTAGATAAGTTATGTAGTTGTATTTGCTTATCTAAGGTAATTTAAAAGTGGTGCTATTATGCATGTTTTATGGCGATTTTCATTTGCAGTTTTATATTACGTATACGTGATCCTTTTTTTTTCATTGAAATAATATAATACATTTTCTAATTTTCCTTGCATTTCTTACATAATTACTATTCATATATCCCCTACGTTCCAAGAATTTCAAATGAAATAAATATCAGAAAACAAAAATGTAACCACACACTGTATTCTTGAGCTTTTGAAAAATATTTTAAAAAATAATATAATTTTGTTCCTTCATATATTTCATAAAAAAATTTTGAAAAGGACATAACTCAATACATTTTAGAAAATATCTCTATTAAATTACCCTAAAATTAAAAAACCGTCATGTGATTCAGCAGATATTAAATTTAATAAAGTTAGTTGCTTTTCTGCATAGTCAATATTATTTTTGTCAAAATCTAAACTCAATACAACCAACACCATTTTTAATTATCTACTTCAACACAACAACTAAAATTGCATCGTTTATATTACGTAATGTTTTAACTACAAGTTTCGAGCAATTTCATATATAATTTTCTCTTTCTTTATTTACTTAAGAATTTTTCAAAAAATAAAATATTTTTATATCATTTAATAGAAAATTTTTCCATTAAATGTGGTTTTCCCCTTCGAAGAATTTCGTATGAAGAAATCTTGGATTGAATTTTAAGCAAAGACGTAAATAAATGTGTTTTTTCCTTTAATGAAACCAAAGCTTTTACGATTCATTTGGTTTGATTACAGAGTTCAGAAAGTGAAAGAACTTTTGTACCATACTTGGGGGGACATTAGCTAAGAGAAAATGGTTGATTATGCATCTGAGCAGTAAAGAGAGGTAGGATGATAGAGAATAAGTAGACAGCATGATCTTAATTTCATTTATCTACTCAATAACTGTTAAACTAGTAATTAGGCAGGCAAAGGGAAATCTTCATTTACGCTGCAATTAGGTATTTTGAAATTACTTTAGTCAAAAATTTAACCTCTGAGATGAAATACGTAATATAGTGCTTAGCAATATATTTCTATTGTGAAATAATTCTTGCTTTTCAGCTATTTTTTTTTCTTTTCGAATTAGTAATTTAACAAAAAGTTATTCGAAAAAAGTATGATATTTAGGACACATATAAATTACAAAATATTTGATAAAATATTATTCATTTACAGCTCTTTATTTTTTATCATACCAAAAACTAAAAAAAAATTTATAATGTTTATATTTAGACAAATAAAAATTTTATTTCTGGTTCCCTATCATCCTTAACTAAAGAAACTTTAACAGCTTAGGTATTCAGTAATACTCATGAGACAAGGGAAATTAAATAAACAGCAGAATACGATAATTGGTCATTTTTTTATTTGCTACATTAAGTAAGAAAAATATTTTTGAAATTTAATACTTCCTTGTAATTCACTGACATATATGGAAAAAAAATTTTAATAAATGAAACGCTGATTTATTTATAATTATTAATTAATAAATTTATCTTATGCATTTTTATATAAATCTTTTAATTAATGTTTAAAAATAACACACATACATATTGTACTGCTCAAATTAAATTATTTCATCTTATATAATAGGGGTAAGATGAATCAAAGCAAGTGTTGATTACAAAATTATTTTCACTTTTCAAAACCATATTACTGGTTGAACATTAAAACTAAATATTTAAATAGTCTTGCATGCAAACATAAAGCAGCCAATTTAAACTTGACCTAGTTCCCTATAAAAGCAAACTTTCCCATCGTATATTTATTTTGAATTTTTTTTTTTATTTTTAGGATGTTAAAATGTCTCAAGTTACATTTAATTTGAACCTCTAATTGTTTCATCTTAAAAGTAATATTTTCCCCTTGAAAGAGAAAACATGTAAACTTAACCAACAAAGATAAAAAAGAAGTTCAGTAAATAAAAACAAGGAAACATTTTCATTGACAACATATATTAAGGGAAAGCTAATATAAATATACTTAAGTAAATACAAGCACATCATATAAATTCAAAACTTAGAGAAGTATATAAGTACATAGTATGACGAAAAGGAAAAAAAATTACAATCACAAAAACTACATTTAAAAGGGAAAAAAATGATTCACACGTATTTCAGATAACATGTTAATTTTCCTGTACGATTAATAAATGGTGCAGAAGGCTAGAAGCTTTTTTGAAATGAAATTTGACTAATTCTATTTTTATTCCTGTGCTATATTCAGCAACGCTTATTTATAAATAGAGAAGCTCGAAGAATTCTTAAAATAAGACTTCCGCTTAAAATCTATTTTTAGTTAGAGAGCTTCTGCCATGTGTTAAATTTATTGTAGCTTTATTTTTGTTTATTTGAAAAACTATATTTCAAGAATTAATATATATTCAAAAACATTATTACTTTTTTATTTAATCCTATAATTTACTATATTTTTTGGAAAATTAGTTAACCTATTCTGAACCTCTTTAATATTTTCTCAGGAATAATTATAATCAATCAAAGGTTACTGTGAAAATATCGTTCCGTAAGATTGCTTAATTTCTGAGAATAAGATTTAACTTTGAACTTCACAAAGAGTAAAAATATTTGTACATAATCTTTATTTTTTTATAGTTCTAAAGATTTACGATGAATTAGTAAAAAAGGATTATACACAGTCACATTCCAGTCAATTTAACAAAATTTTGAAATAACGCTGTTTCATTTCGGGAACTAAAAAATATCTAGCTTGTTATTAAGCAATCAACAGATTATATTGGAATATATTGCGTCGGTATTTACTAATCAGAAAGCATACTACCTCGATTTCTCTCAAATGTGTTAATGCTATATTGTTATATTGCTTCATATATTGCTTTAAACTACAATAGTTATTCCTACAAATACATTTTTTCAGGAATGAAATTGAATAAGAGATGAGGAATTAAAATAACACTTATAAGTAGGTTAACAATGTAGGAAATTTGTAATGTGTAGTTTTAAATATCATGTACTTTTATACATCAGATTGAAATAAATTAATTGTTCGTATGAGGGGGTTTTTTTCGTTTTTTTTAGGACAAAAATAAGATTTTAAAAATATGGCTTTTACGAATTGAAATCATTTTTTTTTAATTTTATGTCATTTTTACTTTGTGTGGTATTTTCACGTACAGCTAGCACGTATTTTTTAAACATTTTATTGAACTTTGCAACAATTATAAAAATTGTCTTGGTTAGTTGTTTCCAACATTCAAGCGAATGAAAATTTAAAAGAAAACAAAAGATGCAATACTACGTTAATAAAAGTGACTTATAAAGTTCTATAAGATTCTTTTAATTATTTCTCGATAATCCTTTATATTTCAAAATAGCTCCTGTTTTATCCCGGAATGAAACTACTGTTGTAATTAACATTGAATTTTCTTTATTTATAGCCATAGCGCTGTACATCAAATGTGTGTGTGAGTTGCATTTTTGATACAAATAATAAAAATATACGCTGTATTCTTAAATTTGTTAATACACAAACATTTTTGAAAAAAAAAAACATTGTTAAAAATTATATCTTAAAGTGTATAGTTACATATATATATAGAACAAAAAATAAACGATAGATAATCTAAATACTGTCAACTGAATCTTTCGATAATTGAATTATAATAATAGCTGAGCAACCCAAAAAAACTTTAACTCTGTCTTTTCAGTAAGCTTATCAGTTTCTGTGTTCACCTTTTATCTATATATTTTTAACTATTTATGTATTTTTCATTATTCTCTAAATTAAGCATTCAAAATAGAATAACAAAAACAAAAAAAATAATAATAATAATTCACAAAATATTATTTGTCCAAAACATGTTACTTAACTAAATGTTTACAAATAAAGAAAATCATTATATGTAAAGCACATTATAAAAAATACATATATTTCCCTTTGTAAATGTTTATAGAAATCCCTCAATTGCATTCCAGCGCATTGGCGAAGAGACAATATTTATCGCTCTAGAAGCGATCACTTGGCAAGTTCTCTTCCGCGCCAGTCGCGCCAACTGTCGACCCCCTCCATCTACTCAATCAAATAAGTAGGCGGGAGCGAAAATGTCAAGAAAAGGAGAAAAGAGTTTTTCTTTTGATCCGGCATCGTACCCCTTGAGCGCTTTCCTCTCCCGTCCCCAAACCCAAGAGAAGAGCAAGAAGGAGATCGATAGAGAACGGACCATTCACAGCGCCCTCTGGTTAATAAATCAACAACCTTTGTTTTTCTTCAACTAAGGAAATGAAACCCAACAGTGGGAGACCGGCGCCATCTTTTTCGCATTTTCCCTCAAAATAATTAATCATCTTTTTCGGAATGCCTGTTCTAGGAAATTGATTTATTCATTAAAATCTAGCTAAAACTAAATAATTTATCATGAATAACAAATTATATTGTTTAAAAAAAACCACTTCATTGAGAATAAATTAAAATCAGTAATAAAAAGCAGTAAATTATCCTCTATTTGTGAAAAAAGGATTCAACCATTTTTTAAAAAATAAGAGAATGAGTAAAAAAAACTTTTTAAATAAGGATTCGTATTACAATTTTGTAAATAGTTTTAAAAGAAATGTTTTATATATTGTTTTCGGAATTTAATCATATATGTAAATGGAACTTAGCTTTTTTTTTAGGAATGGGATTATTTCTAAAAGAAAAATTATAGTTAGTGCAATATTTTTTTATTACACATATAAGTCCCAAAACAATATTCAAACTATCCACCCTTAGTAGATAAGTGATAACAATATTTGGACTTATTCATTGCTTGATATTTAAAGAAAAAAAGAAATATTTAACTAAATAGTAATTTTTTAGATACAAAATTCACCTAAAAATTTCGGAACACACATGGGGACCTGATGATGAGTTATACATTATAAAAGTTTTTTTTTAATTATTATTTACCTTCGATGTTAATCTGACATAAACGTAAAAGAAGGAAATAAATGCATCAATTAAACAAAAGTAAATTCATTGAATAAATATAATGCTTAAAATATATGCACTATGGAATATATTTTATGAGTATAAATTTAAAAAAATGTTTTTTAGTATTTTTCACGAACTAACATGTAAAGTTCATTAGAAAACTTAATTTCATAATAGATATTGAATAAGTTAGATGTTGAATAAGAAAGAAAGTTGAAAATAAAAAGGAAATGGTTAATGAAATGCCATTTAAATGAGTATTCCATGATAAAAAAAATATATCACAAGAATAAAAAAAAATTTAGTAGAATAAAAATAGTAGGGAATTATATATTTCTTTTTAGATAATTGCTCCCAATTCCTGTTCAAAATATAAATTATTCTTTTTACGCAATATATTTGCTTACAGCAAAAAAACGTGAAAACTAGAAGCAAAAAAAATTCAATCATTAAACAGATGATAAATAATAAAATTAAATCTCCCATATTAAAAAAACAAAGAAGCTTAAAATTAAAAATATAACAATATTTTAATATAGAATTAATAACATGTTTTAAATAAAAGCTAGGAAAGGGGAAAAGGAGCCAATAAAAATATGAGACGCGTCAAAAAGGTAAATAAACAAAAAAACAAAAAACATCCCTCTACATCCGAAGAATAAAATTAAACCATCATCTTTTTCAACTTTGTGCTAGAATATAAAACCAATTAATTTCACAAAACAAAAATAAATGCTCTGTTATTCTAATATTTGTATATCCCAGATTAAATTAATATATAATTAAATTAAAAAAGAAAAAGGGCTTTCTTAAGAGTTGATTGATAAGAATGTAAAATACACACCGATAAAAAACCCTGCAAACCTGAATTGAGTTTTCTTTCTAAAGAATGTATCTTAAGAAAGAAAAAAAAACTGAACGGCGTAAAAAAGAGAAGAAAATCACTTATGAAAGAAAGCGAAGCGGACAGCCCACGTCTTGGAGGCATTCCATATAGGGCAACCTCCAGTGTTGTAATCCGCATATTGTACCCGAGGGTGTCGGAAGAAAGCAATCCCAATTGCTTCTTTCGTGTGGCCGAGCGCTTCACCTGGCTGAAGTTTGGGCACGCGTCACATTGGCCAGCGAGCGACCCCTGCCCACCCCCCTACGCCTCTCTCCCACCGCTCTCAGCTACGGACCGGCATTTGGTCACTGGTCTGCGGAGTAGCAAGCAGTGAGCGCTCTTTTGTGTGGACACTCAACGACCTACAGAGATGACCAACGAGCCGCGGAGAAGAGGGCCTGGCAGCAGAGACCCCAGGGTTTGGCAACACCACATGCGGCAAGGTACGTTACTACTTTGACAAAGCACTTTGTATGGGGGAAAAACACGCGAAAAAAAAGTAATACTAGTTTTTGGGCTTTTTTTTTTTTTGAAGTCAAAACTTAAAGTGTGAAAAAGAGTTTTTTTATTAGTGGAATACGTAAAAATTTGTGAGAAAATTACTAAAAAAATAAAAATAAAAATTTCAAATGTTTTTTTTTTTTTTTTTTTGTGATAAAAACTAAAAGTTCTTAAGAAGTAGTTTTCGGTATTTTTTAATTAGTTTTAATGAGTTTTTAAATTCATTTTTCTCAGAAACTTATAATGATATATAACTGTTTTTAAATATATATAAAGGGGGAAAAACAACACAAGAATAGGAAAAAAAAATCTGACTTAAAAAAAAAGAAAGAAAATCGAGAACGCTTAAATGAAAATAAAATTAATTGAAAAAGAGGGATGAAATTGAATTAGAATTATGGAATTATTTTATAGAAAAGTTTCTAATATCTCTTGGGGATGGGATTATTTTATTATTGTTGTTTCCTAAGAGAATGGGAAACTGTAGAATCGAGAAAAGATCGGGAGAAGCGAAAAGGGCCGACTGCGTATCGGCGTGCGCGTGCTCCCAAGATTGAGGCGATGGACAAAATGGCGTCTCCCTACTCGGCCCGCATCTTTTTCGTGTCATGAAGAGGATCTGTTTCTTATCGTTCTGGACGAAGGTAAGTGTGGTAGGGGAATAGGAAAATAAACGATCCGTGTAAGTATCAGTCGGGGGGGGGGCTTAATGAAGGTTGAGAAGAGGGGGATAGAAGTTGAACAAGTGAAACTTGCATCCTCCCGCTTCGACTGCATCCCGATAGATGCGAATAAAAAAGATCGTTCCTCTGCTCTTCGGCTTCGCTTGTTTCTCTCCCCCCCCTTTCGATCGATCCTGGGGGGAGAGGAAAGAAGAGCAATGAGAGGAGGATGCATGCATGGAGAGTGAGAAAAAGTTTTTTTTCCTCGCGTTTCACAAGCATAAAGAGCAGCCGCCAACCAGGGCCGTTGGTTGTTGGCTGCTGCGCAGTTGGCTGAGTTTTGATTGGGCAAGAGAATGCAAAAATGAATGGATTTTTCGTCGGTTTGCGTCATTTTATGTTTTTGAAAAATTCATTATCTCTCGCTGCTTTTGGTTGCTTTGGCTAATAATTAATACGAACCCACGCCGAGTGGCTAGCACGCTCCCAAAATTGCGGTAATTACTTTTTCCCCAGAACTAAATAGTTGCTTGGGAAAAGTTTTCCAGAGTTTGTGTATCTCTCTGGAAGCGAATGTTTATTTTAAGCTCCTAAAGGGAGATCGTAAATTTAGAGAACGGAAAAACTCTTTGTGACTTGTAATGTTCGCGCGACGTTGTTCTGCACCCTTTAGAATTTTTCTCTCGCGATCCTTAATTATAGTGCCACGCCAAAAAGAGTTTTCGTTGTAAATGAATAGCATCTGTTTACTTCTTTTAGCAAATAAAGCTTTCCATTCAAAACTGCGATAGAACGTTATCGACGCATTCAAAGATAAAAGCATAATGAAAAGATAAACCAGAGAAATTCGAGTCTTTATTACTTTTCAGAAGAAAGGGCCTGATGTAGAGCTTATATTTCCACAATACAATTCGTAACACCATTTCAACGATTCCAATAACATCTATCCTCTGAGCAGAATCAACCAAGCATTTAGTCTGTTTACTAAGCCCTGATTCAAACTGACACTGAAAATTGCTACTATAGCTTTAGAAACAGTTTCTATAGGATTACAGTTCTTTCTAATAATTCAGATACTCAATATCAGAATAACATGATACTCGTTCAAATACAGATTATACTTCCTTTTTTTATAAGCAATTATAAACATATCTTAACATTTTAAGAGTATGTGATGTTTTCAATCTTGTTGCTATAATGTTCTTGCAAACTTTTAGGTTTTTAGCGATATACTTTCATATCTAATTCTATGCTGAAATTCTTGATTTAACAAAATGTTTAACTGTTCAAAATTTTGCAAATTTTTAATTGTTAGTGAAGAAAAATTGGAGCATTATTAAATCAAATCTGTAAATAATCGAGCTAATGTTATTTTATTTAAGGAAATAATTTAATTTCTGTCACCTTTTACTCCATTCTTATATTTTGTCACGAAAGAAAACAACTACAGACATAACTGATATCAGGCAATTAAATTTATGATAATAAAATACTAATGTGCATTAAAAGAGTTCTTTATATTATTCTATTCATATATTATTATATTAAATTAAAAATTTACTGTAACTCACAGTTTACAGTTATAATCAAACATTAACTGAAAATTTTCCCTTAAGCTTATATTGATTCCTATTTTAATTATATTTTTAACAAAATATGAAACTACACGTATAATACTAGATTTTGAAAATAAATATTTTCTTTTAAACCTGTTTTAAAGTACATATCTGTGTATTATTTGAATTTCTCGATTAATAAGTTTGTTAATTATTCTTAAGCAATAAAATACAATTGAATTTATTACAATGATTTAAATGTAAAAAAATTTGATAATTAACTATTAACTATTTTAATAACTCAGCATGTTTTAGACAGCATATATTTATCTCACTTATACCTTTTTATCACTTCTACACAGAAATAATTGCACCCAGTGCAGGGGCGTAGCCACCACTGTATCAGACGTATCAAAGCTATGGGCCCCAACATGTGTAAGCAAATAATCATAAAATGATATCAAAAGTCCTTTTAACAGAATTTCCACTTCCTAAAAAGGCCCCCAAGGAATTTTGATACAGGGCCTACTCTGGACTAGCTACGCCAGTGCCTTAATGCTTGTTTTTATCGAATTTCAAATTTTTTTTTCAAAAATAAAGAACAATTAGAAAATTTTAATCTATTGAAAAAAAAACTCTTCAAATAAACACCCGATTGAAGATATCTGTAACACACATCTATAACATACAATAAATTTTTCTATCATCGACAATTTCCATGAAAATTTTGTTTGTGCCAAGTAATATTTCACTTCTTAACAATCAAGTAGCGTTAATGAAAGTGAGTCTCTTTTAGCACTAAATAGGCTCGTGGTTGAGAGGTTTTGCGTGTTAGCGTTCTAAAGGTTTAACGAACAGCCGTGAACGAAGTCTTTAGTTTTACTCTCTTAAACACCTATATTTTCAATTTACTCTTGACTTTCAAACCCCCTCCTACTTCCAAACTTACTTGCTCCGCAGTTTTTGTTGATGTAGCCGTAGATGCTCGTTACTACTTGTTTGCCGGTCGTACAGTCAGACAGTGATTAAACAGGGTAATTTAAAGTAAATTAGCGTGTAACTTAGAAGCAAAATATGCATATGTGCTAAAAATTTTCCTTTATCTTAAAACCAGAACCCATTTTTAAGTAGCTTAGCATTTAGATAAGTAAACCTCATGGTTTCAAAGCAAAATAATTAGAGTGTAAGAAAAGTAAACTTTACTATAGAGTAAGCTCCTATCACGTAAAATAAAGTTGCTTCTATAATAATATAGCAATGCTATGACAATTACTTTAATGTATAACTCTTTTTCAATTTTTTAAGAAGTGACTAAAAGTTTAATTAACTTAAGTAATATAAGAGAATATATAAGCAAAACTAAAAATAATAGTTTTTTCTTAACGAAACTTCGTTTTTGATTGTCTAAAATGAAAGTACCAAAAATACTACCAGTTAGTAATTTTAAATTATACAATAATACTTTTTGTGGTTCTTATAAAAATCAGGTCAAGTCTGTAACAATTAAATTTTCATTAGCATAAATATTTCTGCAATTCTTAATAACAATTATATTATTTTAATACATTACATCATATAAATGTATACATATGAAAGAAAGAAAATATTGCACAATAGAGCAGATTTTATTTTTTTTTACCGAAAAATATTTTTAACCCAAATTTCCCTGTGAAAGTAAATTAACACAAACTGTAGTAACATTAAAACTCAATTAGAAATTTTAAAAGTGTATCTATTAATGTAATAAGTATTAATTTATTTTCTGTTTCTGTATTTTTGAATAAGAAGAGAAGAAACACAGTTTTCTTAACACGGTTGACAATGTAATTTAATATAAACTCAGCTTCGTTTAAATCCATTAGAGAGAGCTCATCATTAGGAAAATTTAATTTTTTAAGTTGAACAATATATTGTAAAAAAATGTATGATTGCTTAAGAGAGAAAAACATAATTTACACATACAATTTTGTTATAAAATTTATAGAATTTTTAAAAAATTATTGTAAGCTCTTAAATTAAATAAAAATTTTCTAAGAAAAAATAGTTTATTTTTAAACAAGTTAATCACTAAATTTCTATTAAAACTCAGCAATGCAATACGTTGAAATTAGTAATAATTGTATAGTCATTTATTATAAATATATAAGTAATTTTAAAGAAATTGTCTTTGTTTTCTTAGATATATTTTATTATATATTTGTTTGCATATAGAAAGGAAATATACCACGATAGATCACAGTTTAATAATTCTCAAAAACATTTTTAATGAAAGTAAAACAAATAAACTAAAAAGAAATATTTTAACTTTATTTAGTTTAGATAGCTTGCAGAAACTTAAAATTATAACAGAATAGACATTATTTAAAGTAAATAGATTTTAGTCAAATAAAATGATTACACGAGGTTGGTAAAACAAAAGTTCCATTTATTTTTAGTTAGTGATTAGACTTTTCAATTAGTATTCTCAGAAAATAACCAAATTTCAAAAATAGTTTGAGCTTTAAAAAGTAGAATCTAAAATTGTTTTTTTCTTTCAAATCTTATGTATATTTGTTGGCTTATTAAAATTTGAGGACTGAAAATAGTAACAAAATGAAAGTAAAATGATAATCTAAAAATAATGTGGTACGCATCAAATTGTTGGTTTTGATATGTAAGCATTACACCTCCTTCAGAGGATATTGTTCCTTTAAACAACTAATATCTTATGATATAAATAATAAATTTCCGAAAAAGAGAGGGGATTATGTTAAGTACTTTTCAAAATGTATTGAGCTCCTGAAAAAATGTGAATGAAAGAAAATGCGTCCTGAATGGATGTAAAAAGCTCCTGAAAGATTTCACACAATTAAATATTTCCCAATAATTAAATTTTTCAAGAAATGGGTAGCTCATAAAGTATGGTTATTTGCGAATTATTTTAAGACTCCCCTAATTGTAAATATATGCATTAAAATTTACGCAATAGTTCAACTTAAGTGTAGTATAAGCCAAAGAAACCAAAATATCCTAGTTAATGTAAAATAATTTTTAATGCCTATGATTTCAAATGGATGGGAAAATTCAAATGAAATATCTATCTGTAAATGAAAATTAAATGTTGAGTGAAAGTGAAATGTTGATCTTGTTAATAAATTGATTCGACAGATTATTTTTCTTTTCACCACATTCTGTCTTTTGGATTTGAAATATATTAATTAAAACTTCATTTTAGAAGTTCATATTTCACATAATACGAAATTAAAGTTTTGTGAGAAAAATATTACGAAAATGTGGCTCTATGATGACTGTCGGTAATTATAAAAATAATTTTTAGAACAGATCTATTTTTTAAATTTTAAGTGTCAACAAAATTTAAATAATTCATAAAAAACAAATCACATATGAATTAAAGAAATGTCAATCTATACTCAAATTATGATAAGAACATTTTTACCATATTAATCATTTATATTTATCATTTTACTTCAAATATTAAAATAGTGACATTCTGTAAAATAGTTTAAATTGCAATGAAGTTTGCTAGGTGTAATAAAATTTTAAATCTATTATAATTGAATTAAAAATTTTTTTTTGCAAAAGCTTACCGCAACTTTGACTGTCTTAAGAAAATTTAATGATGAATAAATTTCACTTTTAACTATATTAGATAGAGTATAGCATTTTGATATAATAAACTATTTGCTTACTCTTTATATCTTTCTTTACACTTTTCTTCTTACTATATATATTTTAAATAATTTTTTTAAAATTTATTTCAATTTAAAATATCATGTAATGTATTTTAAAGTATGTTTTGTTTTCCAACTTCACTGAAAAGATTAATTTAAAAAATTAGCTGCGTTTTTCTGTTACTTACACAAGGAATGTTTAAAAATGCATCATAATTGAAATTTTTCTTCATCAGATTTCTTAAAATTTGACTTGATTCATTTAGATATATATATATGATTTTCATTAATGTAACATTAAAAAGACCTTTAAATTCGAATTAAGGAATAATTGTGCGTTTAGAGGTAAATTAAAACAATTTTATATAGATTTAGCATCATTGTACATTTAAATTAAATTGTTTTATTTATTTTTGATATTTTAAACAATAACATTTCATCTTGATATTAGTGCAAGTGCCTTCTTAAGCAGTACTTTGTGATACTTAGCTTTAGATTATACTTTTTTAAGAAATAGAAAAAAATTACTCATGTTTAAATAACATCAAAATAAATTAGAGTTTTTAAAATATATTAATTCAAGAAAAAGTTTTCAAAGATAATGCGAGCAAAGTGTAAGTTTGAATTCAGTTTATTAAATATAAAGTAGAATGATAAAAGTAAAAAACTTAATTTCTATAAAAAGCTCTGGAAATTTGAACTAATTTGACCAATATATTTAGAAAAATATATTAAAATATCAATAAAACTATTTTAATCCTGTTAAATTAATTTTATTTCGAAGTAAGAAGCTAAGAGATAAAGTTCAATAACCACTCTCTTAAATTTACCTGCATATACTTCCTTGTTCGACGCAGGGTTGGGAACGCGTGAAAGAAAAAAATAACTCTTCCCTTTTCTTAAGATATCCCTTTTACACTCCCCATTCCTTCGTCGCCCTAGTTCTCAGAAAGGGGTGCTCCAAGGGATTTTCACTTCACCTGTTTAAGAATTTTTTTAAATCTTTAGACTACAAAGGTTATTGTCCTGACCTGAACTTTTCCATATCTCTAAGCGATTAACACCTTCTCTTCTACAAGTAACTGATGAATTCCTTAAACTTTAAGAAGTACAAAAATTGTACCGTTTTCATATACGCTAACCATTTTAACAAAGTGAACAATGAGTAATTTCCAAATTGTTCAGAGCTCTTTTAAGTTCAGGTTATTGTCTACTGTTTTATACTTTAACATGCATAAACAAAATGTTTAAGACTAATTTACATAGAAAATTTTGCATCATGTAAAATCTCTTCTATGTCCATGTGCATTAGATGATTCATAATTTTTAAGCCAAAGTAAACAACCACCAACAGATCAGACCTTTAATTTAACACACATTGCATACAGTCAAGTCTTGTTTGTTTACTTCAATGACTAGCTGAAAATTTCACTCTTAACTCAGACGAAAACAAACATAACTTTATCATTTTAATTTAACACGAATTTGAATGTCCTTTGTGTTCTAGTTTTCTGTTAAGTATAGCTGACAGAAATAAGTTTTAACGAGTATTTTCAGTTACTTTATGCCTCCTTTAACTAATAATTTTGGTAAGAATATTCGATTTTAAAATGTAGAATTAGCAGGAACAACGATGGTATGTCAAATTTATATCGTTGAGTTTCATGTGAAGGAATACTTGACGAAAGTATTAGTTGTTTACTTTCTAATTATATTCAAACATATTTACGAAAACATCCAAATATGTGTTTGTCTCTAACAACTAATTGTGAATTTTGCTTCGAAACACTTGTTTTGCGATCAGAGTAGGCTAGATTTAGAGCGATCTTAAATAGCTTGTATGTTTTGTTCGAGACAGCTGTGGCCAAGCAGTATATTTTCTTTAACAAATAATCTTGTTGTATATCGAAATATATGTTAACAGTTGGCTCAACAACCCATAAAATTAAATATTTTTGAGTTCGAAATGCATGAAATTAGAGGAGTTAAAACACCAGAAAAGACGCGTGTAGTTTCCCTTGGCTACGATAGGTGGCAGGCTCTTCTGCGACTACCATCAACCGCGGATGTTGAAGAGAATTCTACGGAAGCAGCGAATGTTGCGCTCTTTTTTCTGTTCGATTATTTGAAAAAAAAAGCATTCTCAAGCAATTTTGTTTGAAAATGACAAGAAGGTGAAACCGTTCGATTTAATATTTCAAATTCCATTATATAATACACTTATTTTTACATATTTCCTCCTTCTTTATTTCGTAAATTATGAGCCAACTAGAAAAAAAAATTATACAGAGATATCCAGAAATTAGCATAGTTTCTTAAGTAAAAGATTAAAGACCAAAGTAATGTCATATTTTTTTAAATTTGAATTACTTTACTACATAGAATTTTAAGCCAACTTTGGAATTTTTAAAAAATCCTCAAAGTAAGCTTCCCACATCTCAATCTGACTTCATATTTCATTAAAAAAAATATCGGTTGAATTGCATTAACGCAAACTTGAGAGCAGTTTGAGATAGATCTTTAAATTCTGAACGACTATCAAACTACTAAGAAGACACCATAGCTGGTATATTACTATATGATCTTTCATATTAAGGTCCTTGAAAATACTTTGAAGCTCATTTCCTTTAAATGTACAGTAGACAGTCAAAAAATTACAGAAATGCTTAAACAAAGATTACAATTTTGTTTTAATTAATAGATTAAATGCATAACCTGAATTTGATCTGATGGAAAGATCAAACCAAGAGTATTGCTAGATTCTTCCAAGCTCTTGCACAATTTCTTAAGTAATAGAAATATAAAATTTCTGTGAATAAAAACAAAGCTAATACTATATATGTATAATATATTATAAACAGAACAGTAAGTCCTTTATTTGTCATTTTATTGAGCTTAACTACAGAAAGAAAACTAAAAAAAACAAAAATCCTTAACTTGAAACTGGAAAAACTCAGTTTCATTAAATTCAAAATAAATAATGAGCTGTCTTTTTGTTTGTAACGTTTTATAACTAATAGTTTATTTAATATACATTTACAGATATAGAAAGTGATACTGAACATTTTAAGCGCAAAGAATCTGGATATCAAGATCTTTGGTACTGATAATTTTTAATAAGAAATTTAAGTATAAAATATAATGGCATTAGAAAAAAGTTAAAAAATGTCAGTTAGGTCATATGTTACTAAATACTATTTGTTATTTATTTCTATTTCAGAAATTATTATTGTAAGGATTATGTATCTTAAAAATTATGCTCATTTTTACGAAAACTTCACTCTATTATCCTTGTATTTTTAGGATACAATTTAAAAAAGCTTTGAGTTTTTCTTTCAATATTTAGCTTCTAAATCGCAATAGTTTTTGTTTTCTTCTTTTAATTTAACTGGACTTATACTCTACTGAATGCTATAAAAACGTATTTTTAGTCTCGAGTACGATTCATAATTGCTGAAAAAAGTAAAAAAACTAAACATATATATATATTTAAAAATTTTCACATAAAAATAATGCAAACAAAGCAATATGTAACAAAATATTCCGTCAATTTTCAATCCCCTATTTTGAGAAATCGTTATTCTTTTCTTACATTTTGGCTCTTTGAATTAAAATATTTTACATTTTTAAACGTACAGAGCTTTTCAGATTGGTAGTTTCAAGAGGAACGTCGAATTTTTTACTTCAAAACTGTTTCTTAATGTATAGATAAGTTAGGCTTTTTAGTATTAAGTATCAAATAAAAATTAAATATAATTAACGAAATCTTCGGTTTTTTTCACATATCAAAACAGTCTTTCTTATTGAAAAATATCTTGTAATTTTTTTTAAATAATGAAATACACGAGTAAAAAGACAATAACATGCAAGATATTTTTTAACCAAATGTGTACTTGTTTTTACTCTTATTTTAATTGAAAGATATATTATGATTGTTAATTTAACTTAGACCTTTAATCCCTAAATTTAAATGCAAAGAATATTTATATATTTTAAATTTTCATTATTAGAATATTTGCTTTTTTTTGCAATAGCTATTAAAAGCATTCTTCAATGACTAAAGCTCTCTTAATAATATTTTGTGGAGAAATGATTTTGCTGCCTACATTAGAATATTCCATGTTACTAAATTTGAAGGAATAAATAAAGAACCTTTTTAATATTACCATTGATTAATTTATTTTGCATTGTTAGCTAACAGGTCCAAACATGTGCTTATACAATCGCTCAGACATTTGATACACATTTGCATTTTAATAATACAATCTTCAACTTAAATCACGGATAAACTGTTTTAAAGAGGGATCGTTTAATTGTTAAAGAACAAAATATTGAGAGGTGAATTCTTGAATTCCTGTTATTTAAATATAAATAAAACTAATTTCCAAACTAGGGAAATCATTTTTAATTACATGTTTCTTTATCTGAATTTTTCATAAATAAAATCAATAATATATGTATAAAATTTTTAAAACTTATTAATATAATTATTAATATAATAATTTGATCAATATAATAACTTGATCTTACACTTATTGAACTATGAATAAAAATACTAAGGACTTTATTATTGTTAGTTTGCAAATTTTATAGAATTTCACACAGAATAAGGAATTGTTAAGTTAGTTATATAGTTAAAAGTAAGTTTTTTTTTAAAATTGAAGTTCAAAACATTTGAAAAATTAGATCAGAGCTGTTCTTTTTAATTAACTTCGATAATTTTTTCTTTTGCTTTCTTCTTTCAGCCATGTTAATGTTTCTTAATTGGAATAAAGGAATAAGAAACTTGAATTTATAAATAAAAAATAAGGTAATTTAAGTATATCTGGTGTATAAATATAATCACATCGAATGTTCAGAAAATAGGAAATAGAAAAATTCATGATAATATTTTCTTGTATTTCAATTAAAAAAAATATTAGCAATTCGTGGGTTTGGACTTATACATTAGAAATTGTAAAAAATTATGTCGCATAAATATTTTTTATAAAACATTCCTACTTAAGGAGTTCTACATGAAGCGTATTTATGATTGAAAATTCACTGTAATTTCTTAATCGAATCATAGGGTATAAAAACATAATTTTATGTTTATACATTTGATTTCTCCTCAGCCCCCCTCCCACACCAAATAATCTGAATCCTCGCTACTGCATTTTACTTTTTCTAAACTATGCTTAATATTTCAATTGTTTGTAGGAAGCTCTACAATTATTCCTAAAATGTTATAAAATCTAAATAACAAGTATGACACTTAATGTTTTTGTTTTCAATGCTATTTTTTACTTCAAGTATAAGTAACAAAATATCTACCATTTGTTTTCACTAGTAACGCATAAGCTTTAATGCAAAATTTCCCAACTAAGTTGAGTTTTTCACATATAACTTTTCCCTTTGTTCTTTAAAAAAAGTCCCATTTCTTCATTTTTTATTCTTTATATGTCATAAAATTTTATTAATTTACTAATGATTGTTTTAAAGTTCTTTTTGTAAACAATAATGGCGCTTACAACATTAGTAATGTAATTGTTATACTTTACAAAAAAAAGAAAAATGTTACTGATATTTGCTTATTTTAACGCAAAACCTAATCACTAAGTGTACTGTTTGTTATTAATAAAAAAACATTCAGAAAGAGTAATACATATTAAAGAACCGTGAAGATTGCTTATTCTTATATATAAAACTTTTTTTAAAAAGAACGACAAGAGAAGTCCACTCTCACTTGATTGTAAATTTGTAATAGTCACAGAAATTAATAATTTAAAGAGGAAACAATCTTGTACAATTGATACGCATTTTGAATGAATCTTTTAAGAACTATTTAGAATATGTACTTGAATACTAAAATTTTATTAGTTTTGATGAAGGTCAATAACCTCCAGAGCTCTTCTTTCAAAATTGCAACACAAAGGGGGTTTTCTTTCGATTCCTAAATACTACTTATTGCTACTACTTACTACGTTAATTTTTTTAATTTAATTTCTACATAAAAAGGGAAATAAAAGTAACCCTCAAAAATGACTATTTTGTAACTTAGATCAGAATCTAAGTTTTTAATACTCCAAATATGAAAGTTCAATATCCTTTCCTGGAAGAAAACGAGGAGGTGCACAAGATAAGGGCAGGTCTTTCCCTCGGTCAAAGGGGGAATGCTTGAATAGAATAGCTATAAAAAAAGTCAATTTCTTACATGCATATATAAGACTCTTTCCCCCAAGATCGAGTTGAATTGCGATTCTGAAAATGGGGCTCCACTCTCTCAAGAAAGAAAAAAAAGGGGTTCCACTCTCTCAAGAAAGAAAAAAAAAGGGGTTCCACCTTGCTTTCTGCAAGCATTGAACCAGGAAGAGATCTCAGAAAAGCGGTGGAATGAGCTATACTGTTATAGCTGCTTTTTTTGCTGGGTCCCCAGAAACTTAAAATAACCCTTAGTAAAGTTACATATAATGATTATAAATTGTATATAAAGTACAAATGATAACTCTGGTAATAAATCCACATTTGATGCTGCAAAGTTATCTATAAGTCAAAAATAATTACAACTTAAGTGACTATAAATTTGTAGCGGTCTAAGACGAAGATCAAGGATAAGAAATATCAAAAACTCTTAATATTCTTACTAATTAAGTTACTATATTTTGTAGCTCATGCACTTAGTAAGGATTCATCAATCTAATTCAGGTCCTAGATGCAGTACATGCTATAATTTTTTAAAATTATGATAATTCGATGCTCTTACCGAAGTAATGCTATTTTTAATTAGTTGCATTTTTATTTCTTAGTGTTTTCTGAAAGGAGAAATTGTTCTATAAGTACTCGTGTAAAAATTTGCAAAATACTTTCTTGGGTGTCTAATAAACTATTATAATAGAACAAATAGCACTTATATATCAGCTTAGAAATCAATAAGAAAGGGCTTAATGGGTCATAAAAGCAGAAATTTTACCAACTATAAAAGTTTAGTGGTATCCTAAATATATATTACAATTTATTTTAAATCTGGGCTTTATTTTATAAAATATTTTGCTTCTTTCTGATCTGTGAAAGATTATTTTCCTTAGTAGTTACATACATGCATAAGGCTTTTTTTACGCAATAATGAATACTTAGTAATAACTTTTCACAATCTAAAACTATTTTTTCTAAATTTTTCTTAAAGTCTAATTATTATAAACACAAAAGTCTATACTGTAATGGTATTTTTTTTAAAAAAAAATCTGGTTTAAGAATAAAAAGTCATCAATAATTATTTTCCGTTTAAATATTTAAATAAACACTAATAATTACGTTACAAGGACATACATACAAGAAATAACAATAAAAAATATCAGACCTTGTATCAGAATGCAATGCCACAAAATTTTAAGGACATCTAAATTCTAGTCACTCGGTTGCATTAAAATTTTTGCATTAAAATTTATTTGCTTTTTAACTTAAATTAATTAGCTGCACAATTACATTTTTCTTCAACCAGTCATAGAATTTCGCATAGAATTGAAAAATTGCTCTTATTGATAAGGCATGTCATGTACATTTTCTGAGTTATTGACCATATATGTTAATATTATTTGCTATTACCCTTAATACCCCATGAACCGACTAGTTAAAACAAGAATTCAAATTTGTTAGCATTTGGGAGAAAGCGCTGTCCTGCAACACATTTTTACTTATCATTTTTGGAATGAAATTTAGGGTCTTAATAAAACAAAACATTTATAATGTGTGCGCACATATCCCAAACACGTATCTGAGCTTCAGAGAGTTTTAGATATTTATGAACTTTTTAGTGCACTGAAGTTCAAGTGTAATCTAAGTATTCAACGATTTCTATTCGTGCAATACTGCCTCTTTATGGTTGTAAGATTTTCCTTCATGTAATCATGCAAGTATAATTCATACTGACATGATTTACTACCCGGTACAGTTAACCGTATAATGTGCCCTGGATGTTATACACCCTGACACTCCAAGGCTTACCTCAGTATTTTTGCTTTCTGTTCTTTTTTTTTTTGAGAAACAATGTATTCAAAAATTTTAACTGATTATTTATTTTAGATATTTCCATTTTATATTTTTTAAAAGAAATAATTTCTTAGAGTTATTAATTCTACTCTTCTTTTATAATTTAACTTGTTTTAAAATCAAATTTTATTAGATTTTCTGAGCTTCTTCCATAATACTTCTGTGCATGGTTAAAATAGTTGACATAAATACATTTCTGTTAACAATTGTACTTGTTTTGGCTATTTTTTATGATTGCAAAATATATTCTTTACGAATTCCTTTCAATTCATATCCTTTTATCAAAAATATCTAAGCTCATTTGTTGATTAATTTGCTACAATCATATAATAGTTACTCAAAATGTTATCATCCACTCTTCTCCGTATGATTACGATTACGCACACCTTTTTATTTGTATGCCTATATATGCATTTCAGAACCACATAAAACTCATTTCTTCAAAAGATGGTTGTTATATGCAATTAAGTGAAAAAGAATGGGGGAAAAAATAACATTTAAAGAAATATATTGAGAGAAATTGATATAATGTAAGATGTAAGTAAATAGTATGTAAATAGTTAAGTTCCAAAATTGTACATTAAAATAAGAATTTTAGAAATATCCTATTGTCTATTAATGGTAGCTGTTGTTCAAATTTTACAAAGATTTTGCAATCCTTTGAGTAGGTTAAGTACCAAATAAGACAGAGGTGTTTCAAAATTAAAGTATCTAAAGTTACAAGTACGTTAAAGAGGTAAATAATAGATTTAGTATGGGTATTAAACAAAAAAGTTTACTTGAAATTTCTGAAAATATTTATCATGAACGCTTATTCTAATTCAACCACTTTTTGGCTCCTTTCTATAAAATTTGCTGACATAAATATACTTATACTCTTTCTTAACGTTCATTACATCAATATTATAATCTTTTGATATATTATATTATATTATCAACTGAATTTCCTTTAAAATTTCTAAAATACTCATTAGTTTGATTGTAACACATATTTTTAAAAATACCTTTCTAATTTATTCCGATTTGTATATTGATGAATAAATTCTCGGAAATACTTTTACTGATACAAACAATTTTTATTTCATCTATAAAACTGAATATACAATATTCTTATTCAAATTAAAATGTTGGCCTACGTAATTTACTTATTAAAAACCTTCTAATAATGAATCATAGTAATAAATGTATATTATAATAAAACATCATTCCTTTTAAAACCACATCGCATTTTCTAAATAAGACATACAATATTAATCTTTTTCTGCACAAGATTTCTAACAAGAATTATATAACTAAAATAATAAAGTCTTAATAATTGTAATTTGATTATAAGGTTCTGTTGTACAAAATTGAAAATGATAGGAATATGTACAATAACTGCGCAGATATAAGAAAAAAAGTTCCATTAAACAGTAGGCCAATTTTAAGCTAAAATTGCCAAGTAATATAATACGCCACATTACTATTTATAATTATTATATAAAAATTATATCAATTATAAATACTTTTATATTTATTTTTTAATTTATAACAGTTATATTAATATTTAAAAGCTAGAATAATGTAACATGTTAGAATGCAATGATATTTAAAGGAATAAAAACCATAAATTTAAATTTCACCCATATAATAAACTTATTTTACATATCAATCCTATGCGCCACTATTTCACTAACTGCAGTGTGCTTCTATCTTAGAATGCCGCATGTAATACTTGTATTTTCAAATGAATGCTGCTTTTAAGAAACTTAAGAGGAAACATCCTTAGACCACGCTAGATATACTGTTTAAGAAATGTATTAAAAAGTATTCTTATAGCTTTATTATTATACAGCGAAATTGTATATGTAAAGAAAACATCATTGTCACACATTGTAAAATCTAAGAAGACAATACATGGAGCGAAATAATATAAGATTAGATAACAACAAACATTTACAAAGATTTTACTTCGATTATATTTTTATTCATCTTCCTTTAGGTCAGATTCAAACACCTCCTTTTTTACCGTTAGTACATAGGGTATATTCTTACAATTGCTTATTCTAATTGTAATTTATTTATCCTTAAAACTCTTCTGTCTGTTTCGATATTATTCGTTAATCCAAAACTAAAAATATTGCTTACACAATACAATTTTACATCTAAGGAAAAACTGCAAAATTAGATGCCAGACAGCCACCAAGTAATGTATATAGATGTCTAAAACAGGCAATGGAAAATACAAAAAAAAATTAAAAATTATATCTATTAGAATATCAAAGAAAATCTTCTTACATCATTTTGAGGGATACATATCTCACATTATAGTTAATTAAAATGTTTCACTTAATCTCCGCCCACATTAGATACTAGACTAGCTTTCATATATATATTTTTTAAAAACTACGCATAATTTCTATTTTAAATGTTGAAAAATGCTCTGTAAAAAGTAAAACTCATGTTTTTCAAATAATGGCACTTGAAATCTAAGTAAAATAATTAATTAAGAACAGAGAAAAAATTTTGTTTGGAAAATAATACAATTGTTTCTGGAACATTTTTTTTCTTTGCATAAAGACAAGCGCTTTTTAAGTAGTTCATTTAGTTAGGTAACTGAATAGAAATATCAAAAAGTTAGAAAAGAAAAAAAGAAAAGAAGAAGTTGCAGTTTTTTTCTCGCACAGGTGCTAGTTTTCAGAAAGGATCTTTTCTAGACATCTATCTAATTGTATTTTCTATTTAAATAACAAATAGTTATTTTTTTAAAATTTTTAATAAACATTTTAAAATGATTTTGACAAAATTAAAACGCTACTAGAATGCATCTAAAGAATATTTGTAAAGAATATTTGTTAGTAACTTCGAATTTCAATTGCAGTTTTGTTTCATTTCATTCTAAAGAATAACTGAAAATGAACGTTGTCTTAAAAAACAAGAAATATTTTAACGTATATTTATTCTTGACTTTCAACATAAATAAAAATATTTAAAATTATATAAACAAGGTTATTATACATTATTTCAAAGCTTGACATTTACAAAGTTTGATTTGTCTAAACATAACTTTTCACTAAACATAATAGACTATATTATAGTACCTCAATATTGAACAATTTTTAGCCGAGATTTGTCTCTAAAATTCTTTTAAATAACTGATAATTTAATCTATATAATTTTCATAATAAGTGAGTTTTATATGCAAAGAAAGGTATTTGAAAACTTGTAAATATGTATCTCATTATTTTTTGTGTCAGTTTTATATAATGAAAATTATTTATATATGAAATGAAATATATGTATATATATATATATGCATATATATATATATATATATACATATATATATATACATATATATATATATACATATATATATATATATACATATATATATATATGTGTGTGTGTGTGTGTGTGTGTGTGTGTGTGTGTGTGTGTGTGTGTGTGTGTGTGTGTGTGTGTGTGTGTGTGTGTGTGTGTGTGTGTGTGTGTGTGTGTGTGTGTGTGTGTGTGTGTGTGTGTGTGTGTGTGTGTGTATAAATGTCCTTTCTAAAATGCAAATATATATTTTACAAGAAATACAATTTTTCTCATACATGTGCTCAAAAGTTTTAAGAATCCTATATTTTTGTATAAAAGTTGAGAAAAATTTGAATCAAGTTCAAAAATTTTTATCAATTTAAATTCATTTTTTAATGTTTTAATTACGCTCAGTATAGAAAAGTAATGATATTTATAATTAATCAGTGTTTCTTAAAATTACAAATTGAGTAAATTCTATGTAATATGTACCTAAAGTTCTTTCTATAATTTATAAAAGTACGTCACATTTCATTAGTAATCATGACTGTTAACACTTAATTTTTATCAGTACACAAAATATGATTTTCATCGCTTGCAGTTTGAAAATGCTAGGACCTTTTTAACTTGGTCGGAAAAAAGTAGTTCATTTACTTTATCAGACATTTCAGTTACATATTATCCTATATATAACAAAAGTTAAAATAATCTAAATAATATTGTAACATCATAGGAGGTAAGAGCTCAAAGTGAATTAAAAGTATTAAAAAATATACAAGTATAAAATATAGGTATTTCATATGGAAGGTACAAAGAATCACTGTTAATATATGTGTTTGCAAAACCTACATAGTAATACAAAAAGCGAACCTAAGACAAAAAAAATAAAGAGATGATGAAACAATGTAGAAGAATCCAATAAATTATAGTAAATGCAGCATTGCATTAAAGAATAATATTTTTCAAATCATAAGGAAAAATATCTTTGTTTAAAATTTTCTCAAAACATGATTTTTCTGGATTATTTTTTCTCAACTCTCTCCTCAAAGTTTATTCTAGCCATGGTGCACGTGTTTGAAATGCTGTAAAACTCACTTATCTCCAATACAGGGAATGTATTTTTAAAAAATAAATACTAATGCACAAACTTTAGGTATTACACAGTATCTGAATAAAAATTAAGGGAAATTTAAATCACAAAATTCAGAAAAAAGAGCTAATTTTTATATAAACTTAAATTTTTAGTGCATATTTACATTCACTACCTATAATGTATATTTTCAATTACTCTGCAAATTTTTAAGCTATATATGCACAGGATTTTATGAAAGATATGTACCTTAAATCTCTAAGTACATGACTGAAAATTGTAAAAATATTTATTGATTATAAATTGCTCATACGTAATTATTTTTGTGTACAAATGTGATTTTCTTACATAAACACGCGCATAAGTGTATAGATATCTCACTTTTAAAATGTGACTTTCATTGCTTTTAATTTAATAAGTGATAATTACTTAAACTTGGTAAACTCATTTTCTTTATCGAGAACTTTCCAGGAAGCCCCTCTCATATCTTTTGCTCTATTTAGTTTGACCTCTACGACATGAAAAACAGAAATTTCCCTACTCTAATATTATATTAGATCTCTATTCTTTTTGTACGATCTACGTTCTCCAACTATAAACAAAATATTAAAATTTTTAACTGCTAATAAATCAAGCGTTTTAAAGCCCGTGTTTTTAATAGATTTCTTTATATGTATATCACGATTTTTCTGAATGTATGACCTTAATGTATAACCTATTCACACACACACATACGATGGTTTTTTACGATGAAACCCCTTTATTTATAGCGATGTGAACAAGTATATATTTCACAAATGTTATAACTCGCATCATATTTCTGAAGTTGTGCAGATATTAGTATTGTTTTTCTTAAGAATATTTGCATATTTACACGGGGATCCATGTAACGCTGATATGAATCAAAATTTCTATTTTTTTCAACCAATACGTAAAAATGCGTTACTCGTTTAAATTATTTTTTTCTGATCTAGGCAGACAGCACTAATTGACTGAATTCAGAGTTTTGAAGTTTAATTTGGTTTCAAAAAGGGGGGAAAAGTCCAGATAAACTTAATAAAAAATGTTGTAATCCTATGTCATATACGAACCAATTAGTTTATACATATTTAATATTCATTTATTTGCATTTTGCCAAGCATAAATAGCACAAATTAAGTACTGACTCAATATTCTCAGCAAAAGTGCAAGAGTCTTAATCACGTTCGAATTGTAAGAGGAAGAAAAACCATTTTCAATATAATATTTTTAGGATATTTTGAGCAAAGACTTCATGCGATATTCTTTTACTTGATTCAGCAACAAATTATCATCAAGTAGTGTTGGTCAAGTAATAATGGGTTTCTCTAAGCAACTGAGACTTTTTAGCATCAAAAATTGCTATTTTCTTTTATACTATTCTGTAAAGATCATTATACACTAAGATGAAATAGAATAAATCAGTTTAATTGTTTAGAAGAAGCTTTAACTAAAGAAATAAAGTCGAAAGGCTTCCTAAAACTTCAGCCGGAATGAATCGCGCCAGTACTTTAGAACTTCAGCTAAAACAACGCGGCATTAGCTAAGCGTCTCACAGGTGGAAGAAACTGATAATATTTCTTTATGAGAAAAAGGGGACCTGTTAGGCAAATTAGTTTTGATACCATCGAAGGACCAAGGACATCTTCTGGTAATATTCTTCGAATTGTTAGGGATCAGAAATACAAAAATTTGATAACTACTTCGATATGATGCTGAGTACAGGTCCCAAAGTTGCAGTTCCTAAGAGTAGGTCTAGCATTTTACTCAACACTTTCCTTAGAAATGCTTCCGAGAAATTGTTATGTGAAAAGTTTCTAAGCAAAGTTAATTTTGTTGAAACAAAATCAAACCTCTTAAAAGCTTTGAGAAATAATGATAAAATCTGCTTAAAAGGGCGTACTAAATACATTAAGATAATGTATGGTAAACTCCCAGTCCAGGTAATGATATTAATATATAAGAGGAACATTTTAAAGTGAACAAAATTCGCTTATTATTATTATTGCTACTAAGAATTTATTTTGAAAATATAATGTTAATATTTATCATATTTTTTTTTGATAAAGTTATTATTTAAATATCTCCAGATCAATTGTAATAATGTCATCTTTTCTTTTGTTTATCATTATAAAAGTTTCATCTAGGCATTATTAATTATTTGAAGCTATTGAAATACATTTATGAAAAGAAAGATTTAGATTTTAAAATTTATTTATTGTTATTCATGAAATGATTCAATAAAAAAATAGAGAGAATGAAATTGTACCTAAAATTAAAATAATTTTAAACGCATAAATTGCGTCAAATGAAAAACTGGTATTATGAAACAAAATAATGTTATGTAAGTGCAAAAACACCTGCAGAATAAACAAAAATAAAAGAACTATAAACTTTAAAAATGAATTAGATCCATTTCAGATGTCACTGTCAATTTAAGTGTCACAGCATATTTTTCAATTGACTTTCTTGACTTCTGACTGACTCAGAACTAGTTGACAAATAAATAAAAATAAAATAAAATGCATTTATATTCTCTAAGCCAGTGGTCTTCAAACTATGTTCCATGTAACCCTGGGGTCCCATGGAGCTCCTAGGTAAAAAATGGAAAAGAAAATTCTAAATGTGTATATCAAATGAATTCAAATTCTCTATAAAATTTGCATAACCACAAGTATCTAAAACTCATCTAGGTAATTAAAACTAAATTTTTTTATTCATACATAACTTTATTTTGTAATACGTTCTTAGCTTTTATCATATTAAAATAAAAGAATATTCAAATGTTTTTTTCTTCATATGTACTACCTATTAGATTGCTTACTATCCCAGGTTCTCCGAAATAATTTTACAATCGTGAATACAATATTTTTCAAATTTTAATAGTTTTCTAATGGAAAATTATCCATTTTTCATTTGTGGAAAAAATACACATATAATGAAAAAGACGGAACAGCTTATTGACCTATCAACAGTTAATTGAAGTTAAAATCTAAACTTAAAGCAGAAAACTCTTAAACTTTAGTTTGCAAATCCATCCAAGACACACAGGATTTCTTACACAGGTATAAACCGTTAATGGAATTTAAAACAATGTATTTAAGGTATCCGACTACGTTCAGAAACGTGATTTTGCAAAACCATATAAATGGATAATATTTATAATATTTAGTGTCACTTAGATTAGAAAATGTATATAAAATTGTTTTAAGAATAGTATTACAATAAAAAATTATTTAAGTACAATATTTTGACAAAAAATGAACATAGAATGACCCATTTTCAAAATATTCTCCTTTTGCGAAAAATGCTTCTATTATAATAATATTTTGCCTGTATATAGCTCAGACCTCTGTACAGAGGCTCAACTAGAATTTTTGAAATATATAACTTAGAAGTGAGGTTATCCATGTTTTACGACAGTAGAGGGAGAATTTTTTTTAAAAAAACGGGGATAATTATTTCAATTGGTTGTAACACTGAAAATAATGTGATTTTTTCAAAAATCATAGTTGAGCCTCTGTACAGAGGTCTGAGCTATATACAGGCAAAATATTATTGTAACAAAAGCATTCTTCACAAAAGGAAAACATTTTGAAAAAAGGTTATTGTAAGTTAATTTTTTGCCGAAATATTGTATTTAAATAATTTTTTGTCAAAATGTCCATACAACTATTTTATACATGTATTCTAATCTAAGTGACACTAAATATCATGAAAAATATCCATTTATACAATTTTTTAAAATCACGGTTCCGAACGCAGTCGGATACCTTAAGCAAAAAATATTTCTCAAAGTAAGTTACCTAAAAAAAATTCAATAGATCAAGACTTCAACAGTCTATGTAAAAAAATCCTAGCACATATCTCAGTTACTAAGTATAATGCATGCGTAGGTGATACTTGAATCATAAATTAATATTTTAAAAATGTGAGTGTATTATATTAAAATTACACTGATTTTTTTAATAACAAGTAAAATCTTTTTTTTTAATTGTCATTACATAAAGTACCTTCAGCATGTTGATTTACTTTAAATATTATTTTATATTCTTCAAAATGTGTGTGTTTGTGGAAGGGAATACCCGAAAACACCTTTAATTTCTAAGGGTTCCGTGTATCGAAACAGTTTCAATACCAATGCTCTAAGCCGTCAAATCAGTGTTCAAAAAGGACAACATACACTGCACATGAAAATTATTAAACTTTAAAATGTTCCTTTTTCTTACTGGTGATATTATAAGCTCTTTGCAACGTAATAAATATTTATACTTGTTTTTAATAACTTAGATTTCAAAATCTGAAGTCATATTTATGAGAATTAGATGAATTATCTTATTCTTCTTTCTTCAACGAATTCATCCTTGATGTGAACGAAGTACATCTGATATTTCTAAAAAAAAAGTATCTCGAATTTTTAAAGAAAATGAAAGTAACAAGTTTTAATCATATATAATGCATAAAGCGTCAGAAAAATTTAAGCCAAATAATCAGAAAAGCTATTTGTAAACCGAAAGGATATTCTTACAAAAACAAATAATTTAAGTCTTAATCTTTAGTCTTATCTTAATCTTAATCTTTAATCTTTTTAGTCTTTAGTTTTTGATCGAATATAATCTTTTTTAAGGTTTTAGGTGGCTTTTAGGCATACACGAGATAAAACTAAGTCTTAATGATAATTCCTTAAATTACATGAAATATATTTCTACTTTTATTTAAAATATACATTATTCAGTTTATTTACTTCATTAATATAAGACGGTCAGTTTTAAAATTTTTAACTTATGATCTTTTTTTTCAAAAATAAAATAAGTGCTCGATTTTAATTACATGCAATACAATTTCTTATTCAGATATTAAATAATACGGTACTATCCTCAACTATATGTTTATGGGAAGTTTGGGTATTTGGAAAATTTTTAGCGTAAAAACATAAATATCAAAGTTTAATTATTTAAGAGAAGAATATTCAAAAAACATGTTAGACACGTCAATGACTAAAAATAAAGGAATTTTAGTTTTTGGCTCATACAGTTAATTATAAATTTAAATTACTCAATTAATTATAAATTTAAATATTGTTATACCAAATTTGAGATCAATCGAAAAGCAATATTGATTTTTTTATTTCTGATTATTTTCTGAACATTTTATTAATCAATTCATTTCAGTGGGGGTTTTTTACCATATTTTTATTAATTTTCTTAACAATACAGATGAGATTCGCCAGCTTGCCTCATATATATATTCTTTTTTTAATTCAATCTAACCCCCTTTATCTAAAAAGCGTTTTATGTAAAAGAATTAACTACATAGTATTCAAAAATTATAAAGTGTTATAAAGTATTGAAAAAAAGCAAAACCAAAAACATTCTGTTTATATATTTTTATCTTAAGCGAAAAGAAAACCGGAAGTAATAATAAATAAATATTCTGCTTTTCGTTCAAGACATGATATAAGCTAAAAAAAATATTCTAATTATTATGGATTTCATATTTTTTTTTAGATTTTCAGCTCTGAAAAGTTCAATTAGGGTAAAAATTCTTATCTGTAACTAAAAAGTTAATGTAAAAATTCACAAGTGAATGCAAATGTTGTTTATATTCTGATTGTTCAAGCATAAATTGTGTCAATAATTCCAAGATTTGCCTAGAATGCCCCAAAACTATAATAATAACAAAGCACAAAATGTATATTCTTTGAATTATAAAAGTAACAATAGGAAGAAATAACTTACTTTAAAGCTGTCAAGTACAGCAAAATTTAATTTTAAAAAAATGTAAACCGAATTTCCAAGTGCTTCATTGAAAAATAAACACACTTTCTAAAGCTTTAAATTGATATTTATGGTAAAATGTAGTCAATATTTTGTAATTTCAAAGTTGTTCCAAATTTTATGAAGAGGTAGGGTTTATATAATTCCCCACCATCAAGTAACTAATATTACTATAACTTTTAAGGTAAATGTCCATGACTCTATAAATGTTAATCACTCTCACTACTTTAAGACACATCAAATACATTTAGGTTAGGTAATTACGATTCTGTAAAGGCTGATTAACAAGTGCAATCATATTTTTGAATTCCCTCATAATTAGATGGGAATTAAATTACAAATTATTATGAAGGAAATTCCTTTTATTCTTAATACAAATATTTAAGTTTTGGATTTTTATAACGTTGGCTACCCACAAAAATACTAAGAAGAATTTGAATGATAGTATTTTATATTTTTATACTATCACTAGTATTTTGTTGCTGTTGTTGTTAAGTTAAGATTATTGAATCACTATACTAAAAGTTTAAGAGACGAAAAATGGCATAGAAAGCTACATAAATTTCTAATAAATTTAAAAATTTATTAGAAATTATTAAATTTAATTTAAAGTTTTCATAGATTATAAAGGGTAGTTTATGACATTTTGCCATGCTTTAAAAACGTAGTTCTCATATGTAAAAATTTGAAATCATGATAACATTTTTTGGCTGAAAAGTCCTAATTGTCTATGAACGTGTATTTTAGCACTATAGGACTTACAAACTGCATCAAAACACTCTCAAGGAAAATTTATAGCCCGATTCAGGTATAGAAAATTAGGTGGAGGAGCTTATGTAAATTAAAAACAATGAATGAAAAACTTTAAAAACAATTTTAAAAAATAAGAAAACATGACCTGGTAATTTTCCAAGAATATGAGTCTAAAAATTCAAGGAAAGGTTGATCTTGTGTGTGTGTGAAGAACCTAGGACAATAAAATATACTACCAAATATAAAATTTTCTGTTTTCCTATTTTTCATCTATATAATTGACTAGATTGATGCGAAAGGCTGTATTTAAACAAAAGTATTTCCAAATTTAATTTCTTGTTGGAGTAATAACACTGATATAAACTTGAAAAATTCAAAATTATCTTCTTTTCGAACTTTGCACACAAGGGTTTGTTTGTGTGAATCATGATAACATTTCTTTTAATCAAATTTTTAAAATCACTTCTTTTGCGAAGTCAGACATTTAGATTTAAATATTTGGAAAACCTGTAATATATGATTTACGCTGGTTCTCAACATAACTTGGGTCTGTTTTTGAATTGGTTTAAAGACATAACTGTAAAAGGAAACTCGTCAAGGTATTCATACAACTGTATTTTTATTTAAAAATAAAATAGACACAGGTGAATGCGTTTAGTCTGTCGGGTTTTTGTTCTTTCAACTCCGGAAACAAAATCTATTTCTAGACGAAAAACATATTTTTTTATGGTTTTATGTGACATTCAGGTTATAAGTTTCGCAAAATACTATGCAAAAATTGTGACTTAAATCATTAAACATGTATTTCGGTTCTAATGCCACTCGTTGCGTTTTCTTAATGGAATGTGCTCGTTTTTATATAAAATATTTTATAGCTCTTTTAACCTCTTATTTCTATTCCGAAAAAAGCATTTTCTTCTTTCATTTAGAATACAAGTCCTTATCAGTATTTAGTATGCAATTCAGCACAATGATGTATTGTTAAAAGTTAAGAAACAGAATGAATGCCTAGCACTGTAAATATTTTATGTGTTTTTCCACATCCATGCAGGCCCTTTCTTTCTTTAAGTGTCCAACCTCCCAGACATTCGATTCACCTATCACAGAAAGCTTCATTTTTGGAAAATAATAAATGGTTTTTGAAACGTGATGTCTGGAATTGTTATGCGATTTTTATATGTCTCTAGTCTGATCGGTTTTAGTGTCTGACATGTCACTGCTTCCTGTTTGTGAAGGTGTCTTTTCATTTTACATTGAAAGTAAAAAATAAAATAGACTCACATAGCAAATCATGAAGTGCCAAGTACAATACTTGAAATCATAAGTAGATTTTGATATAACAGAAAATAATGTTGTCTTGGATAAACTTTAATACGTCTAACTAAATTTATCCATAGAAAACTTCAGTATTTTTTAGGTAAAATGTCATCTACATCTTAATTCGCTTTTTTTTACACCTTTTTGAGTTATTTGATTTGATTAACCTCATTTTCCCAAATTATCCGCAAGCATAGCAAAAACATAGTTTTTAAAATAAAAATCAATATGTTTCAGTTCTCAAGATTTATTGTCGATGTAAACATTACAGATTATAATGTATCTAAAATTTATTCAATACTTAACACTAGATTGCTCAAGGAAGTTATTTTGACTGTTTTTTAATTTCAATTAGACAAACAATTACATATATAATGCACGAATTCTTAGAATTTTTTAGAATATATTTTTTTCCAAGTGAAGTAAATTTTTTTATTGTTAACATTTGCTAATTACTTCTTATATGACTGTAAATAATATAAAAAATATTGAAAGTTAATTTTAAACAAATTTCTTTACACATTAATCATTATTTCACAATGCAGTCATTTTGACTGCTTTTAGGCAACATATGTATATACTAAGTTTCGGTCTTTATAGTGTTATTGACTAAACATTCTTAAATGCGATTCAACAGTATTTCTGAAAGATTTACAGTATTAAAATAATAGATAATTTTCCCTTGTAATGAATTAAAATAGCTTATAACAAAGAAATTAGGCAGTCTTATCTAAAAAAGTGTCACCTAACGTGGTTGTGAAGTGTAACGTAACAATGTGTTACTTAACAAGAGTTGCATTTTGTCCTGTGTATAGTTAAATTTAAATATGTGAAAGCCTGAATAAAAAAAAAAAGTTTTAAATACAAAATATAGATTTTTCTCTATTTCTTTTGCGTTAATTTACACCTGAATTTACATTATTCTCTCATTTTTACTATAAAATCCTAATCAGAATGATTGCTCAGTTTAAGAAATGAGTATTTCTTTTTCATGTCACTGATATAATTGACATATTATTTGCTAGGGTTTTTTTCATAACTTTAGAGAGTGATTCAAGCAGTTTTTTGAGGTATTGCGACCTTTTTTTGTAATTCGTAAAGTTGTAAATATGCATTATAAAGATTTAGGAAAACACCTTTATTTTTTTTAAACAAATTCCTTTTCATGGATCCAATTCATATAGATAAAAAATTGTATTATAGGATATACAGCCTAATATTACGCAATTTTTTTTATTGGCAAGAGGGGTATCGTTTTATCAGAACAAATTAAAAAACCACAAAATTTAATTGGAATCAAATGTATAAGCTGTTACTTTAACAAAATTCTATATATTGGAAAAGAAAAAGACATGTTACAGATTTCGAATCACTTGTTTTTCACTTTTTCTTTTATCTATTTTTTTACATTTAAAAAATAGATTACCTGCACATGCATCTCCTTTTTCATTAACATTAATTATTCTCCTAAATGCTTGTGAAGTTAAATGAATTTGTATCTAAGATCAAATAAATTAACAAATTCATCTATGCAGAGGTTGTTCTACAAAAAAATAGATACAATTGTTTATGAGGTAGGCTTTTTTTGGTACATTTCCAATATTCTCAAAGCCTTAAGAAAATTTCAAATTAGAAATTACCTCTATATGTATTATAATCTTGTAACAAGAAATAAAGATGAGTGTTCCTTAAAATAATATAGCCTATAAGAATGAAAATGATATAGTATTATAGGGAGCAAAAAATGATAGTACAGTCGTGTTTTATTTATTCTATTATGTTTGTACAAATAGTGCAAAAGTATTTTTCACTGATCGTTAAAGTAAGGATTAATACTTATTTTTTAGAAAAAAAATAAGAAAGTTTGGGTAATATTAATTTAGGAAGAGATATTTGAAGGGAGCTGTTAATTTAAGCTGTATAATATCTTAAAAATGAAAAAAAAGCCCCACAAAAACAAAAAGCTAAATGTGAAATACCTGTTTACAATGTTACAAGAAAATTGAATAATATTATAGTTATACATCTTCGTTAGATGTAAATAGAATGATTCAAGCAATTTATCTTTGTATTGTATAAAAGAACCGCATTCAAGAAAAGAACATTAAAAATTTCCTTATGTTAAAGATTAATTTGGAAGAAATTAAAACCTGATTAGGTATTATGTAAAAACAATATTTTTTGAAAAATAAAGGGAAATGATACTTGCCAAAAAATAACAAGAGTAGCTCACATAGAAATTTCATGTTACAAATTGTAATTTATTGCTTTCTCGCTGACTTATAAATGTAAGTGAGTGTACTTTTTCTACGGTGTAATTACGCATCCTTTAGACAAACTTAAATTCTTCATCGGACCATGGGTAGCCTAGTGGTAAGGCACCGAACTCTGGACCGGAAGACCTGGATTCGATGCCCGTACCGCCAAATACCCTTCGAGTACACACAGAGTGTGTAAATCAGTTAAATCAGTGGGTCCGAAAGTCTTGTGGGCTGAATCATGAGTGCAGGGAGCTGGAGAAAATTTCTCTCCACTTCAGTTCCATGCCTAAATTGTTGAGGTGGAGATAGATGGTGGCGCAAGCTATCGTAATGTTCTATCGTCCCTTCGGGAATTTCACCGAGCAAAATCCTACTGTCACCTGTATGGTGCTCAATGCTAAGGCCAACGACAGGCGTACATCTAGTCCATTGCCTCGATGAATTACGTGGCCCTCGATCTGACTCTGTCAGACAGGTGGCATGAGCAACAACCACAACAACAATTCTTCATATTGGACAAAATTGAATGCTTATACAAAGCACTTCCTCTTTTCTTCCAATTTGTTTGAAACGCATTTCACCAAGATATTTTTAAAAAAGTAAGTAGGAAATTTTATTTGAACTGTCATATTCATAACTAATTTTTAATTCTAGGTAACTTATTATTACTGCTTGCCAGTAGCGCACACAGGAATTTTCCAGGGGGAGGGTCGAAAGTTCACTATTCTTGTATCATGTTCCTTTTGATTTTGTCGATTTTCGGGAACAAAACACAGTAAAAAACTAATTATTGAATAAATAATTAGCATTAATTAATAAAATTAATCATTAATAATGAATACTTAATTAAATTTTTCGTACTATATACTTAAAATTGTAATTAATCAGAAAAAAAAATCAAGGGCTTTGGGAGGAGTCCGGACCCCCCAGGAACCCCACCCCCCTCTTGTGTGCGCCACTGCTGCTTGCGCATATACACTTAAAATCAGTAATGCCTCTATGGTGAAACTCGGAATAATTTTAAATTATTATAACTTCTAAGACAAACTGTATATTAACGTACATTAATGGTGTGTTTTTAATTTTGAAAAAAATATCATTATCACATCCATTGAGAATAACGCTATTTTAAAGTCGTATCATTCAAAAGGAGGGGGTGGAATTTATCAGTCAGTAAAATATGTAAGTATTTACTGTTGTAAGTGAATGCTATTCTTTAAATGTAAAAATAAATTGATAAAAAACAAAACAGAAAGCAAGGGAAAATATTTTGCAAATTTCTATAACTTTAAAGGATTTACTGCATAAAATGAATCTCATTATAAATTAAATCCAATTTAGAACATAAATTACAAAAATTTCTATTTTATAAAAAAAAATATAAAAGAGTTAATTTTTTTAAAGCCTAAGATAAAATGAAATGTTTATTTCGTGTTTCTCACATTAACAAACCATTAAACATATTAAAACTGTGACTCACTAACGTAATAAAAAGTGTATGTATGTTGCATTATACATCATAGTAAAAATTACCCGAGGCTTAAGATTTCATCATTGCTCTTAAGAGAATCTCTCTCACATTAAAAGAAAATTACTTAATTTTTATTATTACTTTTACATTGATTTTTAAATGACAGTTTAAATATAATAAATAAAACTATGAATATAATAAAGAAGATATGCAGAAATAATTATTCAGATATTTTTCTGACTAAATAAGGGAAGAAATTACAATCAGAGAGGCAATCCATAAGAAAATTAACTAAAGTGTAAGATGTAATCAAAGCAACTTTGAATCATCTTGAAATATTTTACTTAATAACGTGTATTCGCATGAAAGATATGTGATTAATTGCAATAATTCAAATATACTGTTATTTGCATCTTACCCATTTGATGTATTTTTAAAGACATTGAAATCTTGTTGCGGTGAAATTAATCATTTTGTTTACTTACTTTTCATGTTATTTATGCAAATTGTTATGATGTAAAATTACATTTCTTAAGTATAAGATTATAGAAACGGGCTCTAAAATGCTATAAAAATTTATTAAAAAATATGCGTAAATGTCAAAAATTTCTTTTCATGATGCATAGTGCAGTAATTCTAAAGTAATACAAGCTTAGATAACTATATAATTATTTTTAATCTTAGAAATTTATATTATTAATAAAAGCTTCTGTGTATCCTTAAGAAGCATCTGTAAAGTAAATTTCGGTAAAGGGACTTAACTTTTCATTAAAAATAGTATATGCAAAGTATTGATATTTTGCTCCCTAATTTGGTTAAAAATTTCATAATTCTCTATTGGAAATAAGCATTTATACTATAAATGCTATAAGTGTACTTCAAAGTTTTGTGAAGATACTATAAGTTGTACTTAATGATGTTGAGATAAGGTAAAAAAATTGTTATAAAATTCCTTTTCCTAGATACTAATGGAAAAGTAAGACAAGAAGGATTTTTAGCAAATGTACGAGTGATATTAAGCTATAAAAAGTATAAATATTGCTTTTTTAATTAGAGAAAAATACATTAAGGTGGACATTATAAAAGAAACACATTTCGAAAATCTGACTATAATTCTTTGAGGGTTATGTATGTTCTGAAAATCAGTGAATTTATATTTCTTTGTCAGACCTGTACTCAAAGCACTGTGTATGTGGAAATATTTCATGCACTTTTGAGGAAATTATTAATAATAAATAATGCATATCTATGGAAACGGTTATTGTTGAGCAAAGAAGTTGCATATCAAATTACAATAAAGTGCACCTTTAACACAAATATTTTCATAAATCCCTGAATTCCTCTTTGACAGTATTAATTTTTCATACTTCGTCCTTGAGCCTTCTTGAATTGCTCATTTTTTATTTATTCACAGTAAAACTAGAGAACCATTTCGAAAATTTTATCCAGAATGAGTGACATTAACTTTTGCAATGAGTAATCAAAACTAAAATTTCTTTGTGAATATTTAATGACTAGTGACGAAAGACAGTTAAACAGAGGTATTACTTACATTGAGAAGGCACCTGTTCTCGTAAATTCATAAAATATTGAATAAATGATAAATAATAATGCAACCTAACCAGTGTCTTGTGTTTATTGGGCACTTGTTTTTAGAAATTCCATTCGTACTTTCAAATTTATACTAATGCAAGTTATGTTTTCCTTTAAAGACATTTTTTGTAGTACAGCATTGTTTTTAGTTAGGTTTTTTTGTTTAAAATATTCTTATATCTCATGTTCAGTTTTTGAAGTATATTCTTAAAAATTGGGGACTAGTAAATACTTAATAATATTTAAGCTTATATTAAGTAATTTTTCTTTGAAATGAAATGTATTGAAATATGAAAAGATACGAAAAGTCTAACTCCCGGTAGAGCATAATCCCAAACAATTAAAATAGAACATGCATTTTTATCTTAGCAGTGCTTATTACAAGCTGTATTTACTTACAATAAATATATTGAAACTGATCCCAATTCACAAACATTTCTAAATCTGATTTCAAAAAATCTCCAGTTGCCTGTCAGTAAAAATGGGTTTTAAAAATATCATCAGGATATACATTTTCCCCGGCTTATAGCTGAGATTCTTTAATCTCATTGTGTGTGAACAAATTACATACTTATATTTTTTCTTAATTTGTATCGAAGTAAGGTATTTCAATAATAATTTAACTAATTTTTTGCTCTTTATTCATATTTCAAAGAAACGTAATTTTAACAGATTCTATGACATCTAAAAAGCAAGTTTCTAATAATGTATAAAATGAAAGAATCTAAAAATGAAGAAAATAAACTAAATTTTGAGATCTCTAGAAAACTATCAGAAGAAAGTAGCAAGCACACACACACAATCTCAGGTTAAAAAAATGGATAAAAATCATTTTTGCTTCTTACTTTTATTTTAGAATAACTGAAAATATAAACATTTAATTCAATAAACTTTCTTTCGTACATTTTTAAAAGTTTTGTAGAATATTTAAAATTGTACAAACCTTTTAAATAAGTCATAAATGTGTACTATTCAGCTCATCGGTGATTTTTTTAATAAAAATGCAACCAACAGTTCCATGTTTTGAAAAAATTGTATTTACTTAAAAATTGTGAGCATACAATGATCATATTTTTAGCTTATTAGAAAATTGTCTTTTTAGCACCTATTTTATGCAGATAGATAATAATTAATTATCTTTTTTTGTAACAAGATATTTTCTTACATTTTTATATATATAGTGATTTTAATATAAATTATTTCCCTCAATTACATCTTTTTTCAATACTGTTTTATTTTTTCAGTAATCACTTTAAATATGTCAAAAAATGAGTGCAAAAAATTTATAGTTGTCTTCAAAACTTTTCCTTAAGAGAAAAATTTCTTTATAAAATCAAATTTTTGATTATGGCAACCTATAGGTTCAAAATATGTAACCATATTGAACAGAATAACAAGAAAAGATATCTCATCATTCTTTGAATTTATATGACGAAAGATACATTTGTGAAATTGCAATAACAGGCACGTGTGCTATAATGATTGATGTTTCATCACAATACTAAAGAATAAACAAATTTGCATGAGTAACCTCACAGACAAGTATTTTGAATAACAATAGGAATAATTAAGAAGATTCTGCTCTTGAATTATATTTATATTCTCATCTTAATGTTGAAATTTATGGGTTTTAATACACAGAGAGAGTTACTTCTGTTAACAATTATTTCTTGAGTATTGTTCCCATGTTGAAATTTATGTATAAGGTATTTTAAGTATATTAATAAATTGACACTGGTATCAGTTAATTAGATACCTGAAAAAGATAAATACAAGCAATTAATAAGATAGAAAAGTTTACTTATAAGTTTTTAAATAGCGTTCGCCATTTAAACACAATATACTTATAGACACTTATCAATTGATTAAGGCAATTGATTGCCTCCATTAAAAATAATAGCATCAAGATATTGTCGCATATACTGATATTTTAACTGTTAAATGAAGAAGTAGAATAAAACCACGATATGAATGTATTTTAAATGAATCATGATGTTTCATACACTCAATAACAATTCAATAATGGTTTGGGGTTGCAAAAAACAATCTGATTGTAAGAACTAATGGAAACAATTAATTTGGATACCTTTTCAAAACGATATTTAAAGTTTCAAGAATGGTGTAGATTTTATTTTTTGCTGCAACTTTGTGACACTTCTAATTTAAGTTGCTTTATTTTTACTTCCACTTATTTTCTATTTTTCTTCAAAAAAGAATTCTAATAATTCAAAAAGTATATGATTTTAATTTCACATGGATTGAGAGAAATTTCTCTTTACCTTAGATAATATTGCTTATAATAAGCAATAATCTATTTATAGAAATACTAGGCAAGTTAGAAAATAGTTTGCTGGTGTATTTTTGAATTCTGAATTTTAGAGACAAAAGTAAAAGTTTATTACAAAACCATTTTTGAGTGCCAAAAATTCCATAGAAATAAAAGAAGTATGATAGTCTATAAAGATCTGCAGATATCAGTCAACTTAAGGTTATTTTGGCCAAATTTTGAACCTTTTTCAGACAGAAAGTGCCTGAATTTTCCTGAAAATTTACAGCATCATTGTAGTTCATATATTTGTTTGTAACATAACTTTTTTTAAAATTTCAGAATATTTCATAAATATAACCAATTTTTCATTTTAACAAGTAACAAATTGTCAGCATCACGGTTTGGGAGAAAAGGTAGAAGTATGCTTCATACCAGAAAAAAAATAAGTTCATTAGGAGGAAAGGGTAGTATGATAAAATAAGTGGCTCTCTACAGGATAGCAAATAATTCGAAATATTTTTTATAGATGACAAAATATTCCGAATATGTATCCTATTCTTTAACAATAAGCGAAGACAGCTTTAAATATAAAATGAAATTCAGAGTAATAAAACCTTGTAATTAGCTAGATAAGAATTTAATATTATCACTCAATGTGTGTGTTTTATCACCTTCACATGATAAACTGTACAACCATAGTTTGTACTGCAACATACTGACAGCTGGAGTACAATATTCCAGTTAATTAAATCATGTACAAAACCCGTACCGCAAATCACAAAGAAAATCGGTAAGCCTTACATTTAAGAAAGTAACAAATGTATGGCACCTTAACTATCTTTCGATGACTCATTTCAGCGTTAATGTTTGCTTTGTGTCTATCACCTTGGAAAATACTAATATAAATAATTAATACTAATTAAATTCTTATAAAATCTAACAATATTAATTTCTAAATTTCTTTAATCAAGATCCTCACATTTAACTCGAATTATTATAATATATATGTAAGCATGTCTGACTTATGAACATAAATTATCATTGCAATTACAACGATTTTTTTTTTTTAAAAAATTCGTCTGGGAACATAATGAATTAATACCAATCTTTACATACGTAAGTATCATTAATATCACTACACCTTACAATTAGTTAACATAATAGTAAAAAAAATTATGTAGCTTATTGGATATTTGTCAGCAATAACCCAACCTTACTGTCTTATCTTCCAAAAAAGCATATTTTGATATCCTTTTCCAAAGGCCAACAGACTTAATTCCAAAAAGTTCATTTCAGTCTAAAAGCTGACTGTTTGTGTATTCAACTATGTTTCTCTAGCTTTTGCCCTGCTTAAGGCATAACTAATGCAAACACTCTTACTCATGTTTCACTGACAAAGAAACACGAAAAATATTTCATCAGAAAATCACAGCTCATTTGAATTTCATCAAATCAGTGCAGAAAAATCCTGGATTAAAATAACTCCAGGAATCGATACAAAACTGGGCGTTAAGGGTGTTACTTTCAAACTGGAAACCCACTGAATAGAACAGGAGAGAAAGAGAGAGAGAAATAAATTTTAATGAACTAATAGAGACATGTAATTATGATTCAGATATCACGAGGAATTAATAATTTTTGAAGAGACGCGTAGTATATGCATTTGAGTATGCTTAAGCTCTAAGTTGAGTACTTTTATCCGAGAAGCAACAGATTTCATTACAATAGGCATATATCAGATTCGATGCGGAGAAAAGGATCACAGTTGAAATGAAAACAAGGTTGCACTCAGAAAGCAACTTTTCGCTGGGTTGTATAATGCTTGGATTAAAAAATGCGCTGATAGTGAGCAAAAGGAAGCAATGATTTTTCAAAAAATATTTTTCAAATGACTTGAAAGGATTTTGAAAAGTTAAGATTGACTTAAAAATACACTTCAGAACAATTTTTCTCCTTTGAAAAATACTTTCATGGGTAATTATTGCTTTATTAATGAATATCCTTGAAGGATATACTTAAATGGAAATGATTTATAGACTCTTACAATAACATGTTGCTCTAACCGTGTTTTCATTACAAGATCCTTGAAGAAATGGTAATTGAATTTATTGACGTGTGTAGAAAAAAAAATTTAAGTAGCTTTTTAATAAGTATGTTTCATCATAGTATTTAAAGAAACAATACATATAATAATATCTTTTTGAAGGTTTGATCACAATTTTCGACGAAAAAGGGAGATGTTAAATTTCCAGCACATGTAAAAGAGAAAAGACTCAAACAATCACATCAAAGCCACATCAACAATATAAAACATGAGAAATATGATTAAGCTTGTGGTGCACTTTTATATTTTTAAAAGTTATTCACATAGAAAAAATTCACATGTTACAGATACAATGGATTCAATTATACCTCTCATATAATTATTCAGAAATTCATGAAGAAATTTCGATTTGAATGGTTTATATTAACCACCACTCGTAAAAGTTCAATCATCATCGTGTTATTTTTATCTTCATTTTTACATCTTAAAGAAAACGATAGTTTTTCAAATGCTCGTTGCCAAAATCTATCTCTAAAAATTAGTATAAACATGATAAAAAAATTTAAAAATTAAAAGTGGAAAGGTAAATAAAATATCTATCTCTATTTTGATAAAAAATAATCTAAGATGGTCTTAGAATTATTCAAAGTTTAAAATAAATAATAGGAAACGTCATTTTATACAGAAATACATTCACAGCTAAAAACAAAATGAAACAGATATCTAAATACAATTCTAATGTGTGATTTTATGTTAACAGAACTTTTTTTTAATTTCTTATTATTTCTCAATTTTAGTGCAAAAAAAATTTCTTAATCAAAAATAGTGATTGTCAAGATGTTGTTTAATTTGAAGCATGATGTGCATCGAGCTGGTAAAATATTAGTTTCCAAATTTATTCAGCTATATTTTTTAAAAAAACTAAATCAGGCTTTCATCATTTACAATTCTGCTAGAAAAATTTTGCGATGAGTTTTTTGTATGTAATTAAATTTTATACACTTACAATAGTTTTAGTATCTTGTTAAAATATCTTTCTGAAATTTGAAGTTTCTCAGATCATTTGAAAGAAATTAACTATTGAAATATGATACCATGGGAGTAATATATAAATATAAATGTGTAACCTTTTCCCATTATTATTAATTTTTAGTTGCAAAAAGAATTTAAAAGTCTTTTTATTATTGTAAGTTTTTCATAGGATTCCATTGGTTCATAAAGCATTGCAAAAATAAGATTAATTATTATAAAGAATACAACTTTACCATCTTTTGTTGACAAATAACACAAAACAAAAATTAATTTCAGTTGAATCACCTAAATCTAAACCTTTTTTCCCAAAAGGTATTTAATTAAAATTGATTATTTTTCCAAAAGCAAATGCTTTGAAATGGAATTAAATTAGTTTAATAGATGTATTCATATGAAAGAAACCGAATTTTAAAGACTTTTCTCCTCGAAATAATGATTATTCGTAAAACATTGTGTTTCTATCCTACATTATTTTTCTTTTTAGAAAGGACATTCATAAGCTTCATTTACGAATTATTTCGATAATTTTAATCAATCAATGCAGAAATAATTATTAAATACCCAAAACCATACGATAGTTTATTTGAAAAGGAATTCAAAACTACCACAATCCTCAAGCAGTAGCCATTGTAAATTCTTTTATCATTGCAAAAATGTAAGAGAATATAACTATCCAATGAATTTTACTAATGCTTTCCGATTCCATTCAAAGGTTCCACACTCCTGGCGTCATTTTTAGAGGTTAGAATTTCTAAATGATAATCAGATGTGGTAGAGTTCAAAAGAAAGGAAAGCATTCGTAGTTAGCTTGAAGTCGTTGTTTCATTGTGCCCTCTATACAAACAAATCGGGTATTGTTTCAACTAGAACCTACGACAGAACGCATTCAATTGATAAGATTTTACCGGAGATAAATAAGCGTTTTGAATACGTAATAATTCTTTACAATTTCAATTAGTATATATGTGTGTTACCTTACATCTCTTTAAAACTACTATTATGGAAGTGAGCTTAAACTATAAACACTGAATTTTGTAATTCGAATAATGTTGAATATATAATGCTACGAAATAAGCGGAGCCTTAAAATTCGTAACTAGTCGCACCTATTCAATGATGCTCACTTTAAATAAGGAATAACTATAAGCAGGATTTTCCAAAAGTTTCATTTCACTATTTTATAACGTCGAAATTCATAATTTCAAACCGAATTTTTTTTTTTATATGAAAACATGACTGACTTTGAGAAAAATAGCTCAGTTTCAAACAATTATGTTGGCATTCCCCATACTATATATAATAATATATTGTTTATTTGGTTCATAATATGCAAGGAAGTCGGAAAGCGTTGACTGAGCTTTCATCAAAGAATGGTTCCCATAATGTATCGGTTTGTTACAAGAAGCCAAGTGAAACTCCATTTGAGCTAAAAATAATAATGAAAGGAACCGAAAAAATTTTAGAAAACAGAAAATTTGTTTCATTTTAATATTTACAGCTTAATTAATACGTACTGAAACAGATTTTTAACGTAACATGTTTTAATGAAACATATGTAGTGACATGTCAACTAAAAAGGAACCAATAGTCAAAGAATTTGGTATTTAACTATATTTAGTTATTATATATATTATTCAACCAATACATTATAACTTTAGGATTAAATCCTACTTCCTAGAATTTTATCCGAAATTTATTTCAATTTTAAATAAATAACTAATAATAATTTTAAATAGCATTTTCAACTATGCTCGAACAAAATTGCTCAGGATATATAAGTTCCAAATAATTGTTTTTAGTTTCTACTTTTTTTCTGCTTATATTCAAAACATTAACTTTATCATTTAAAAATACTAAGCCTCCGTCGTTTAGAATGTGCTTACATAAAACAAAAAGTTTCTATCCGATTTATATTTGTACACTTCCAGACAAAAGTGCATACAGAAAACAAGCGCTTAAATGAACTGTAAACGTCAATCCTTTCACTCTTATAGCAAGCACATGTCGATCTTTGGGTAAATGAATATAAAAGAAACTTAATTAATTTAAATGTTTTTGTAGATTACAACAAATTATGTTGTAACATAACTATAATATAAAATGTTCAACTGTTCTGTTTTATGAAACTATTGTTCAATCACTTCATGTATAACCTTTTTGTAAAATATGGGAAAATTCAATAGTTTAAAACCAAGAAATTTTAATACTGTCTTAGTAATTCTTACACTGATTTTTTAAATAGAAAATTTGTTGTAATTTAATATGAAGAAATAAATACTCTATGGTTCTGATAAAAGTTGAGCTCTTATTATTTTTTCTGCTAAAGAATTATTTTTCCATTTTCAGAAGCCAATAAAACTACAGTTTTAAATAGCACAAACCCTTCTCAATAGAATACATTTTTTTTTTCAAAAATATGAGTATTTAGAAAATAAAAAGATAAGTTAAAAATTTAATTTTTTATTTAATAGTTAAACTAAGTAATTAGTAACTTATCTATTTGGTAAGTATTATAATAAAAAGCATTGCACAAAGGCCTTACAAGAAATTTTTTAAAATGTGAAATTTGTCGATCTCTTTATTTAGAAAACATATGAGTTACCTTAGGTTAATATAAATTTTCTATACTTTTTAGAGTCATTAATATTCAAAGGTTACATAAAAAGCAAATTGATTTCCATTATAAGGCAAGACCTAAAGTTTATGTTAAATGAAAGAGATAGTTGGAGTTTTAAACATGAATGTTCTTCATTAACTAGTTTTAATTTTTTTTTCGCTAATGTAAGTGCTGATTTATCGTTATACAAATAAATTTCTATTCATAAGTTTAACTTTGAAATATTCTAGTGCTTTATCTTTTTAAAATTAAATTTTATACAAAATTCTATACAAGATTTATCTATTTCAAATAAAAAAAATTACGTGTATCAGTAAGGAAGGAAAAAAGTACTAATTAAATTATTGAGAACATTTTAACTAAATTGATTATTTATGTCATAAATGTACGAATAATAAATAAATTTCAATAAAAATATATTGCGAATAAATTATCTTTATTTGTATACATATTTTGTATTCAAAGCATAAATATTAAGTAACTAACAGACGAATTTCAAAGGTTTGTATCAAAGGATAATTTTTCAGCTTAAAATGTAAAGTCTTAGGTGAATTTTGAAAAAAAAAATAATTGAGTGTGTACTGCTTAAATTACAACAATAGAATTACAAAAAAAAGTTCATACTGAGATGAAATCCTAGTTTTTGAGGGTTTAAAAGAGAATACTTTGGGGGGGAGTCACGAGATAAGTATATGGATCCATCAATTAAAATATGGTAACTTAAAAAAGACCTATGTTACCATATTAAAAATATTTGATTAAAATAAAAAAAAATTCACAAGTATGATTAAAACGATTGACCCACACATCTTGTTATTTTTATGACATTAAAGAAAAATTTTTTATTATTGAGACATACTTAACTTATTACGTCCTTATTTTATAAGCTGTAATTTATATTAAACTATTGATTTTCATTAAAGATTGCAATATTTTTGAAATGCATCCCTGAAGAATAAAATTCGACCATGAGTTTCTTAGACTCGAAATATGTAGCAGTTGAATATCAAAGCTTTGCTCATTCCTAATAAATTTCGTTTTATGATTCCCTAAAAAGTTAATTAAAGCGTTTGTTACAAACCAAATTTCTTTTTAAGTACTTTATATTTAAAAAAGATATTTTTATTAAAATTATAGACTATGACTCTAAATTATTTTTTTTTTTCTTCAAAATTTAACAAATAAAACATTCTATAAATAAATAAATATATATATATATATATATATATATATATATATATATATATAGTTTTCATTTTTATATGAAAATAAAACTAGGTACTGCGACTTTCTTTACAAAATGTCTCATTGAAGGATTTTTTCAAAAAAACTAAAGCTTGTATTTCATTGTCCATCAAATCTATAAGTTTGCATCTCATATCCGATATCAAAATCAAAAGTAATAAGTACCCAGTATTTATTCCAGATTCCCTTAAGGATAATTATTTGCTGTACTTAAAAAGTATCCTCTAATTAAAATATAAAATGAAACGTGTTTCACAAGAAAAATTACAAGCAAAAAAAGTTTTATAGATTTTCTTTACGAAAGGAAGTACATAATAGCATTCTAAATACTCTACATGAAATTGAAAACATATGTAAAAAAAAGAGGCTTTAAAAGGCTTAAATTAAATATGTTATCTGTCTCTTTATTACAAATTATTGTAAAACTCTAATGTTAAACTCTAATGTCTCAGGGGTATTAATTTTGTCTCGAAAGCTGAAAACATAAACAATTTTTGATTAGATGTAATTCTTTGAGGTTAAAACTAAATAATTCAATTCTCTTATGCATTACTTATAGAGGAATGAGGTTTCAAAAAAGTGTAAAATGTTTAAAATATAGTCATAATTTTAAGAATTATAAGCAAATGAAAATAAGAAAAATTTCTGTAAGAAATTTAAATTAATATTTATGTTGCGCCTGATATTTTCTAAAATAGTAGCCCTAATTACTAGAAATAAATATATCATTATTGCTTTCTAGCTATTTTTATATAATAATATATATTTTTATAGAATAATAAATTACATTTTTTAAAAAATAAAAAAAATCACATTTTGAATTTTTTTTTAATTTTAATATTTTTCAAATATTGAAATTCAAAAGATATATATAATACTAAAATTAGGTAGGGCTTAAAGAGTACGGTACATTTACTAATATTATAAAGTTTTTTCATCAAAGGCTGCTATTTTAGAAAATTGCCTGCGTAAAATTTACGCAAGTAAAATTTATTTAATATTTATTATAGAAATGTTTCTTATTTTTATAATTTTTAAAATTATGATTATATTTAAAACATTTTGAATTTTTTTGAAACCTCATTGCTTAATAAATAATGTGTAAAAGAATTGAATTATCTAACTTTAATTTCAAATAATTATATCTGTTTGAAAATTGTTTATATTTTCAACTCTCGAGGCAAATTAACACCCCCTGAGACCCCTTGGAATCTTCTTATTAGTGTTACGAAAAAACATTTACCTGGCCTATTTATTTTCCAATAACAAGAAAAGCTGTTGATATAACGTTTCATTCAACTTCAATTTTTTTTATAAAATGAAGTTAATTATTTGTAAAAGATATTTCAATCAAAAGTAATCCTAAAAAGTGACAAAACTTGGTATGTAGTAGATATCTGTGTAGTAACTTAGTAGATTAGCAGGTATCTTCATTTGAGTAATAATACAGTTCTCTCATTTATATTAAAAATAATATATTGAGATGTGAAATATTTTTATCTTGAGTTTCTCGTGATTTTGATTATAGTTTTCGATTAATTCAAATAAAAAGAGAGACAAAAAAATCCTAATATAAACTGCAATCTGTTTCTGAAGTCTCATTGTAGTACCGGCTGAAAGGCTGATTTTTAGATACATAATTTTCAGTAGTATTCTATCGCTTCTCCAAACATTGTTTCTGATAGCAATTTGAGAACTTTTTGACCGTGTCAATAATTCAACATATATAATTTTTAAGAAAACAAAGTAAAAAGCTTGTAAGGTATATAGATTGTGTGTGAAAACAAATATAGGTCCTAAAATCAATCTTAAGTAACTATGAGAACTTCGAAACTAAAAACATAAGCAAATAGAAAGGATTGTAGCAATGAAAATTTAGGTTAATAAACGCTTTTCACATTGAAAAAAAAATTGATTGTGTCAAATGTATTTTTAATTCATTAAATTTAAAAAAATGGAGAAATGCTTTAAAATGGAACGGAAACTTTAAAAACTTCAAATATCTTAAAAACTAATCGGCTATAAGGTCTAAAATTTGGGGGCTTTGTTCCCAATTATGTAAGTCACAGGAGAAGACAAAAAAAATTCCATATTTTTGGCATTTTAAGGGTATCATATAGCCCCAATATTATTTCAATGATTTAGCTTCAGCTGTCAGAAAAATATGAACTTTACAAATAAACTACTGATTTGTATCAATAATTCACAAAAACGTCTTTCGTATTTAATATATTTATATTATTTATGTATTTATATTAATATGAACGTTAAGCAAAATTTTAAAAAAAAACTATCTTAATGAAAACAATACAATATGTAAAATGTAGATCGATGTATGAATTTTCCCACTAAGCTGTTTATGTTTTATTTATTTGCTCAAATCTGTGTCTACTTTTTCTGTTTACTATATTTTTTAATTAATATCTTGCTCTTATGTACTGTCTAATAATAGACTTCCCAATAAAGATAGCTTGGTGAAGTTGTTTAATCTTTAAAATCATTATCATGAAAAAAAAATTACATCGAATGCTAAAATTCATAAACAATCTCTACCTGGTAACAAGAAACATGGAACGGTGGAATAATATTCGAAAAAGAAAAGAAAATACTTGCTAGTCGTTGTTTCACTGAAACTTTTGAAATTTCGATATATCTGCCATCAAAAATAAATATAATATAATATACGGTAGAAAAACTTTTAAGAGTGTTAGTAAAATATAAATCAGCTGACGAGAAGTTTCTTGATTCTTTTGCTTTGAGACCTCAATTTATCTAGCATTACAGTATATCAAATTTACCAGGAAAAAAATAACTTATGGAAAAATAAAAACAAGACAGAACCATATTCTGTCAAGTGTGAGCATTAATGCTTATTATAACAAAATCATGTTCAGAAAAGAAAATTAAAATAAAATTCAATATATGGAGATAATAAAAAGTTTCATGAGAATTAAATATATGAAAATAGAAACGCAAAACTTTCAAGAGTAATTATACTAAAAGCTCTTTGAAGGTGTTATGAGATATAATCCATAAGTAGTTTTTTTTAAACAACTGAGAAAAAATAAGTTCAAAGGGAAAACTAAGAGTCGAGACTCATCTTAAAGAAGGTTCCAATGCCCAAAATGGACAGACTGATTCAATTGCAAATATAGTTTTTTCATAAACTAGTTTCTAGAAATTCAAAATCAGTTTTTTTAATTTAAGGCACATTAGGTATTTTCATCCAATGACTTACTGAGAAATGAATTACTTATAAAAAGTATGATCTTTCTCCCCCCAAATGGTTACAAGTAAATTCATTTAAAAGAAATACCAACGGAATTTGTTCCTCGATCAGGAGCAAAACCTTTCTTACTTGTATTAGGATGTTGTGAGGGACAACTTAATATAAATACAACATATTTGCTTGTATATTTTTCAAAAAGGTATTGTTGTCTTGTCATGAAACAATCATAGAATTCTAAGAATTAACTTCTAAATTAACTAATTCTTAACTTTCAAAATTAATCCTATAATAATTAGAAAAAATCAGTTTTTCATCATTTTTTAGTTAAAACATCCACTTTTTCCAATATTTCATTTCAATTTATAATATTCTTTTTTCGGCCATACCTATTAGAAAAAAAAAAAAATATTATTTAAAGTATATCCTTAGAGCATGGAACGATATAAATACAAATTTATCACTATTAGTGTTCGGGTATAATAACTTCTGGGAGATTGATCTGTAACAAATTCTTCAATTTGTTTCGAAGCTTCTAAAAATTAAAATTTGTATACAAGAAAATAAATTTATATATAGATTTCAGATTTTGAATTTAAATTTAAATACAGAAAACCCTTTTCAATTTGGACCTCATTAAACCAGAGGTTACTTAATCTGGACCTCATTTAATTGGTCGTCACTTAACCTGAACATTCTTTTAAGAAAAATCACATCTCAAACCATCATATCGTAGGTTGTTTTTTCCATCTTAATATATATCATATCAGTAATGTGTTTATTTTAGTTCTTTCTTGGGCAATTATTTACTATTTTTCTTTGACTTATTTCATAATTCATGCCCATTTTACATACAGAGTTTTTAATTGTGTAGGATCATTTTGTAGGTTATTTTGTTTTTACCTATACTTTCATTAATTCGGACAGTTCAGAGTCTCAGTTAGTCCAGTTATTGTTACTGTATGATGTTATTTACCGACAAATTTCACTCTGTATTTTTTTTTATATTTTATAGTATTAAGTTGTTTTTAATTATAGGTTTTAAGACTTTAACGCATGACTTAACAGCATTTTAATGTAATTGTTTGGAATTCTTAAATTACTTATATAGTTTCTCTTAGTAGAATGTGCTTGAAAAAGGGGGGGAAAATCAATTAGCTATTTTTCATTAACTCATTTTTCAGTTTATGCTTAGTGAGTAAAGTAATGATTTTCTGTAAGGAAAATTAATGAAGCGGCAAAAAACTTTTCGTACGGGAATTAAAATATATTTTTGAATGCGATTCTTTTAGCTCAAAATGTATTGAAAAATCACTTATTTTGTCGAATAGTAGGAAAATTTTATTTGAAAAAAAATCTATCATAAAACTTAATAGTAGCCAAAAATTTAGTGAGAGAAACCAAAGTTAAAAAAAGAGTAAAACTTTCTAGAGAAATTCCAATACATATTTTAATAAAATATCTCAGATTATGAGAAAAGTTTGACCATCTAGAATTAAGCAATTTGCTTACAGATTGAAAAAAAAGTAAAACATGTTACATACTCTTTGTGTTACTTAAAAATATGCCTTTGCAATTAAGATTAGAGAATTGGCCTTTGTTTTGCAAGTAATATTTGTTTAATAAGCTACGGGTTTGCTTCAAAATTTAATTAAATATTAGAAGAAAATTATATTTCATTTCCCTTTTGTAGCTTTTTTCCATAGTATTTGAAGATAAGTGCTTAAAAAATGTTTATGTGGAGAAAGAGACAGAGAGAGCTTGATGAGCAGATAAGAAGATAACGATTGATATATTATCTGACCAAAAGATGTAATGTAAACAATTATAGAAGGGAGATAAAATTAAACTTCATGCACTACTTTTAATATGTTTACGTAATCTGGAGATATTAAAAAACAAAAACAATAATCAAGGAGATAAATTATTTGTGTCTAAATTCTGAAGAAGCCAATGTTTACCTTTTCAAAAAACGTTCAACAAATCTCATTAATAATACAATTGAAAAAACAACAATGTGAAAGCAAAAATTAAGTATGAATTTTAAGTATGCCAATTTCTTAAACTATGTTTAACCGCAAAGAATTTTCCAAAAAATTTACCAAAACTTTGATATTTTTTCGATACTTAAAATTTAACTTGAATATTGAGCCTACTTGGAGTCTCCCTTTTTTGAAATATATAAGCAATGACTCTTTTTCCCTCTCAAAAACGTAAGCTGCTGTAAACAAATCTAAATAACTACTGATATTAAAGTAATAAATTTAATGAAGTTTTGCATCAGTTTTGTTTTATTAATGTGAAAGCTCTGTAAAATTTCTCTTAGTTTATAAAAATCAAACTGTCAACAGAATGTGAGGAAAATAAACACGGTTTATATAAGCTATAAATAATGAAAACGGGAAGTTTGTGAACGTGCCTCTCGCACCAACATTTAAAGAAACTTACTCATCTTCGTCTACAACCTAGATAAATTTTCCTTCCTTTATTATTGTGATAATTTTTTATATTGTTTATTGAGAGAATTTGGCTATTTTTTACCTTCTCGTAAAAGAAGGATTTGATTTTCAAGATTAAACATTTATTCTGTAATTTTACATCCTGTAAACTGTGCCCACATTTTGTACGAGTAAACAAATATATTTCACTTTTAAACATGAGACGACATTTCAATCATTAGAGCTCATATTAACTCCTTCCTATGAATACTTCTTGAAATTACATGGGCAAATAAAAATATTAGTATTAATTAACACTTTACGAAAGAGAAAGGTAATACCACAGTAAAAGAAAATAACAGTGCGAAGATATGTTTATAAATTCTTTGAATCCATTTAATTAATGTTGATTGATATATATAATTTGTATCAGCTTTCACATTGATATAAAATCATTAGATTATTTTCCATTTTATCTCAACAATCATAACTAGCATTTGTTCATGACATGTACTTTTAACTCAGTCGAAAGGTGAAAAAAAGTTAGTGAAACAAGAATTAAAACTCATAAAATGCAGTTTTATAATAATTATGTAGCCATCAGTAAAAACCAATATCTTTTGGACTTTTTAAAGTATAATTTATCTTGATGCATAAATTATACATTTTCACAAATGTTTCAGTATTCAAGTAGTTTGGTCTAAGAGAATCCTAGATATTTCATTAAAGTATGCATGTTATTTATAATTTTATGAAGAAAAAAAAACGTTGCTTATTTGAAACAATTTTTTTTTTTATTTTTCAGGTATTAAAACACTAGACAGTAAATGCATTAGATATAAACATTTATTCAATAACTGCTCTAAATTGGAAAATTATTCCAGGAGCCTGTTAATTTCAAAACAAGCTATATAACTTTTTGATCGCTTTTCAGATTAAAATGTTTTGCGAACCTCAAACATACTTTTATAACTGTCCAGACTGGTAAACTTCTAAAGGTATTTTACCGGTCTGGTCAAATAATGAGCTTAGAATCTAACTGTTATGGACAATTTAAATTTAGAATACGAAAATAGATTAGATTCTACAAAAATAAAAATCTAACATCAGCATTAAGTTGGAAAACACTACTCATTTTAAACACTCTTGAGCAACAGTTAAGTTAATGGAAATAATGCACCTAATGTGGAAATGGAAATTATTTTCTAAAACCCTTTAAAGGATTATCTGAATAAATTGCTTCAGCAAACTATTTCTAAATTTTGGTGTGTGGGCGTGTGGGGGTAGGTGTATGTGGTGGGATTTGAGATCGTTTGCTAATTTTTATTTGTTAATTTAAGAGGAAAATATCACTATGAGCAAGGGCGTAGCTGCCACCGCATCATTCCTATCAATGATATGGGCTTCCAATTTAGAGAATAAATAAAAAAGAACTTTTTTGTGTCAAAATGTTACACATGTTGAGGATTTTGCTACGGAGTCTCAACATATGTAATATTCTGACACTTACAAAAAAAATTATTTATTTTCCCAAAAGGGCCCATTAAGAATTTTGATACAGGTTGCCCTCAGTATTTGCTACCTCAGTGGCTATGAACTAAGCGACGCTTAGAGATTTCTTTATGATATACTTAATGGCGTAGCTAGCTCTGAGGGGACCTTGTATCAATTTCCTTCGAGGTCCTTTTTTAGATATGAGAGTCTTGTTATTGGATTGTAGTTACATATGTTGGGGCCCTTGTAGCTTGGGGGTCCCGTATCGTTGATACGGCGGTAGTTACGCCCCTGAATGTACTTAAATTAGGTGCATCAATATGCAGTTAAAAATATGTCTATATCTTGAATACTTTATATTTGATACAATATTTTTTTTTATAAAAATTTTTTTTTTAAAGTAATTAGATTTAAATACACAAATTTATCGAGCCTTAACTGAATCACAATGCCTTAATAAATAATCATGTTCAGCTAAATGCCAAATTCAGTATACGGATGCATAAGACTTACTGATGATTTTTAAGCGATATTTTTGCACGGGTCAAATTTTATTATTATTCAGTTTTTTTTTTTTTTTTTTTTTTTTTACTGAGAGCTGCCTAATTCCTCTAAGCTAGGTTGCAGAGCGAAATCGAAACTATTGACCGTTCTGGCCTGGATTCCATCTTTGCTGAGACTTTGCAATTAAGCGCTTATATAAATAAATTCCTTTTGGCAACTGCATATTTTCTCGAACAAGTCTCATTATTCATAGATGAAACGATGCCTTTGCACAGTGAACTGATAAGAAAAATTTTTGATGCCAAACGAACTGAAATAACAAATTTCGCACACTGCTCTCGATTCTTTGGGACATGTCAACGGAATTCTTTCCAGTGTGCTTAATTAACAAACGAGTGGCGAATAAAAGAAGAAAAGCTTGCTTCGTTAACACGCTCGTAGAAAATAAAAGTCCGCTTCAACTTCTCCTAGCGAACAAGGGTCATTAGCATACCCACGTTTTACGCGAAACTTCTCTTTTTCCATTTCTTTCTTCCCTGACGCTCGCCCAATCCACGGTCTCCCTTTTATTTCTGGAGCCCTTCCTGGAGTCATTAATTCACGTTTCTCGACCAATCCGCTAACTCGTCTTGGAATGCCTAACGCCCACGCTCCACGCCCTCTTCTTCCTTCCCTGAGTGAGGGGAAACTATGCTGTCCCATCAATCGAAGAAAGAATCGCTCGCCCCAAGACGATGGAGCCTTCGATTGATCGCGCAAAACACGCAAACCCCCCTCTTTTCCGATTACAATGCAAACGCTTTAAACGAACAACTTCTTAACCCCCCCTCCCCCGTCTCGTCTTGCCAAACACGAAAACATAACACGCGGTGTAGTTTACTAGAACTGCGTTTCGAACGCAGAATTAATTTTACAACTTTGTTTATCGAGTTGAAAGTTTGGGATCGGTAGGCATTATGGTACACCGCACGGTATGAAAAACAATCGCTCAACGCAGTACTGAATCGCTTAGCAAGTTAATGTGCGATTAGTAAAGAATTTTTAACTGCAACTTAGCCATGTTATAATCAAGAGGTAATCCAATGATAGCTAATTTAAAAAAAATATATATATTAAATATATTTTTTTTTATTTTATTAAACTTAAGATTTCTTTTATTCATCAAGTCAAATAATTCCTTTTAAATGAGAACTAATACTTTAATAAAAAATGAACTTATTTTTTTGTTTTATTTATTTATTTATCTCCATCCTGTGAATCTTGGTACAAAGAAAGAAAACTGGCCCTTAGGGACTTAAACAGCACATAATTTGGCTTTCTATGTGCACATTTTTTCATTAAAAAAATTAAACTAAATATATGTAAAAAAATCAGTTACACAAATACGATATGTGTTCTCTCTAAGAAAGGAAAACATCTGATCTAATACAAATTCGGAGTAATTTCAGTTGCGCATTTCCATTTAAATTTTACATAATTTATTATTTTTATTTTTAAAATATTTGCCTCAGTACTAATTCATATTAAAAGAATATTTTTTCTATTGATTTCCCAAGTAAAAGTACTCTTTCATTGTGATATAAGTTAGGTTTTAAAAATTGCATGGACGTATAGATTGATTTTTCGAAACATAAGAAAATGGACTAATTTTGTTTAATAACGCCCCACGAGTGCTGTTGGTGACGGAGCTCATAATTTTGACCCACGGTCAAGTAATGAGGATGACATCTGAGCTGCCACTCCATTCTCCCAACTTACACACCCTACCAACCTGGTGACTTTCAGCCTCGATACATTTAACGTGCATCGGCACCATGACTTGAATCATGACTCGTCAGCAATAACACCAGCCACGGAATCGTGACTCTAACTATTTGATTACTATAGTCATACATGAAAAAAATAAAAATATATAATAGTATTAAATATAATTTTTTTTCATAGTATAAGAATACACCCTTTCCTATTTCGAAAGTCTTCCATTTTTTTTTTTTTTTTTTTTTGTTTCAATATATAATCTAATAGCATTTTTTCGACAGAGTAATAATGCCTAACTCAAAGCAAAAAAAAAAAAAAAAAAAAAAAAAAAGACAGAGAGAGAGAGAGAGAGAGAGTGAAAGAAAATATATTAATTTCAAATTTTAAGAAAGCTTGAAAATTCATTTCAATTGGAAAAAAATCCTTCATCAGTGTTTTTCACAAAAATAGAATTATATAAAAAAACAATAATTTTAGATTTTTAAAAAAAATCAAGGAGTTATTTTATTTTAGAGCAGTAATCTACTTTCAAAAAAAAGATTCAACTTACAATATTGCAGTATAGAAATATCCCTTTTAGGGAAAGGTTAGGGTAAATAAATTTTTATGTGTAGCAACCTATCAATAAAGTCATATTTAAATCTTTTGTTTAAGTATAAAAACAGAATTTTAATATGTCCTCCACAGAAATCCAAGTTTTCATAAATTGACTCTTCAATTAATCATCACTGAAACTAAGGGAGAAAAAAATTCGTTTCAACTGTTATTTTCAGCAGACCACCCAGTAAGGGTGAACGCAACTCTTAAATTCTTAGCCTATGTCAAACTTCGTCGCAAAAGGAAAGAAATTCTTTTTTGGTTGAATGCTGAGAATCTAAACACGAGGCAATACATATATTTTGCATTTCTAAAAGCTACCAAATAAATAACAGTGAAGTCATAAATTTAAAAGACAAATTTCACTCTGAAAACAAGAAACAATTCATCGTATTTGAATATAAACTTTTGAAGGAACATCTGTCCTCAAAAGGCTTCCATTCTTCGAAACTGGCCAAAATCCAAACGATCCTCCACACTGTATTTGAGGGGTGTATGTTTATTTTTATCGAGGACAGCTTCTTTTACTCCTATTCACCAGTTTTAACAAAATTACAAATTCGAAAATATTCCTGTTAAGATAACATGACTATTTTAGGAATTTTACCTGACCCTTGTAATGAAAATAATATATTGAAACAATGCTAGAGAAACTCTTAAAATATGTTCCATTAAAAATTAATTTATACATATGAAAATTGAGCTAATATGTGAAATTCAAGCATTTGATCAAAGCATTTAATAAACTAACTTATCAAAATGGGATTTTTCTTTTGTTTATTGTTTAGTATTGAGACTGTCTTTTAAAAATCAAAACAATACTTTAAAAAAAATAAATTAAAAAAAACCATTTAAACGGATATTTCGGATAACTAATTTGAAATTACATAGAATAGTTTTCAAAAATCGTGTAACACCATGTTAAAATTTCTTATTTCAATTTTTTTTTCTACAAGAGAAAATTACCTATAAAAAAATCTTTATTAGTATATTAGCAAACTCTAAAAACTTCACGAGAGAGAAATTCTAGCTATACATCTCATTAAAAGAAAAATAAAAAAAAAACTTATACTATATATATATATATAAATATATATATATATATAACAAATCTGAAATATATATATATATATTTAATTTAAATTTAAAAATAATTTTATAATGCTCTAGCTGTGAGTTTAACCTACAATAAGGTTAACAAGTTCGTGTTTCTTAGCATCATTACAGCTGCGACACATAAAACTAAAATTCTGACAGAGATTGCTGTCTGCATAAAAAGAAAACTTTGGCAACTTTCAAACACAGGATGTTGACTAATTTTTCAAGAGACAGTTTTGAAGTTAACCTACATATAAAATCTATTCTTTCATGACGGATATTCCAAGTTTGTAAAAATTTGCAGAAAAAATCTAAAAAACTCGATTACTCCTGTGACCTCCTGCCAGAAGCAATAAGTGTGCCAATGTTGGTCCGTTGCTGTCCCGGGCGAGCGGATGCATGTGATAACGGTTTCCAGGCGGGACAAGGCAAGGGGTGCGCAATCCGGGCCAGTAGGGAGATCAAAGGGTTGATAGTCCAGGTGGAGAACCCTCTGAATGAGGGTCTGCCTTCTATACAGGGAATGACTCATGCTCTGACCTAGTTTCCAGTCCCCTTCATCCAACAATAGGCCACGGCGAACGGTCCTGTATCCGGTCATGGAAAAGGGTTGGATATGCGAATGTAGTTCATCTTAGGGACATCTGAAAAACTTTCATCTCTGCCAGAAAACTATGTCAAGTTTTACCAGTAATTTCCTCTCCCGGTGAAAGTCAATTTTTTTTCTTCGAACAACTCGTCGATAATAAGTTAAATCAATAAGTAATAAGATGATAAGTTTTGACAAATGGAATATAAGCAACGATTTGCTAATTACACCAAAGCGGAGTTGATGAATTGAATTAGCTACTACGAAAAGTCTGGATAAGAATGCGTTATTTGATTATAAATGACCCAAACTGTGCTTTTCGAAAATATACATTATACCAAAAATTAAGGTTTTCTTTTTCATAGATAACATACTCACAGATCGGTAAAAGATAAGTAGCAGATACATTAAATTGCTTCTTTTCTTTTCTTTCTCGTGTTATATGAGTGTAAAGTTCTTTCTTTTTTTTTCAAATTTTTTTATTCATAAAAATTGCACTACTTTAGCTGAAAAAAATGCATTTATTCTTTTAAAAACCATTTTCAAATAAATAAGAAAAATAATTTTCTGTGTAGATTCACAGAAACAAATACCATAGTCCAATTTTCATAATTAAAAATATTTTTTCCGCTCTTATCACAAGAACTTAGCGGTTATTTAAATTGCTTTAGAGAAAACGCACTTCTGATCAAGAGAATCACAGCAATAGTTTATAAGGTGGAAATGAACTACATGTCTTAACCCAGCACTATTCAATGCCTATTTCCATATTTATCCTCTTGAGAATCCCAAAGACTCATAAACAAATTGTAGACGTCCAAAATGGTTTTAACTAAGATTTATATGCTCTTTAATCAAGAAAATCAATAAGAATAAATTTTTATCCTACAGACAATGTAAAACTCATCAATCACTATGTTATTGGTTCTAATTATACTTAAAATATTAGTCATTTTATTCTTTATGTCTTATCTATTTTTTTGTTCAAGAAAGCTTAATCAATATAGGAAAAAAATTTAAACATCCAAACAAAAAATTCGACTGCTTTTAAGAATCGCAACCTCAAGGCATTGTTTTTCAAAAAATATTATGAATCAAAAGGTTTTCATGCATTTCTAAACCAAATTTAAGTAAAATGCAAGTAAAATTTACCTTAAAAGGAAATATCTCGTATATATACATTTTTAAAAACTTGTACATGTGCATAAATTCTCCTAAAAACGAATCAGTAATAGCCATTTCAAAAGGCTTTTCAAGGTGTTTCATTATTTTTTTAGAAAAGTTTCCCAATGCTTTTCAGACATTTATTAATAAAAATTATATGAGACTCAAATTTACTTTCTTCTTTTATAATAAACTTATGTTGAAATTAATTAAACGCTTATTTAAATTATACACACAAGTTTTATGCTTACAAAGAATGAAATGGTAATAGAACAAATTGCCACTCATTTTTAAAGAATGTCCTTATTTATCATTAAAAATTTTTCGCTTCCTTAAACTTAAAAGATAAAACGAGTTATAAGCAAACCGTAATGCTCTCTATATTAGTAATGTAAATGTTCTGCTTGTGTTTCAAAGATACTTCTAAGAAAAAAATTTCAACAACAAAAAAAGCAGAAAATATACTTGTCAAATTTCTACGATGTATAATATCCTAAATTTTTACAAAAAATATTTTTTGAATCAAAAATGGCAAAATTTCGGTTAATTATACATATATTAGTGGATCAAAAATGTAATTGAATTAATATCTAAACTAACATTGTTTTATTGTAATGTTATTGAAGCCCACTCCTACAATAAAATTTACGTTTTAATGGGTTGACCCAGAAATAAATTAGAATTCCCAAATGCCTCATTTTCGAATAATTAGAAATTTTAAAATTAGAAATAATTGGAAATTTTAGAAATTTAGAAAATTTACGATTTCCTTTTCTTTTTATTTCTTTTTTATACTTTCAAAAAAAAGAAAGAAAGAACGCAAACTTTCCTCTGAAATGTAGAATATCAATATTTGTATAACAAAATTTATTCTAGCTGCAATGAAACTAAGGTAAAAAACTGGTATTTTTAACTTCAAAGAGAGAGACAAAAACTCGTTATATTGCTAACTATCATATTAAACTCTTTATATTAACAAACTTATTTTTAAATCGTACTGATAGAAGGGTAAATAAAATTGCCTTTACCTAAGAAAAAATAAAAAAAGCAACGTTTATATATTTCGTTCTCCTGTGAAAATTCTTAAGTGTTAAAAAATAATTCAGAAAATGAATTAAAAAGAAATAAAGGATTTATATATATATAAATATATATAATATATATATATATATATATATATATATATATATATATATATATATATATATATATATATATATATATATATATATATATATATATATATATAAGGTTTTGTAATAAAATTCTCAACTTAAATGAAGCTTAAAATGATCTAAATACATTTTTTTCATTTCTGAAGAGTGAATACAAAAAAATTAATAATTTTGGGGAAGAATGGAATTAATATAAACTGTGAGGAAGGTCAATCACAATCATTGCAAATGTTATATTGTAACTAGAAGTAATAATAACTGCATTGCAATATTCTCCATTGTTTCGATATTAGATAAAAACCTACTTTCAACTTTTTAAACTCAGATTTCACAATTCATTGAACAAGAGTTAAAGACTATAGAAGAGAAGAGTTAAATACTATATATAAGCTTAGGTTAATCGTTTATTATATTTGTGTGTGCAAGGGATAATTACTATATTATTCAAAATTGCTAATTAAGAAGGAATTTGGTCCCTTTTGATATTTTCCATAAAATAGATGAGCTAGTTAACATTAAGTTGATAAAGTACACACACACGTATATATATATATATATATATATATATATATATATATATATATATATATATATATATAAGATTTACGAATTTAAAATCTTACAATTTTAAATAAATGTTTAATAAGGGTTTAATAAATAAGTATTAATAAATCTTTTCCTCATAAAAAGGAAAAGATTCCCGAGCAACAAAATCATTGAGTCAAAAATCACATTTTTGCTGTATATATTCTGACTCATAAATATTTCTATACAAACAGTGCTCAGAAAAATTATAAGAAATGTTTATAGAATTGGGAATTTTCTTAAATCAATTTTTGTAGTTAAAAAGGTAATTACATAGCTTTCCAGCTTTTTTCAGGAAGTAGACGAGAAACCATTCGGTAATTTCTGACAATTTTTTTTCGTGTAGGAATTTTTATTTTTAAACTAACGTCTTAAGAATGTTTTTTCCCTGATTTATGTTATATATTCCATAAATTGTTAGTAACACAAAAGCCTGCATCTGTTAAATTTTGCAATGCAGGTCTTTTTTATGAGTTTACTTCCAAGGTACTTCCACAGGTAAAACATTATTTTATTTATATGTTAAAGCATCACATTTGATTCATTTTCTTTCATAAAATTTTCACAAGGCTCTAGAAAAGTTACCATTATCTTCACTTCAAACCTCATTAACTATATATTTAATAATCAATTATATACAGGAATATCTCTCTTATATAGTACTGTTAAACAATATTATACAATAGATCTATTTCAATAAAAACGGACTGAGGGAAGCATTATTTATAAAGGGCAATATGTAATACATTCCAATCAAATTGGTTAAGACAAAAAAGGAAGTATATATTACTCAGAACTAGTAAAAATAATAGAGGTGAAAAGTATAAAAGGAAAGTTATGAAACGCATTGATTGATTAATGCTTACAAAATGAAAACAAAAAATACATTTTTTTATGTAAAACAATCGAAGTTTTTTGTACCATTGTATTCCACTTTTTCTTCGTACATCATGCGATAACACAAAACTTGATGTTCTTATTTTTGCCTTTTTATCATTCCTGCAATATTGTTTTAGTGGGAACATTTTTGTGCCAAATCTTTCAAAAAAAATATTTGAATGAAAACGATTTTTGTCCAGAATTACATGCAACATCTCCAACATCTAAACTTCAATTTGCAATTTATGTTTTGATTTCTCTGGTACATGTGCATTTTTGGTGGCATTTTGTCTAATAAAATTGGTATGAAACTATTTTTTAATTTATATTGAAATTTCATTACTCTTCCACAAAAAATTAACAACTTTTACTTATTCGGATATTTTCGGTGGGATTTATTCAAAGCGGGAGATGTCTGTAAATTTTTGAAACAGTTGTATTCAAATATCAAGAACTCTTTGATAATTCTTCATACATGAATAGTTCATAGAAACAAAATTTTAAATTCAAAAAAGGAAACCTATTGAAATCATTAGAAAATTTCCTACTTTATCTAATTAAAATTTGGCTTTATAGATATAATATTCTTACTATATTCTAATTAAGCAGTTCCTTTTAAATAAGCAATTAAAATAAGTTTGTATGCACAGTTGAATGCTGTCATGAATAATAAGCTTGAAATATCTTGGATAAACAAACTTTGTATAACTCTATGCAATAAGATAACACTCTATGAAAAATGTAAGTACAATTCAGAAATTAATATTGAATTATTTTAAGCAGGTTTTCGAGAAAAAAAATTCCCTTAAAATCATAACCAAAATATCTCTAAGATAAAGAGTGAAGCAAATAAAAACTAAAATATGCAACCAAAATCAGCCCAAGAAATCAGTAATCAATAATACAGTGAAAATTTATCAGTTTTCTGGATATTAATACTAAAAGTGTAAGTTCTTTGCTTGATTTGAGAGCTGCATATAATTTTTATAAATTTTTGGAGCAATAGACCATTTTAAAGGTTTCCTATTACTCATTCATACATTATCATATTCTTTTTGCTTTAATTTTTAGTTTTATAATGTTAATTTTATCAAATGTCAAAGGATAAATTCTACTGAGTGGTCTAAGATTTAGAAACGAAATGATCTGTCTTTATAAGAATATTAACTTTATATATGTATTGTGTATATTTGCATTTTGAGATTCGAATCACTTTTTTTCATATTTTTGCTTTACAAAGAATTTGTGTCATCTACCTGTGTGCATATATGTATTTATATATATAGATAAAACACTAATTCTTTATTAAAAAAATATGTAAAAAGTTACTAGAATCTCAAAATACAAAATCTCAATGGTGAACATAAAAATAAAAATAAGAAAGTTTAAAAATTAGTTTAAAAATTATTAAATTAGCCAAATGCAGCCTCGGACTAAAAAGTGGGATTAAAATAGTTTGGTGGTAACAATCAACCCCTACTACAACTTGGTAAACTAAAATGGAAAAATTCAAAGATCAAAAATTTAAAAGTGAAAATTTCAAAGCTAATAAAGTAGCTAATTGCTTTGCACTGATTAAATACCAAAAATCAATAAAAGTATACCCATTGTTAAAAGGGAAATATCTGATGCCCAAAGATCTCTAAAACTTCGTATATTCACCATAGTAAGATCTTAATAATATCAATACTTCAATGCATTAAATTATTTATATAGCTGCATATCCAACAGCTCACAAATCATCCACCACCATATACCACATCATGTACTACAAATCAACAACTCATCACCAAGAACTTCTGAATAAGATCTCAAAAATGAAACATGGTACACAATTAAGATTGGAAAGCAAGACATTTATAAACGTGCTCGAATATCGAAAAGATTTAAATTATCAAGAAATTTTCATATGAAAACTCGAATACTTCATATTATATGCAAATACTAGTAACTTTTGGTTGTAAACAGTTTGAATGGTCATGAAAAATGTGCTATAACCTAAATGTGCACATGTTGGCTTACGTGTGTTCCAAAGTGCAATCTGTATGTGAAGTAAACATCTGTACAGAGAGAGAGCGAGATAGACCACTAACAAGTTGACTTTGTACATCTATTGATGCTAGGTGGATTTAAAAAGATTATATCTCAATAAATAAGTATGATCCATAAATTTAGACTGTTTACATTTTAAAAGAATTGGCAGAAATTTGCTTTTTTATGCGCTTAAGGAGATAAGAAATTTTTAGGGCTTATATATTTTTTTAAAAAAATTGACAGGATAATCAATTTGCATGCAGTTAAAGGTAATTTTCCTAATGTTCTTGAATTTATCAATATTATGTGTAGTTGAATTATTAAAAAATAGCTTAATACTTTTCTAAATATCGATATTTGTTAACAGCTATTCCAGTTAGGAATATTTATAACACTAAAATTAAAAGCATCTCTTGTATCGTAAATACTATTGTAGAGTTTATTACCAAAAATTTGTAAATCAAACAAAATACAAAAACTCAGCCTTGTTCGAATTAAGATTTGCTTATAGTAATTTTAGGTAATTTAAATAAAAATTTACGTTAATTTTAAATTATTTTTACTATGGCCAATAATAATTAGGTCATCTATATATCTGAATGATAAATATGATAAATCATTTACCCTACAAGACCCATAATATAGTGCAAATATTAATTCTCCAAACTATTACAGGCAGGACCATTCTGATGAAAGCCTTTCATTTTCTTACTGCTCATTATCAAAAACAATAAAATTTTCTCTTGTAAAACATATTTAATAAGTGTATTAAACTTTTCAAGATCAATAGAAAATTATCTAATTCCTATTTCTAATATGTGAAAGAAAGTTTCCTAATCATATCCGCTAAGTCAAAAGAGCTGAGTAAATCTTCAAAATCAAAGCTTTACAGTGAAAAAAAATCTCCTTTTTCAACCCTTATAATTACATCAAGACTGATTTTTATAACAGAGGTATCTTTAATATTTCCTATTGTATCCTGTAATGCGCACTGCAAAAACACTTCCTGGTTTGGAAATAAATGCATTGAATCCTATGTAACACCAAGGAATTTTACAAAATTATTGTAAAATTCGGGTAATAAAAATATATGTAGGTATTTAAAGATATATTGTGTGCCATAAATTCCTTACTTTTTATTATAGAATACTAATAATCAATTTTTAGTCTCCTTCATATTAAATTTATTTTTGTTTCCGGGCATTATTATCTTGTATAGGATCATTTATCAAATTACTGAAATGCTATTGGCATATGATTGCATAACTGCCTGGAACCTAATCTACATAAACTACTGCAAAATCTTTCTATAAATTCTCAATGGGTTTTTTAATATGTAATTATTTTTATTCTTAGTATAGGAAAGAAATGCACAGTTTTTACCCCCAGATTTAATTTTTCCATTACATACCAGACAAAAATATATTTATCCATGTTTAAATAAAGTATTATATAAATTTTAAAAGAATGTCACAAAAGAAAAGTATAATTCACACACACAAAAAAAGTCCCGGTAATTAGATAGTTGATCCTGGTAATAAAATTTTCCTGGTAAATTAGATATATAACTTCCTGCACGCACATACATTTTTACTAATCTTAAACGCAAATACCACTACTATAAGGCAACATTACATGAGAAGAAAAAAAAATTAGTGAAAAAAAACCTGGAATTTTATTTCTTCATTATAATCGCTGGTGATTTAAAAAATGCAAGTATAAAATATATACACCAAACAGGTGATTAATACGTCTTTTAAAGAATTGTCCATGTGAAACCCAAAATCTACGAAATAAGTAAGATGTTTTTTAGCTTCCTTTCTCAGCTTTTAACAATATAGAAATGCATTAAAAATTTCCATTATTACTATATATATACAGGGACGTCATAATACTTCTAAAGGCCCTGGGTGCGAAGAAATCTTAAGAAATTTGAGGCCCTGGGCCTCTATACTAAAGTAGGCCCTACCTGTGATCTTTAAAAGTAGACAGTATATAGCATGCATTGTTAAATACTCGTACAAATGGTAACTTGAAACAAATATAAATATGTACGACACCCAATCTCACTAATCGACTCAACCTATGGTCGCATTTCAATTAAATGAGTTGAATGATTGTTCATAGTGTCTTGGGCTTAGACTTGGACAATGGTCTTCACATAATGATCCGATCTGGCCACTTTTGCCAGTTGACATGCAGTTTGAAATTCCCGGGTTTTTTTCAGAGAATATTTACGAAAATAATATTTGACCATTATAATTATCTGGATCACACACACACATAATCTAATTAAGATTGAGTTAAGAACGAAACGTATAAATAATATATATATATATATATATATATATATATATATATATATATAATATATATATATATAATATATATATATATAATATATATATATAATATATATATATATATATATATATATATATATATATATATATATATATATATATATATATAAATCATCGCATTAATTTATAAAGTAGTATTATTAAACTGAAGAAAAATGTTCGCTTAACTATTAGTTCAATCAATGCTGGTGGAAATTCTATTTTAGTTGAATGTTTTGAAGGAAATCCTGTATATTGTTCTACACTGCCAGATAAAACTAAAAATTTTTGACAGCAATCAACAGTACTTAAATTCACCTAATGCGCACAGAAAAAAGTTATGAATTTTGAATTTTTACACGATTAACTTAAATTTTTTTTTAAAAAAAAATAAATATATAAAACGAATAAAAGTTTAAATATGCTCGAGTTCGATGAAGAGAAAAAGTAACATTTGAAGAAGAAATTAATTGTGCAGAAAATAACGTTTTTTTTTAAAATTTAGGATAATAAATGGTTATTTTGGAAAAGAATATATCTTGGAAATTTTTCTAACTAAATAAAGTGAATGAATTTCTTTATGTAGAGCAATATACTTAATGTCTTAAAACTTATACCTTAGTGCGTCTTTTTTATATTAGAAATATAGATAAAAATTTACTGCATATATATATATATATATATATATATATATATATATATATATATATATATATATCACAATTGCTGTACTGAGTTAAATGATTCAGTAAATCTATGCTTTATAATTTTTATGGATTGGTAAAGGAGATTGTAGTTTGAGGTTTTTTTTATTGGAACTCGGTCCATGTTTTTTTATAAATGCTCATGAAATTTCAATCAGGTAATTGAAGTTTTGTGTTTTGAAACTTTAATGTGTTTTTCAGGCTTGAAAATGTTTCTGCATTACTCTTTTGACTTAAAAGGTGTAATCTTAAGAGAAATTTATTATAAGCTAAAACAAAATGAGATGCAAAATACATACCTAAAAGGTATTTAAATTTGATCAAAATATTGACTATTGCTTGTGAAATAATTTCATATTCTTAAAACAAGATATAGAAAATTTCATTCATTTATAAATTATTTTAAGTAAGCGTTTGAAAGAGCAGATTAGTAAATGACCTTTATTAGCAGAGAAACTGTTATGTTATAGGTTCGTATAGATTTCTTATTGTTGGAACCAAAGTTAAAATTTTAATCTAGATTTTATTTGTAGAATTTTCAATACAGAGAGTAAAATTCCGAATCAAAAGACAATTTAAGCTATTGTTTCTTTCATACTTTACTTTTTTCAAACTAATCTAGCTCATTCTTTTCAAACAAGTTTATTGTGATCGTACATTTATGCTTTAGTTATTCCTAAATGCTCAAACTGATAATACAAGGTAAATTAATGTAAAATTTCATAACATAAATTCAAACATTTTGTACCATTTAATCTGGGCCTTTGATTCCACACTGAAATTGCTTCAACTTTGTTTCATTGTAAAAATTAACATTGCTTCTGTTGAGTTGTTTGAAATGCAGAATATTTAATATTCAGTTATACATATGCATATTAGAGAAAACAATTTAAATAGCTATATCAATATTTTTGTTCACAAATGTCAGTTGCTTGCGATACCTATATATAATAGTTACACGAAATTTTATCCATTTAAAATGCATTGAAAATTCTGCTCATAAAACATCTAAAAGTATTTAAAAATGTCAACCCTAAAGGCTATGTTCATATTTTAAAACATGACAGAAGCGAAATGCTGTTGATTTTCATGCAGTGGCGCACACAAGGGGGGTCCTGGGGGTCACGACCCCCCCAAAGCCCTTGGGTTTTTTTGCGATTGGTTATAATTCTATGTATATAATACGTAAAATTTAATTAAGTATTTGTTATAAATGATTAGTTTTATTAATTAATGCTAATTATTTATTCAATAATTAGTTTTGTACTGTGTTTTGTTCCCAAAAATCGACAAAATCAAACGGAGCAAGATACAAGAATGGTGAATTTTCGACCCCGGACCCCCCTTCCTTGAAAAATTCCTGTGTGTGCTACTGTTTTCATGAGAATCCAAATTCAAAAAGAGCAATAATAAAATACTTCATGTGAAGTACTATGCTAAAAACATATTATGAAAGAAGTACGCAAGCTTAAAGAAAGAAAAAAAGTCAATTTCAGAAAGAAAACGTAAAAGTTCATTGATCATCTTTAAAAAACTATGTGCATGAAAAGAGAAAAATTATAATCTTTTAAAAAGGGATAGTAAAAAAAGGAAGATTAATCATTAAAATATAAAAAAATAGAGCTACGTATTCAAGAAAGTTAAATAAACTACATATTTCTTTAGAGATTTGATACACTTTTAGATTAACAAACTGGAAAATTAGAGAATTAATTGATGAAATTCTAAAAGTCTAAGCAAAAATTAAGATATTATTTGTATTTTTAAATTCAGTTTCCATGCTCCACTTTTGATATTTCTCGAAAATATTTTGAACTTGCTATGGAGTAGGAAAAAGTTTTTGCCACCCCTCAAGTATCGTAGGAAATAATTGTAAATTAAGATGTGACATTTTTAAATCATAAGCAATTAATGCTAAAAATTAAAACGTTGTAAAGGAAGGCAACGTTGAAGAAAATAGAGGAACATAGTGCATTGCTCTCAGAAGTAATATTAGAGTACATTTGCTTATGGAAAATAGAAATATTTGCAGAAAAGTTAAATAGTTAATTGTTGAAAACTTAAACAGAATATAAAAATTTGAAGAACAGATTCAAATTTTAGCACAAATCTTTTACCTCGATTCCTCGTCTGAACTTTCTATAGTAGAAACACGTTGATCTCTTTTTCCTTCAGAATAATTTTTTAGTTATAGTAAAATAATTACGCATTTTATTTATATATTTACCTGATTTTTCCAAAAATATTTAAGTATAGTGTCATGCAATTTTGAAATTTCAAAAACTCTTTTTTTATATATAGATGCGAATTAGTTATTTACAAATCTTATAACAGAATAAAATATTCCAGGTAAAAATATAGATTTTATTCTGTTAATTTTAATTAAAAGTCTAAGAGTTATTTTCCTGTCAAAAATTATTTTAGAAAAAAATGTGCTTTTCAAATGCATTTTATTGAAACGTTATCTTATTTCTATTAAAGATAAATATAAAAGTAAAAATACATCAAAATTTTATATATATATATATATATATATATATATATATATATATATATATATATATATATATATATATATATGTAAAGATATCTATGCTATGCTATTATATTACTACTATGCTCCTCTTTCTATTTTATTTCAGAATTAAGTTTGATATAAAAATTTATGAAAATAATAAGATATGTTTTAATAACAAACTAGTAGTTTTTATAAAAAAGATTTTATCTGCAGGAAATTTAGACTAAGAATTCCATCTGACTAACATCAACAATAAAAAAAAACTGGCAAAAGCTGAAAAATAGCATTAAAGCTTTAAAAAAAATGTTTAACATCATTTTTCCCATCTTTTTTAAAATGTACAAAATGTATCAGGAGTACAAAGAGGAAAGAAAAAACACCCTCACACAATTTTAGCGATAATTTCCAGATAAACTTAAAGTGAAGCTGAAAATAACCAAAAACAAATTTCATCGTATGTTAAAAGGGCACATGACTTGATTCATCATTTTTCAATGCATTGATGAAACATCTTAATAATTCTTTAAATCGTATATTTCTCATATGTCTGATAGTAATTGAAAAATAGTTTTTTCAGAAAAGAGCATTTTTCAAAGGTGCTATTAAAAAAGATTTGCAATTAAAGTTCAAGCATAACTGTTTTCTTAATACTCGGAAGGAATTCATAGAACCTATTTTCAACGTGCATAGCAATGATCATGGGGGTGGGGGTCACTAACATAATTTTGTTTTACAAAATAAGCATTTTAGTTAAGTTTTACATATAGTTGTTTGCTACATACAAGGAGCAAAACTTAAAATATTATTTGATTCATTTGAACGAGCATAATTTCTGTTATAAAGGAATAAGAAAATTAAGAAATGTTTTCCTTCATTGAGGGAATAACATTACACTAACTGGAAAGAATTTTTTTTTCTCAGAATGAGTTATAAGTATGGAATTATTACTTGACTTATTTTTCACCTCCTATCATTTTTGTTATATAAGAGACTAAGTAAGACATTAGGCATCTTCATGCTTTTTTAAAAAAATAAGAATATTTTTGATATTATTTAAAATGAAATTAAAAATGTTTCTTAGTCGAATGTCCGAAGAATAGTTACTTAAAACATAAGAATAGATGGTAATTAATGGGATTTTTTTCGTAAAATAACTCATAATTACTGAAATTATCTGTGTTATCATGTGTGTGTGCACATTTTCAACTTGAGTTAGCAGTAATTACTAGTATTGTGTTTGAATGTTTTATAAGCATTCATCGACTATCTTTTTTAATAAAAATGACCCAGATAATTAAAAGAGTAATTATATAATATACTACAGATACAACTAGTAAAGGAAAGTAACTAATTTTTTAATTAAACCATGAGCTAATTCAATATTTACACTTTTCAAACTTATTTTTAATGATGAAATTTAAAATTATGAAATGCTCATGAAATACTATTCACTATCCCCCAAAATTAATTGATGCTCAATAATAAGCTGCAAATGAAATCTGTATAATGTACAGTAAAAAACCTAAAATGATAGAGATAAAATTTATCTGTAATGTCTGAGTCTACAAGATTCGAACCCATACAATTTTAATTAATAGACATAACAAATTTGTTGAACAGTTCAAAGCATTTGTGCACTTTAGTTTCAGTTGTTCTTGCCCATTTACAGAAATTAGTGATAAGTCTAGTTTTAATTATTATTGAACATTACTCTTTTTAAAAAAGGAGGAGTAAAAATTTTTTAAGAAAAATTTTTATTGTGAAGATCACACTTTTTTTTTCAATCCTTATTTTATTTTGAATGTTGGATCCCAATAACTGAACTGTTTTGATACATTTTCCTTTCCCCTAATATTCAGGAACATAAAAAAAGAAAGAAAAATTAGTGTTGTGTTAAATATTTCATATGTAATGTATTAACAATTTTAATAGTTAAAAATAACATAAAAAATGATGTTCTAATAAACTAAGTATTTTTTTTTCTTATATGAAAAAATATCAGATGTATATATAGCTCTTTTCTTCCTTTCTTTTAGCTTCAAATTTAGGAACTTAAAGAAATTTATTTGAGACTAGTAATATGTAACTTATATTTATAAAATTAGGCTAGATTTTAGTAAGCATTATTCATAGCAGTAAAAACGCTTGCAGAGAGCTTTTGGAATCAGGTAATTGCACTAATTTTAGCATAAATAATACTTTTGACAAAATTATGAAGATAATAAAGCTCAATTAGCAATATTAAGTAATTTATCCAAAAAGTAACAAAATGATCCTTTTTTAAATTTATAGATAAATATATTTAGTAGATATATTTTTAGTAGATAGAAAAAATTTAGGAATTCTGTATAGTTGTTATAAGAAAATTTATTTATGTTCCTTTTTATGAAAATAATTAATTTTAACATATATGCTTAGTATTGGAAAATAAATTTTTGGACAGTACTGTAATTAATCAAAATGTATCTATTTTAGAAGTTATTAAAAACTAAGAGAGAGATAGTTCTTTTTTTTTCCTTATTAAAAATAATTTTTTGCTTGAATAAAATATTCACAGATACAAAAATCACTGTTGTTCACATTCGTTGTTAATGTTTTTATATAAGCAAAGATATCTTCAAAGTCAATTCTACCTTCCAAAACCTTTGTTTTAATATTATTTAAAAAGGATTCTCTCTGTTGACTCCAAAATTGCCATTAAACCAATTTTGTTTCTGCTAATAATAAAAAAAAATCTTCTTGTGATGTAAATATGAATACATTTTTTAAAAAAACAATTAGCATGGCATAGAAAGATCAAATAATGTGATTAATCTAATTTACTCAATTTTCTTTTATATGATAACAGAAAATTTCAGTTAAAAAATTAAAATAAAACCCTTCTTTAAACAAATTTTCTATTTTAAAAATGAAGATATCTCTCTCGGAAATATGTACACTATAATTTAATTTTAAGAATCTAAATGACTTTCCACTTTTGTATTAAGATAAAACTGTTAGTGGAAGGATCTTGCTCCAAATTAATTCCACCAATAATTTAAGCTAGAATTCAATAAACCTAAAAATGCACTTTTTGCTATCTTAGAATCATACCTTTTTCTTTCATTCCATTATTTTAAACTTAGAGCTATATAATATCGAGCTAACATGGAGTTATGGTTAAGATTACGCAGAAAGATGATTTTTCAAATTGATAGTTCCACTCCTCTGATTTATTCATCTGAAAATATCTTGTTTTCATTTTATGTAGATCCATGGCGTTTATAGAATGGACGATTTAAGCTAAATCTAAAAACTAAGATAAGTTAAATAAAGAATGAAAAGTATCTATAATTCATTGTTATATATTTATCACAATAAATTTTATTTCATTATTTTTTTCCACAAAATACCTTTTCTTTTTCTTTAAGAATAATGTTTTTGAGGCCATTAGTTTTTCGTCATAATTTTTTTAAATGAAATATTTACACCACATAATTTTTCTAATTATTTAAAACTTCTGAATTTTCAACTTATAAGATATAAAAAAATAAGCATATCGATTCTTTTAATCATATTTTGTTTAAAGTTTGATTCTCCCCTTCCCCATAATCATATTAATATCCCACAGATACAATTTTGGAAAAATAAAAAATTAACTTTTATCGGATTTAATGTCTTCATTCTCTTTTCCAATGCTTATTTTCATCATTTAATTGAAAGGAAACAGATACTAAAAAAAATCTAAGCAAGCTTACCAAAACTAAAAAAAATATATAAAATCACTCTGAAAATTGAAATGTTCGAAAAACGAATTGAGAAATTTGTGAAAAATATTATTTATGACTACAATCAGTAAATATAGAGAGATAATAAGTATTCTAAATAAAAACACTGGTTCCCATTTAATATCAGCATTGGCTTCACTGACATTGTGTCAGTGGCACACACAGGAATTTTTCAAGGGGTGGGTGGGTCGAGGGTCGAAAGTCCACCATTTTTATATCATAAACTAATACGCCACCCAAAACATCCTTTTGGTTTAATTGATTGCCGGGATTAAAAAACAGTAAAAAAATAAATTATTGAAAAAATAACCAGCATTAATTAATAAAAAAATTATTAATAATGAATACAATTAAATTATACGTACTATATATATAGGATTATAATCAATCGAAAAAAATCCAAGGATAATGGGGGTGTCCGGACCCTTGGGCACTCCCCCCCCCCTTGTGTGCGCCACTGCGTTGTGTATCTATTTTCAAGGTATGTATCTAAGCACTACGTCTTACTACTGAAGCATACATATCTCTCATTTGATCTACAAATATCATTGCAAAAACGATGCTGTTAGTTTGTATACAAAGGGGGAATTTAATTTACTATTTGTTTTGTGAAAATGAAATAATTATTTTCGTTCGAATACTTTGATTTGATTTTATTGAATACTTAATGTTTTTAAATTTAAGCATATTTATTGTTTTAGAATAACTTGGTGCACAGCATAGAATTACTATCGTAAAAATAAATGCAAGAATGGGTAGAAAATGTGAGTAGAAAACATTTTGAAGAGTGAAATATTACAAATTGACTTTTATTAATAGGTAACGGTTTATTTTTATCATCTGTTTCTCACTACTTATTCATATTTTTATAAATTTTTTGTAGGGTTTTTGTTTCCTTTATGGATACATATGAGTGAGTGAGTGTTTATTAACGTTGCACTATACAGCAACACGAGGAGGGTTATTGGCAACGAACCTCGTAATTTTGAACCAACACATACATTTGAAGAAGTGGGTGTTATATACTTAGCTTCTTCAAACCTTATGGAGCCTTAATTAATTTTGCCTAAATAAAATGACAATACATAAGAGTTTTAATGGATAAGGCATTCAATCATTCCAACGAATCAAATAATTTCCATCTCTTTGGCAAGTCAATTTAGTCTCTATGATAATCAACAAAATTAACTTGAATATCTTTCAACATTTTAACCCTCTTCGCTAATATATTTTTTCAAACCCTTGCTCATATCCATTAGAGAAGGCTCCATTAGTTTCTCCCCTTATATTCTACAGAGTTAGTGCAAGTGAAGTGAAAATGTTATGAAAAGTAGCTAATAATAAAAAATAGAATTTTGCAATACACGTTTACACAGCTCGAAGTTTCATATTCCCATGAGTTGATAACTCGAGGCAGTTTCTGCTGCTGAACATCAACTCGACTCACTCAACCCATTTAAGGCATGCGGTTTATTGGGAGAACAAGGAACAGGTGCAAAATAATGATTTTGCAGCTAATGCTGAGCGGCAGAAGCAGTGTGCAAGAAGAGTTGCTAGCTGTGCTTTATTGACTGGCTTACTGACCATATAAAGTCATTAGCTGTGATAATTAATGCGTACACTTGTGGGTAATAACTAACGCTCACGACCGCTTCTAAACGCTGAAAAAAAGTAAAGTGAGCTTTTGGATAATGGATTGTGTAAAACTTTCCACTTCAGTTCCGTTTTTATTTCCTTTCCGAGCCGAGTAATCTTGCTCAATCAGCATCTCAAATAATTAGAGTTAATTGAGATTAAATTTCTTTTCTTTCCCCTTTTAATTAATACGATGAGGCTAAGACGCTCTCTTTCCCCATAAAGGGATAATATTTCTTAAGATTATTTTTTTCCTTGATTGACATTATTGGAGGTTCAGTTTCATATATCTATCTTTAAGAATTCTCTGAGTTTCTTAATTGTAGTGTTTTAATTCTGAAAGTCGATTAGCTCTAGGATGCAATTTCCAAAAATATACGAAGAAAGTAATAAGGCAGGATTAAATTAACTGTTATTTCTAAAAGTGAATGCATAACTTATTCCTAACAAAAGAAACTAAACCTGATTTCTCTCGAGAGGGAATTAACAAGTCTGATTTCAAGAAATTAAGAAAAAAGTTAAACAATAAAACTGTTTGGTAATAACATATTACCGTAAGATCTGGCGTATAACGCACACCTATACTTTCAAGCTGCAATTTTTCATTTTTAGGTATATTCACCGTATAACGCGAACCCCTTTTTTGCGAGAAAAATTTTGAAATTCACGTATGCAATGCTCTTATGTTTTGAAGTAATTTATTTGAGGTACTATCCCAAACTTTAGGGGAAAAAAGTAGTACACTTCTAGAACTACAACCCTTTAGGTCATATGGAATTTCATTTATTTTAAACAATATTTCAATACATGTAGAAGACTAATTTTTTCTAGGATCATATTTTTTTATTATTATTATTAAAGCTCTCATTTTTATACCCCGCGTATAACGCGCGACCCTAAATTTCGATCATTTTATTTGTTAAAGATGAACGTTATACGCTGGATTTCAAGGTAGTTTCTTTTTCTTATTTTGGGTTGGTGAGTGTTACCTTAATGTCTCACCACAAAGCAACACGAAGGTTATGATGGACCTCGTTGTCCTAAACTTCGTTCAAGTGACGAGGATGACACCTGAGCTGGCCCCCCTCTCCAACTACTACACCACCACAACGGGAGAAATTGGAGCATCAACATATTTAACGTGCCTCAGCCAGCCGGCAGGTCTTCAGTATCACTAGGGCTCGAAATTATGGTACGCCGGTTACGAGTTTATGGTTATAACCACAAGGTTACCACGGTCATTTTTCTTATTTTAGAGCAGGGGTAGCCACCCAAATGACCTTGCGGGCCACTTCGGAAAAACATTATAATCCCGCGGGCCGCACATAAAAATATGTACCTTTATATCAGATTTGGAGACAAAAAAAAACATTTATTTCAGTGAAAATTTAAAACAGAATGAAGTATTATTATTATTTTCATTATTTTTCATGTATACAGACATAGATAATATAATATAATAATGCAATGATCAAATAATATTTAAAATATTACAGTTGCCATTTTCTTGAAAATTACGATGTTCCTTTTGAATTGATCTTTCGTTACTCATTGTTGAAATTTGATTGTGCTGTCATTCGCAAACGATTAAGTATCCACATTGCCCTTTATCTTAACCATCCTGAATATTCCTTTTAAACTAAAAAACATCTCTGACTGCCTCTTACTTTTTGGGCACTCCAAACAGAAAAGGAGGAGGAGAAATGAAAGTCACACACACAGAGAATCATGTACCATCCATTGAGTAAAGGATATGCATAATACAATTCGTAATTTATTAAAAAAGTAATTTATTATAGTAAAATAAAATGTAACTGTTTGATAAAATATTAACCTATCCTAATCTAAAGGACATTTCTATAATCAAAAAGGATTTATTTTAAAACAAGAACAGGTAACAGGCAAATACGTTGCAGATTTACATATATATTCATAAATTTCCCCTTAAATAAATTTCAAAACGAAAAAACTTTAAAAACCTGATATTTAAAATTTTTTAATAAGAGTCAGCGGGCCGCAACTTACGTACTGGTGGGCCGCGTGTTAGACACCTCTGTTTTAGAGGATGCGGTTAAATAAAGAAAATTTGAAAAAAGGCACAACAAGTGTACCTTGCATTACTTAGCACTTTATAAAGCTATATTTTATTTGAGTATTAAGATCAAATGTTTTTAAGAAAACTAAGCAATTTTTTATATATAAGTTCTATGAAATTTATTCCGTAAAAAACTGTACATATTGCATTTTGGTCATTGACTTTTCCCTGTTCTTTAAATAGCTATCATGCTCTAAGCTATTATATATTTAAAATTTTATCTCCTGATTTGTTGGACCATTTATTACTAAACCAACATTTTTTTGCTGTATGATAATTAAATTTATTTTTATGTATGTATCCAAAAGAGAATTACTATAGCTAATAGATGTCTTAATGGAATACGAAAATATATGAAATTTCGAATTTTATCAAAAGAAAACAAAGGCTCTATTGTATAAAAGTCTTAAAATCAGTATTAACTTATGCATGTGAAACTTGGTCCATGTCTCGAACAGATGAGAACTTGATAAGTATCTACGAAAGGAAGATCTTAAAATTTATTTTTGAATTAATTCAAGAAAATGGAAGATCAAATTTGGAGCTCTGTCACTTCATCAAAATACAACGAATTAAAGGATTGTCAGAATGGACAAAGACAGCACCACTAAAAAGTTTTCAATGTCTAACCAAATGGCACACGAAGAAAGGGCAGGCTAAATCTTAGATGGATTTCCAGCTTAGAAAATGATCACCTAGTTTTGAGAACTAAAAATTGGAGAACACTAGCAGGAAGAAGGGTGGCCTGGAAAAGGCTTCTCGAGAAGGCCAAGGCCCACCCTGGGCTATCGAGCCATTGAGGAAGGAAGGATATATGTATGTATATTATAGATCTGTCATTCCATTTTCAAAAAATAATATTCTTCTTCAAAAAACTGTTTCTTCCCGAAGGAAATGTATTTGATAACTCTTTAACCAATTATGAATTTTAAACGAAAGTAATTTTGTGACGTTTTTTTCAATAATGCAAGAATATCGCATCTAGCACTAGCATAGACAGAATATTCCTCATTATTTTGTCTATGGTGCAAAAAAGGGTAACAGGAAGAAAAGTATTTTTTTATTTAGAGAAATTTATATGATTGAATTTAAAATAATAAAGTAAAAGTCGGTTAAAAAGCTGAATTTATATTGAAACTCTTCCCTTCATTCTACTTGTTACATCTTACATAACTGGATTCTATCTTTGATTCCAGAATCTTTTTTCGATAACCTGTAAATCCAAATTCCAATGAAAACTTTCAACATTTCTAAGTAATAATGGCACTACTAATTAAGTCCTAAATGATTAGCTCTTAGGTATATGCCGTAAGAGTTTAAGTTACTCAGCAACATAAATTATACATTTATTCATATGGAGCTAAGAATACCCTACCCGAGTTTAAACTTTAAATCTGAAATTCTGAATAAAATATTATAATTTTAAACTATTACTTAACATATTATTTTTCTATGAAGGTATATCTTGCATTTTTTCAAAGAAAGTATAGCTAACATAATTTTCGTAACGAATAAATATTCCCTGTTTTTGCTGATAGCTTAAATTTTGAAACAAAATTCCTTAGTACACAAAAATCATTTTAAAAAAACATGGCTTAACGCTCACGATATTTTTGTTTTGTTTGTCGTTTTATTTATTTCTCTTTCTTTACAAATCTTTTAAATAATTTTTTTCATGTATGTTTTTATTCTGATTAGTGAAAGAGTAATATTAAATTTGTATGTTTCTTTTTACTAAATAACAAAAGTGAATTAAAACGTAAAATGTTGAACTAAATGTGATAAACTTATTTGGTTCATGGTTTAAGATTCAAGTGTTTTCTCAAAACAATTGTTTGAATGCTAGAAAACAAAGTATCAATAATCGTGTTTCATTACAAATAGGGATTATAGTACTACTGAATTTAACAATTTTGAATTAACTAAGAAAGACATTTCATAAACTTTTTGAGCCCTAAAAACAGCAAAATTGCCAACTATGTTATATGCACGATTTAATTAATCCAATGATTTTTAAATCGCTCTTTTCCCCAAATTTTCAAAAAAATCATTATATTTGTTAAAATGTATAAAAATAACTGTTTTATTTTGAAGATTATTAGCTGATATATTTAGGAGTTCCCAACATAGCACAGTGCCATTCAAAAAGCTAAAAAGTTTTCTTTCATTTTCTTAAGAACTATATTCACAGTTGTAAGCCTTTAAAATTGACATATGAAGTATTTCTAAGTAGATAATTGAATACTCGTATTCAAATACTTATCCTTAAGTAATCTCAATTTTACGAAACATACTCGGTGTTCTAGTAATTTGACCTAAGTCCTATCTCCATTATGTCAACTTCACCAATTTTGTGTATCCCATCCTCCAAAATAATGAAACATAGAGTCGTGAAATTTTTAAGACAGAAGGAAATGTTTTACATATTTTAATTAGCCCTTTTTAAAGCAAAATGTTTGAAAAAATAATTATTTATTTATTGAAACTCACTTTTAAATATGCAAATATGTAATGTATATATAATTGTGGTAAATTTCTCTGCCTAAAATAAATAATTATTAATAAATTCACCAAATACTCATCTTAAAATATGTAACTTAATATAAGTGCAACTACAATGCTGAATCTTTAAGTTCCATAAACATTGAAAATAAGTAACACGATCTTGAAAAATCCAAGTTAAGGAAAAAGCTCTTTTAAATATTTCATTGACCCTTTCAAGGGAGATTAAGAAGCTGAATTTTATATGATTCTTCCTTATATGAAGAAACATATCTTCTAATTTTAAGACTCTTTTTAAAAATTTTCTTTGGTGAAGTTGTATTTCTTTTTTGGTACATTTTTGATATTCAGTTTCCGGTGTGTCCGAAATACTTACTTTATCAAAATACTCCATATTTTCCCACACTGATGACCAGGATGAATTCAGGTTTAAGTTAAAGTATGGAACTTAGTTTATTTTCCTACGTTAAAGCAAGACACCCATCAAAAACACCACATTTTAAAGTTTCAATGGACGTTAACATTGCTTCCAAATTGATGACAATGAAAAATGACTCAAATTTCATAAAAATTTTGAAACTTGTAATTCGTACATTGTTCAAAACGCTGCGTTTTTAAAATTTAAAAATATTTCATAAATAAGCAAATTTTCCCATTAACACGCAAAGAGAAAAATCATTCACCATTGCAATATAGGAGACGAAATTTTTAACATATTTTATATCAGACAATTTAGATCAACTATAATAAAAATGATTAATATATAATAAAATATATGCTGTCACAAAGTCACAAAATAGCATTAATGGAGCCCTCCTATATCAAGTTGAATGTTTCCATTTGTGGTACTATTTAACAATACATGAAGACAGCTTTAAGAAAGAATGATTAGTTCCAGAACTTCTGTTTTTCCAATAAACAAATATGATATATTATAGGAAATATAAAATTTAAACTATTCAATGATATAAAAAAATAAAGACAAAAAACAATTTTTAGTCGAATTTAAATTTTTTTAGTCTCCTTAAATAGACAACACTCATAAAATGGAAGATTTTAGATCTCTTTGGTAACACTGGAAGTTTCCTATAATTTATATGCATTTATATATATTGCATTTTTTCTTATAATTTTCAAATAAACTTCCGTGTAAATCTATGTAATTTAAATCTGAAAGCAGTATAAGAAATTTTAACTTGTTAATTTTATACAATGGTTATAAGACCTTTTTATTCAACTAGTAATCACAATTCTCATCACCCATTTATTCTGCAATTTGAGTTCTAAATAAAAATCAGTTAAAATTAGAAGTTTAGAAAATAAATCTAGTTTATATATATATATATATATATATATATATATATATATATATATATATATATATATATATATATATATATATATATATATATATATATTATATATATATATATATATATATATATACTATAATACTTAATATATTCAAATTTGTTGTTCGATTTCCTATATATTATATATATAATCTTAATACATTCAAATTTGTTGTTCGATTTCCTCTTTGTACTTTAAATTAAGAATAGTAAAACTATTGGAAACTTCAGGTTATCGATGGTATATTTGAATAGGTGATTTCCATTCATATGCATTTTGTGCAGTCTTTTCTATATTATTCTGAAATATATAACAGCATATTTTAACTAACATACTGTCATATTTTTCTCTGTGCATATTTCTTTTCCTTTCATTTATTTATTTTTGGGTAATGATAGAACTAAATAAAAAAAAATATTTTTTACTCAAATGAAAAGCATGCATTAATAATAAATGCGTATTTCAATCATATAAAGGACACTAAAAGAAGATAATTCACTTTATTTATTAGAAAATTTTCAACTACTTTTTACTTAAGGCTCAGGAAGCATATAGTCTATTATTTTACTATCTTCTCTAACTACATTTGGATTTTAATTTTTAACTAAGGTGCCACACATAGTTTCACTATTTTAAAATTCTTATTAATTCTTTTTCTAGGAAAAATCCCATAAATATTTCTTTTAATATTCTCTTATTTTTAGCTATTACACCATTTTCAATACAATACAGATCATCAATTCCTTAATTTGGAAATTGTTCATTTATACAAATAGTTTTCATAGAAAATAAATATTACACCTGTATATTGATTCATAATTATGCAAAAAGAAACGAACAAATTTTAATACTTTTCAGATATGTCTTCAAAATATAGTGAATAATCTGACTGATAAGTGGTTTAGAATTTTAATGTCTTTTTAACTGTTATTAAGAGGTCTCAAGGGTGTTAAATTTCTCTAGAGGTCTGAAAATATAAACAATTTTCAAACAGGTATAATTCTTTTAAATTTAAATTAAATGAATCGAATTTTTTACACATTATTTATAAGAGAATGGGGCTTCAGAAAAGTATAAAATGTTTAAATTCATATGTAATAAGTATAAATATTTAAAAGTCCAATTATTTGGATTAGCACAAAGCTTGTATCCTCAAATTTTTGATTCAAAACCAAATTGATTTTCAGATAAGGTATCTAAAAATACATCATCTTGAATGTTCTTGAATAAAACAAATGTTTTCTCTTCATATATATATATATATATATATATATAGCTGCAATATTTATATACATCAAGATTTTAGATGGTCAGAAAAATAGTTTCACATATTAACACATAATATGTTCATAACAAAAGGGTGAAACCTTGCGAAAAGGGTAAAATTAATTTCACTTTAAACAGAAATTGCTTAGCTAAGAGTCATTCAATAATTTCTTACGCAACGAGATAAGTATCAAATAGATCACAGATCAAATATATTTCGCTCTTTCCCCTCTCTCTCTATTCATTTTTTAAAAAGCCTGAGTTTATTAAGTATGATTTTATATATGTTAAAGATTTCGATAGTTTATGAACAATATACTGAAATTTGTTTCATATATAAGATGCATATTGTTGAGGTTCCAAGTTTTTATTCTTTATCGTATCCATTCATACAATACAAAATTGATTTTGAAATAATATTAGAGGATAGGAATTTATGTTACCTTATGAAAAGCATTTCTGGCTCTTAAATTTTGATGTGTTGGTTTCTAAGCATTTAATTTGATTAGGTCTTAAAATACGTGGATGAAAAGGAATTTACAGTTAAATTTTTACTTAAATTTTTTTGAAGTACAATAATTTTAAAATTCAATCCTTCACCTTTTCTTCAAAAAGAAATTTTAATTTTTAATTAGAGACAAGTTTAATTGTTCTTTTGCAATTTTAAGTTGTATTGGTTTTTAAGCAAAAGTAATTCACAGAATAGATGAAAAAATATAAATATAATCAACATGCAAACGAAATTCACTTGTTTTTTTATTTAAGAGTACTAGGATAAATATTTTTTAAATGAATATATTAATATAGATATTCATTCAAAAATTCCTAAAAATAAAAAAAACAATAAAGGCATATTTCAAATATTTGATAAGATTATTGGAATTTTTATATCTCTAAATTCAAAATTTACCTCTTATTTTATAGGCTAAATATATATTCATCATAAAATGCTTAAATATTTTAAACTACTTAATTGTATAAGTTGCGAAGTATTTTACTAGTTTTGTAAGCTTAATTTTAATATAAGGCGTAGTAATTTCAAGGTCTTACATCAAGGATTTGAAATTTTTATAAAGTTCCCAGTTTTTAATGTAAATTTTTAGAAATGCTGGCAAATTCACTTTTTCAACTTTTACATTCATTCATCGTTTCCACCAACTTATAGATACATACATAGAATAACTCTTAACTCGAAGTGGTAGTTAGAAATGCCTATAAATGAAAATTTTAAATGTACCTCAAACAAGTTTATCTTTATTCGAATCGAGAAAATGACGTGCTACTTTTATAAGCGTATCAAATAACTGTATTTTATTATCATTAAGTTATTTTGCCCTGACCCGCTTAAGAAGTATATTCAATCCATTTCTGCAAAGAAACAATAAACCACTCTATTTATTAAAATGAGATCCTATCTATCCGCTTTAAAGTCAAAATACTTTGAAAGAAAATTTCTTTCTGAAGCTTTGGTGTATACTAATTAATTGCATAACAAATTGATATCTACGAAAAGTTGATGGACGAAAAAGTGTGGAGGTATAAAATGGGAAAACTTGGCACGCTATAGCTAAGTAGGTCGGGTACTTATCACGGCTGTGAAACACGACTTACTTATTTTATGAAGCTTACTCTCAGTGCAAGATCCTTAGTGGGATAGTCGAACAAAGCCTAGCTTTATTTCTGAGTCCTAAATAACGCGTTTAAGCTCACATTTTGAACTTGAAGAGACACTAACGTAAGAGGCTGAAAGCGACGCTTTCCCTGCCAAATTTATGAAATGCGCATGACAATTTTTTAAAATAAAGAGATTTAGTCGTTCTTGTAGCAAATTGTAGGAGTAAATTTCTAGTTTGGCATATTCATCCTGCGAGGGAACAAAGGTCAGATGAGAGAGTTACTTTTAACTCATAGTGGATTTTGATGTCTGAGCCTCTTTATGGCCTTAATACACTAAAACCCTTTCTGAATAGAATTAATAAAACCGTGTTTCTCAAAATTATCGTATTTTAAAATTCACCTAATAATATAGAAAGATATTTGTCTTGGCATATATTCGCAGTAAAATGCGCAGTCATTGTTTTATGTAGTTTCTGAGAAAACTATGGTTTAATAATTAAAATGTCTTCAAAAATGCGAATATCTCACTCAGATGAATAAGAACATGTTTATTATTTAAGTATATAGATATTTTTTCATACGTACTAAATCAAGTTTCTTTTTCAAAAACCAATGTCTTATTCAGAAATAGTTATCTTTCACAAAATTCCAATATCTTATATTAACATACCGTAGATTTTACTCTCCCTCCATACACAAAAAGTCATAGTTTTAAATTCATCTTTCATAACAAAAAATACTAAGAATTACATTATGCATTTAGCAATAACCTTTTTGAAATAATTTCCCAATTAGTTAATATTTGAAGTACTCATCCAAATCAGTACACCTATTATGATAGATATTCATACAGAAGAAAATGTTTGTTAGTTTTCTGAAGTAAATAAATATGTATTTGCAATCAAAATAGGATTTTTAAAACTCAGAAAAGAAATTTAATGACAATATATAAACTGTATTTTAATATTGTATACGCCCCTTGCAATCAATTTAATTGCTGTTGACGTATTCCTAAGCATAAACAAAGTAGTACCACTGAATAAAAGCCATTAACATAAATATTTAGAAATTCATAATAATTAAACTATAGTTTTCTAGCAAAAGCTGGCTCATTGTGGAACAATAAATTTATTTTTATGTTTCAACTTCAAGTTATGCTAGTAAGAAAAGCCTTTGAGAAAACTTCATTTTAATGCGTCCTCTCACGCAACAACCTACATAAGATTGTTGCATTCTTTTAAAAGACGAAAGGCATACTGTAAAATCATTTTTAAAAATTATTTTTATTCAAAAACATTCATCAACCAACTGGGTAGATGCATGCAAATTTGAACTTAAAGCTAGTTTCTTTGTAGAATAGAAATGAAATAAAATTTCAAAAGGTTGCTTTGCGGTGCTGGCAATTGAAGTAAAGAGCTTCCAAAGAGGAGCGCCGAAGAGGCTCCAGCGATAAAATTTGAAAATGACATATTATTATTTAAGTATATAGATATTTTTTCATACGTACTAAATCAAGTTTCTTTTTCAAAAACCAATGTCTTATTCAGAAATAGTTATCTTTCACAAAATTCCAATATCTTATATTAACATGATAACATGTTAATATCTTATATTAACATGTTAATATCTTATATTAACATGTTAATATCTTATATTAACATCTTAATTTTATGTTAGAATTTTATCACTTCTTTTGAATTTAACTTCAAAGATTCAATGCCACTTTAAACTGAATGAAAGCAAAAGAATTTACATCCTTTCCGACTGGATGCAAAAGACACTTTATTGATTTAAATTCCAGTTATTAATCTTCTTCCTAAATGATTTCCCATTTTTAAATATAAGGAACATTTATTGATTTCAAACAGTATACAGATAAATAACTGGAAAATTTTCAGATTCATGATCTCTTAAATATTAACCTCTCTAACACAAAAAATAATATGAAAACAAGTGTAAAAGAAGTAAGAAGGAACTCGAAAGTTAAAAATTTCAATGCATCTCAAAGAATGTGAGAAATAGTAAAATGAAAAATCAAAACAAAATAATAAAACGTACCGTAATGCAGCTAAAGTAAATATATTCCAAAATAGCACAGAGTTTTGAACACACTTCATCTACTATGAGTAGATAATAATGCTATTATATCCCTCGTACACATGAAACATGATGTTTATGGTATCCATATAAACATATTTTCCACATCTCAATACCAACAACTTTCGTTTGTGAACTGATCAAACTACTCCATCTGCATTGCACGAAATGTTTAAAAAAATTACTCCACGTGTTGCACGATCTAGTTTCTAGGTAACCCACGATCCTTCATTTGAAAACACGCGCGGTAATTTTTTTTCTCTCTTCCCCAGTAAAAAGTTTTTTCATAACCCTTTTGTACTAGGCCCCAAACGTGTACCACAATGCAACCCATATATCCCCCAGCCAATAACAGCGTAGTATTTGAGGCGAACGTTTTGAAAAAAAGAATCTCCGAAAGAATTGTGTAGTGGTAAAGGATCTGAGGTGGTAAAAGCGGCATGCTCCCCTTTGTCCCCTTATTCGTTCACTTGGCCAATGACCTAAGCAATGCAGGTCAAATGTTCAGATGGAATATTAGTATTATTCAGAGTATAGGTAAGGAAGGGTAAACGCATTCCCATGCTCTGGTCTGTTCCAGGACTTGGTATCTCAGTTGAGCATGCACATAGGACACCTCATTCTCATGACACACATTTTAGAGCGGATGTCCTACACAACTTGAATCAATCGCAACATGAAAAAAAAATGACATCTTTGCTTTGATTTTTCAATGAGTTTGGTAACGGTATTAAAATCTAGAGCACAGCCATGTTTAAAATAGAACTTTTACACGCCAATTTGCAACATCCTTTTACTCCTGATTTTTTACATGATAGCAACAAGCGACATTCATATTATTAGAATATTTATTTCAATTTTGATTTATAATACGGATTTATGTAGACGAAAAAAGATGTAGTATAACATTTTTAATACAATGAATGTATAACTTTGAGATTTAAGGTATTCTGTTCTTGTAGTTGTACAATAAATCCATATAAAATAATTTCAATTTCATTTGCATTGTGTGAATTAAAAAAGTTATTTTATCAATCTAAGATTTTCTAGAAGTTTTACTTCAAAAAAATCATAATTAGACATGTTATAGTTTATACTACCAAATACGATTCATACTCATTTAAGTTTGAAATACAAGTCCTTATTTTGGATTGAATCTCTGTATAATATACACACTTAAACATATAATCCATGATCGATAACTAGTATTAACAACTTTCGATTAACTTCTTTCAAAGATACAATTATATGAGTAATTGCATTAATAGGAAAGTGAAATTATCTTCGTATTTAATCATGAAAATTAAATTGGGAAGAGAGGAATCTCTGACTAGTTTAGTCAAAATATTGCCTACAAACAGCAAGCTTGCAAGTAAATACAAAAGTCTGCATACAGTCTAGAAGATTTTCTACAAAACTTTATTTACTGTAGTTACTATGCTAGTAGAAAAAATGGCAAATAAAGAACTTCTTGTGTAATGAATAATTCTATTATTTCCATATATTTTATTAGAAATATAATTGATGGACTTTTAAAGGAAATGATGTTGATAATAGCATTCAGGAAGAATCAGGTATCAAAAAGGAGACACTAATTTCTTGCACTATTCTTTAAGTTGCCAGTTGACAATGCACTTTATTAATAAATTTGTTGTTAAAATATAATACCTATGGGAATACATGTACAAAGATAAGTAAGAAAGTGCTTTTTTTATTAATAAAATGTTGTTTAATGCATTTCCTATTGAATGAAAAACTTACAATTATGAGGAAATCGGCATTTCAATCGATATTTTAAAAGATATTTACTTGAATTAACTTTATAGCTTCAAGCTTATTTTAACTTCAATTTTTGTATTTTTAAGCAATTAAGTGATGCTTATAAAAGTTAAGTATCGCTAATAAATAAGTATAATCACACATTTTAATATTTATTCTATGATATCTGAAGGAATTTTTCTCTCTCGAAAACGAAATTATTTATAATATTTTAATTTTCACCCAAATCCCGCTTAAGATGCTTTGCAAAATTAATTCGTACTATAATGAAAATATTTCAAATTAGTAAACATTATCAAGTAATTGATTTAAATTTTAAAATAATTTTCTTTATTTCAGTGCAATTTTTCAAAATACTTTTGTAAAGTTACATGTAAAGTCAACAGAACACATTTTCTTGATGTAATGAATGAATAAGCATATGATTTTTGCAAAGCGCACTCATCATTCATATTCGTAAATTCATTTATAAATAATGCTTGTTCTAAGATGTATATAGTCTCAACAGACCCATATCATATTTTTAACCCTCTCAATTTACCTGGTCTAGACAAATTTGCTTTTTATTCTAATTTGATTCGAGTTATTAATTTCTTACCTTTTATCGAAATTTAAAGGAAAGAAAACTTTAGCTTATATCTGAAAATATTTAAGACAAAAGGCGAATTTCACAATACATGGACATGATAACTAAGAGAAGTCAAATGCAGTTAGTGCACTAAAAATTATTTTGATAAAGTCGAAACAATAAATGCACTTAATATAATCCTCTTGAGCAATTTCTAAATTGCACCGTTTATGAATACATATTTTTACTTTCAGCAACTACTAATGAGGCTATATTGTAATAAACACTGTGTTGCTCATATTGCTTTGAGCCGTAATTTGTTACATACTTGAATTTCATATCCATAATAGAATTTTATACTTCCTGCCTTAATAGATTTTTCTAATTTAAAACAGTGAGACGTATTTTATCCTTTTCTTTTATATTGATCAATGAGGAAAATATAGGAACATAATAAATAAACATAGTGAATGTCAGACTTTACAGAAAAGTCTCAAGTAATAAAAGTGCCTAATTAGAAAAACCATTTTAGATAAGAATTTGTACTACATGAAAATACATTTAGCTTCTATTCCAGAAAATTAATCGTAGCAACTATTTCGTTGTATGAAAATAGTCATAAATGTCATTGAAATTACTGAAAGAAGATTAAAGCAAGGATTTCTTTTCAATGTTCAATTTCTTTTGAATCATTTTCAGAACTTTACATGAGAATCTTATTTTCATGAAATTGAAAGATTTGTTTCACCATGATTATATGAAATCTAAAATAAAAAAAACAATAATACACAAATAAAAATGCATATTTACTTCTCAAGTATTATTTAATTTAAGTTTATTTTTAAACATCTATTCCATAAAAAAACCCTGCTGTATGAAATATTGTAACAATATTATAAAATTAATCTTTTTATAGTTTATATTAGGCTGACTATTGTTGTAGTACATTTAAAATATTTTGAGTAATTTAAAATCTATACTCTAATAATGTATAAAAGTACAGAGAAAACTATTTAAATTTCGTTTAAAAGAATCAAATATTAAAATATGTGTTTGCATGAAATACCAAGGGTGTGATATTATACTATATTAACTGAAAAAATACCTCTGATTCAAGGGAAACCAGTCAATGATCTACCTGAAGATTGAGAAAGGGATCCATAAAATTGTTATATCATAAATAGAAATGTTTGTAAAAGTCAAAATCTCATGATCAAACAAAATCTGAAGTGTATCATATTTTACTATGTTTATTTCCCAGCTCTAGTACTTTGCATTTTTCTAAAACTAGAGATTTCTTCTAGAGATTTGTGAAGATCTTTTTTACTGCTAACAATTTGTGTTTAATTTGTAGACTCATGCAGTTATGTCGGATAAAATAAATATGACTTAGTATTACTTATTTTTAGTTGACTATCCTGATAGAAAAAAGGGCCTAAAAAGTATAAATCATAAATGATAAAAGATTTATATACCAAGTTTTATGATTCTGGAAAAAAATTCCCAAATCCCAAATTTAAGCTATGACGTTTTGAAATAAGAAAATGGATCAATATTTTAGTGAAAAAGAGAAGTTTTAACTGTAAATAAATTTCTAATTGGGAAATATAATGAAACAAAAACAATTTCAGTTATTAAAATAAGACGATAGACTTTATCTTAACATTTACTTTCCAGTACATGAATAAAATAAAAAAAAAATGCGACCGAAACTCGTGATATTTACTTTACAACAATACAGCTAAGTCAACTGATGCCACTCGTAAAGATTTGCGTGTATTAGAACTGCTCAAAAGAGACAGGAAAGACAGACACTCTCACTTAATCGACAATCTCTGTAAAGTCTGTCTAGAGTAATGGCGAACATTAAACTAAGACCCTCATTAATGATTTATCTAGCAAAAAAATATTATAACTGTTTTAAACCAGAAATAACGGATGAAACACTACAGTCAAATGAAAAAGACTATTGAAAAACTACAGCTATAGCCTCGATCATATTTTGCATACGTCTAAAATAATATATATTTGAATTAGTGAATAAATTTTAATTTTAAGGTATCCGACTATGTTCGGAACCGTGATTTTTCAAATGCTACAAACGAATATTTTTTAATATTTAGGGTCCACTTAGATTAGAATACACGTATGAAGATTTTTTAGAATATTATTACAATTAAAAATGATTTAAATGCAATATTTTGCCAAAAAATGAACATAGAGAATTATTTATTTTCCAAATATTCTTCTCTTATGGAAAATGCTTCAGTAATAATAATATTTTGCCTACATATACTCAGACCTCTGTACAAAGCCTGAACTAGGAGTTTTGAAGTATGTAATTTAGAAGTGGATTTATCCATATTTTCATACATCAGAGAAGAGAAATTTTAACAGAAAAACACTGATAATTATTTCAATTGGTAGTAACTCTAAAAATAATGTGAATTTTTCAAAAGTCGTAATTCAAGCTCTCTGGAGAAGTCTGAGCTATATATAAGCAAACTATTATTTTTATAGAAGCAGTTTTCATAAAAGAAGAATGTTTTGAAAAAAGGTAATTCTAAGTTCATTTTTTGCCAAAATATTGTCTTTAAATATTTTTATTGTAATAATATTAAAATTTCTTTTAATAAGAGTATTCTTATCTATGTGAAATTAAATACAAAACAAACATTCGTTTGAACGTTTTTCCAAAATCACAATTTCGAACGTAGTCGGATACCTTAACGGAAAAGTTGATACAGATTTATAAATACTGAAATTATAATCTGAATGAGACAAGTATGTAAAATTTAATTATGTAATGCGTATAACACAAATTGATTCGTGTAGTTTTTTCCCTCCATCCCCCTATCAAAAATTAAAGTTAAGTAGCAAGAAAAAAATTAAGCATTCTTTTCTTAATAAAACATCAAGAAGCATGGCATTTCATTAATACTTTCAATAACAGGTTTTTTTTCCCTCTGCTAGTAATTAAAATTTGAACTCAATAACACATTTTAGACAAACACAAGTTTAAGAAAAATTATCAATTAAAAATCTCTGGCGATTGCATTAACATTTTTATTATTAGAATTTTAAATTCATAAGAAAATACCGCAAGAAAATTATAATATTTCTCAATAATCCCTGACAGATATCTCCATATTAGTCGTGATTAAACTCCTACATAAATGGATGACTTAAAGCTCTGAATCTGAACTGAATTGATAAAATATAAAACAGATAACAGTCTTATAATTTGTAAAATTTAAAAGCACTTTCAAAAGATTTGACACTTTTGAGTAAAAGCATGCTAATGTAAGAATGTGTTGAATAATTTATTTTGAAATTTGAATTCCTTCAAGAAAAGGTTCACTTTGAATTCAGTTTTATTAAATTCTTGAAAAATCATTTGATTCATTACTTCATAGCTTTAAGCAGTAAAGTAAAATATTTCATTAATGACGCTGACTGGTGCTAATTATTAACCAAAGAGAAATAAAGTTCCAATCAATGCATTTTAGTATATATAGAAATTAAATCAATTATCGCTGTACTTTTTACACGATTTTCTTTTCATTTAAATTTTCTGCATTTACTCTAATTCTTTTTTAAACAGCTTTATTAAGTTCTGTATATGATGTTATTAGTTAAAAGTGTTTTAATATAAATTTAGATTAAACAAAAAGTAAAATTATTGTGTGAATAATTATTTAAATTAAGCGGTAGTGTAAAGTAATATTTCCATTTTTATCGTAAAAATAAACGTAGAGTAAGTTTTTATTTAAATGTAGCGTAAAATTTTAGAGAAGAAAAAAAACATCAGTCCCCGAATAAAAACATACTTTTTTTAATAAATTTGAGGCAAAAAAATTTTTTTTTTTATCAAAAATGCTCAGTCATTCATTTTAGCACTGAGCATGCATTTAGTTATCAACTGATTCTAGGAAATATAAGCAATGTAATTTCCAATTTTTCGTTTTAGATTATTGTTTTACTCTATTATTTTTGCAGGTAATTTTCATGAGGATAAGAAATAGACACTGGTTTAGTTTGTGTGTTCTATTTAGAGATATTTTAGACATATAAATAGCTTTTTATTAGATTAAAAATTGTTTTAATTATATTATATAAACTGGCAAACACAACTTAACTACTAATTAAACAAACCAGCTGAAAATTTCGCCAATGTCATGTTTATTTTTCAAATTCCCCACATTAATTAGAAGCGATAATCATATTTTTTCATTACTTTTATACAACCTTGTAATGAAAGTAAGTTATACAACTTGAAAACTCCTTCAACTGCTTAGGAAACGGATGCAATGTGTTTCCGTATCACCTTCTTTTATAATTAACTTCGACGGCAGCCCACTGATAGGAAATTCGGAAGTGGATTTTTATAGAGCATAATGTTTTGAATAACCCGGTACTGCATATTCTTGTTCTCCGGTCCTCAACATCATACTCTCCACGTTTCTTGCACACAAACTGTTTGACAAAAGAAGGCAAATCAGATCGAAGCCTCTTGATCAGTAGAGGAGCACAAGAATTCTTGCTCCTCATTTTTCTAACGGAGCCGAGTGCTTACGTTCCTCACACCGAAAAGAGAAAAAGTAATTTCTTTGCATTTCCTTCCAATGAATATGATCCACATCTAAACAATTCGAGCTGCATAATTAACTTCCAGTATTTTCTCTTCTGCCTTTCACTCGTACCTTTTGAGATCTAATCACTCAGCGATCCTGAAAAGAGAAGCTCAAGATGAAGTAATCTGCGCGATTACTAGTGCGATATTTATATTTTTTACTATTTTCTTTCTTTCCCTTCCCCATATGGGCCTGGCCTGGTGACTGTCGATGACATATGACTGCTGCACTGAAAGCGAGCCAGATGAAAGTGAAGCAGGGTATCATATTTCATATGCAATTATCATATGTAAAATTTTTTCTCCCTCAAGGCTCTAGACAGGTAAGAGGGCGGGAATTTATTCGAAAAATAACATTTAAAATTTAACCCTCGGCAAGAATTCATTTTTAAAAGCCTCCGAGCTCTGTTCTTAATAAAGAAACCGCTGTTACGTGAGCAAGGTTGGTAGAGTTTCTATAATATCTTCGTGGTTTTGCCCAGCAGTCAGAGAAAACGATGCATTTTTAATGAGAAGCGGGAGTTTCATTAGCAAAGTGCAAACACCACTTTAAATAGTTTGATCACCACACACAAATTTTCCAGCATTATCTCCGCTTCGCTATTGTACATCTCACACACGAGATGTAATCAAAAGATTACTTTGAAATTCTTGGATTCTTCCTTTTAAGGTATCGTCTTTTGGAAAGAGAAACGATTTTTATTTAACTGCTTTTCCAGTTTTTTCCTCCTTCCGCTCATGCGAACTGTTTACATTCTCTCTAATTAAAGTACTGCTTTGATAAATGCACTGTAAACAGGTATACAGAATAAGAAGACGGTCTTTTAAAATCCCATTTAAACTTTCATTCAAGTATTCTTTGTGTTATTTTTACCGAAACAGAAATAAAACTTCTTTTAAGTATATGTGAGTAACACAAATAAATCAATCTTTTTCTCGAAAATCGTCTGGAGCAATGTTGTGATGTTTTCTTTTAAAACGTTGCAAGCTCTGAATGCACAGGAAAAATGGGTAACAAATCATGATAAAGTTTCCATCATTAACTTTATATATATATATATATATATATATATATATAAGATAACTCAAAAGATGTACTTTTATGAAATAAATTATTGTTTTAACAAATTATTTTGCCATATCGCAAATCTATATTCTTTTAAAATAAATGTAAAATATCAATTTAAAAAGCGCATTGGATACCTTCTTAAAGAAAAGATATGCTTAATTCAGGAATCATAAATATTATAAACCAAATAAATTAATAACACTCAATAATTTTTTTAACTCATTTCAGTGATTTGAAAGTTCATAAAACACTTAAAACAAATGTAATTAAATCTTTTAATTTTAGCTCATTAGTGCGATCATTTATTGGCGAGAATTTATTCCAATAAGTAGGAACTCTGTGTGCGAAAGAAATTATTTAATTCATATTAAATTAAGATAGAATTGAATACTTCGAAAATAAACATAAATTCCTTTAATTAAAAGACGTGTAGAAAGCTTCTTGTTGGAATGATGTAGTAAAATGGAAAATTACAACACAATGAGGAACCTAATTGCAATTGATATCTAAGGCATTTATTCATTGTGTGTTTTCATTCAATTCCTGAATCCTCTTACGATCATTAGTCTCATTAAATGCCAATATAATACTACACTATTACACGAGGTATTCAAAAAATTATATTTTTAATATTTCCTTTTAACATTGATTTTGACTACGATTAATTAAAATCACGCTCGATGTAAATTTAAAAAGAGTTTTTCGCTTGGAGATAAAATATTAGATTTCGATTCCAAATTAAATAAAATACCGATTCTATTTACTGCATTTTTATCTTCTGTTGAAATACAATTGTAAATCTACACAGCCTTTTTGTTACAAAACTACTTTTACAGGATAGTAACTCATTGTATTGAACTCAATTTATTTTATACTTTATATGAAAATACACTGATTTGTTTAAAAAAAATAGTATTTTTTTTTTTTAAAAAAAAGTATGCACCAATTGTTTAAAACTACCTTTCTTAAAAGATAATTCTGTTAGTAAATAGTTTCTTTAGAAAATATTTCATTTTTGTACTATTTTTTAAAAAATGTTGCATTGTATTTTTCAAATTGGATGCTGCTATTTGCTTTATTTCAAGCGATAGTTGAAATATTAAATATATATATTTCGTAATAAAATGACAAAATAAAATAAAAAATAAATACCAATTGTTCATAGTTATTGAACTAAAGATAAATGAAAAGCATTATTAACTATGTTAGTGATTAATTAAACTATTTTTTTAATATTTTAATACGTTTTCTTTAGCTCTAACTCTTTTATAGACATTTTAAATTCTTATTGTGATTCCTTATAAAATTACAAGAAAATAATTTCGAAATGTTAAAAGAATAAAGGTCTCTCATTAATTGCTTCACATTTTATTGATTCATGTTTTCTTCAAAAAATATAACAATTTTTGTTACATAATTTTATGCACTAAAGTTAAAAAAATAACTAATGTCTTACAAATTATTAATATACTTTTCAATAAAAAGGTTGATGTGTGATTCTGGCAACTAAATTTTGTTTCCTTTGGGTAAAAAAGGGAAATTCTGTAAGTGCATGTATTTAAATTAAATACATTAAACGGCATAATTATTTATTCGTTTATCGAACGGAAATGTATGGTACAGTAAAAATTGCTTGCTTACGGAATTTTATTTGCTTAGAAATATTATATCAGAAAGAAATCATGCCTGGTTTTTAAAATAGTAATTGCTATTTAAAGGAGCTACTATAATTGTGTTCAGAAATTTTTTTTTATCTGAATATGTTTTACACTTATATACTGCATGGCTGTAGCGCACACAGGCATTTTTCAAGGGGGAGGTTCGGAGTTGAAAGTTCACCATTCTTGTATCATGCTCCTTTTGATTTTGTCGATTTCTGGGAACAAAACACAGTAAAAAACTAATTTTTGAATAAATAATTAGCATTAATTAATAAAATTAATCATTAATACCAAGTAATTAATCAAATTTTAAGTACTATATACTTAGAATTATAATCAATCGGAAAAAAATCAAGGGCTTTTGGGGGTTCCGGACCCCTAGGACCCCCCCTTGTGTGCGTCACTGACTGCACATGCATGATTTGTAAGAGCCTTTTTTTTCTTTTGACACAACATGATGCATTATTGTATAATGTGTTTCGTAAAACTATGTAGTTAAAAGACACAGTCCTGAAATACATATGTATAACAATTCTCAAAATTAAAGTTTTTTTAAAACCCTTAAATACTTCATGTGATAATTAATTTTTTAGTTTACCCTCCTGACGGGAAAATAATTTTTATCGTAATAACTTCTCCAAGGGGCAAGATATAAAAGCTAAGATCTCTGGAATGTAAAAAAGAATGCATTTGCCCATTGTCTTTGTCTCTGCATGTTTATGTTGCTGCTATTCACTTTGTCACTTTATATATGTTACTTACAATATGGAACTACATTAACAAAATATATCATATCATCCATTAAGATATACCAGTAACATGTTAAGTTCCACTGAAAACGTTATACACACATACACCACACACATACACTCACACATACACACACACACGCACATATATATATATACGTATAGTGGTCTTCAAACTGTATTCGACAGAACCCTGGGGCTCCACGGGACGTACTCAGGGGTTTCACGAGTCCCAATAAAAAAAATGAAAAAGAAAATTATAAATATGTTTGTAAAATGGATTCACTTTCCCTATGAAGCTCATATAACCCCAAGTATCTAAAACTAATCTCCGTCATTAAAATTGAAAATTTTGTTTATACATAACTTTATTTCGTAATACTTTTTAAACTTTTATTGTAATATAATAAAAGGATATTAAACGTTTTTTCTTTCTATGCATTATCTGCAAGATTGTTAATATTCTGTTGTTTGCTATCCCAGTTTCCTCGAAATAATTTTATAGTCGCTAGTTTTCTAATGGAAAATGCACCATTTTGCATTTGTGGGGAAAAAATCCCTACAATGAAGGAGAGGGGACAACTTATGGAGAAAGCACAGCTCCTAAATTTTAAACTGCAAGTTCATGTAAAATACACTGGATTTCTCACACAGCTATAAACATTTTAACATCATTCAGAGCAATGCATTTAAGTGAAAAACATTTATCAGCATGAGTGGCTACAAAAACAAAATATAAAAATAAATTAAACGCAGAATATGAAATGCGACTGCATATCATTTCAATATACCTAGATTTTGACAGTTAGTGTACAAAACTGAAACCACATATTCTAGTTACTAAATACAATGTATGAATAGGAAACACTTGAATCACAAGTATTATTATGTAATGTGAGTAAATTAAATTAAAATTACAGTAAAAATTTTTAATAATAAATGCAATTCCTTTTTTAATTGTCTTTACTTAAAGTACCTGAAACATGTGGATATACTTTAAATATTACTTTAGTATATTTATATTTATTCATCTAAATATTCCCTAAAAACATCTTTTAAATCTAAGGCAGCATTTCTCAAACTGTGCGGCGTGAGCATATCGAAAAGTTGCAAATAAAAAATTATTTTAAAAAATTATTAAAATACTGAAAATAAACCAGCAGAACACATTCTGATATAATAAAAAATAAAATATACATTTACACTAATATATCACACTTATAAATGTATCAGTGCTACTTAATATATTTTATAATTAATTTAACAATATTTAGTTAAAAACTAGTTTAATAATTACCAGTGACCCCCCATGGTATTGTCATATATAAAATTATATACAAAAATTAGTACTTATCTTGATAATGTGTACGATTTATAATTAATCCCTTAGTTGTCGATTAAAAGTTACGTGATTCGCTTCTCAATGGCAACCGTTTTCCACGTAAGTGCTTGTGTGTAATGCATTGGAGGGGGGAGGAAGAAGGAAGCAAATAATCTAAATTAAGTAAATTCTTTGCAAACATTATCAATACTTTTCCATTATCAGGTCCTTTTATTGCATTCCAAAGCCTTCGTAATAATTTTATGGATAACAGTAAACAGAGAAGATCGTACTTCGAAAAGACGTATACATACGTCCAGGACAATTAACGCTTTCGTTGAGTGAGACGTTTATATAGGCCAGTGTCACTTCAGAGGTTAAATTCGGATGGTATGAAAGTATAGTATTATTGAATTCAATACATTGTTATTGTATGGAGGGGGGCGATGAAAACTATGATTGAATATTGGGTCACGAATATTGAAACTTTGAGAAACATTGATCTAAGGGCTCAATGAGTCGAAAAAGTTCGAAGACCACTGTATTAAACACATGCATAACATTTATTACAAATTACAAAGCAGAGAGCAGAGGATAGGAAACGTAGCAAACCTTTGAGAAAAAAAGTAGTTATTCAAGGTCTCTTTATTCCATGAAAATTTCAGCAAATTTTCAAAATTTTTATCGTTTTATAAATTTTCATAAAGGAAGCACGAATATTCTAATAATAAATTGAATTTTCCAAATCATTTAGAATCTCTTTTTCAAGATGAGCAGCAGACATCGATCCTTCCTTAAATCTAGGGGATCTCAAATAGAAGAGAAATACCTTGAGGTCACACACAAGAAGACTTTTATTTATTCCTAAACAAAACACGGGAGATTGATCCAATACGAATTCTAAGAAAACTATTGAACATCAAAGGATCGTTATTCGCTAACTGCGCTTCTAATCTGAAAATCAATTCCAATAAACTTCCAGCTAAGTAAAAGAATCAATAACAATTTAAATAATCCACGCGATGACATTGCCTAAAATAAGTTGCCTGTTTAGTAATCACGATCTTTATTAAAAGACTGTACCCTTTTTACTGCAGAAGTTACTCAGTATATTTATTTAATTTTGAGTGATAATTAGCTTTAAGTTATGCTTGAATTAAATTAATTAGACTCAATCAAATTCTTAGCGAGAAATTGTATAATTGTAGCAATTAAATACAAGTTTTAAAAAGAAAAGTACCATGCTCAATTAGTCTAATTGCTACATAGGACAGTTTGATTCCGAAGACGGCCAAAATTGTAATTTTCTTTTCCCTCTATCAGCATGATATTATTGTACCAATCCGGGCAATATTTTAATTGCTTTAGAATAGCCTTAAAAATAGAAAATCATAGCCAAGCTTACCTGTTATGTATATATATATCTATATATATATATCTGTTTATTAATGTTGCTCTTCGAAGGAATACGAGGGTTATATCTGCAGAGTGTGGAATACTGAAATGAAATATATACAATATGTAACACTGTTTTTAATAAAATGACAAAATTTGAATATGTTGTACTTAATACATTTTGAAATATACTTTTCTCTTTTTATTTACAAAATGTATTTACAGTGTATTTCTTTTTTAAGGGAATATATAACAATTTCAAAAATTACTTTTCATTAAATACCTGGAAAAAATTGCTCAAGTTATTTTTTTAAATATTAATTCTACTTAGTTTAACTTTCACCTAAAACCTATTTACATAAAATTTCTTTTTTAATACAAATATTAACTTACATTCAATTGAGTGTTTTTGAAAAAAAAATGTTGCTTTCAATATACTGTATCTTTAAATCTTAAATTTAAAAAAAAAATTTAAAAATATGCAAGCATGCCTTTCCTAAAACTAAAGAAGAATAGTATATACACTATTACATGTTAAATCCAAATTCTCCAAAAGTATAACAGAGAATTCTTTTATTATTTTTTATTATTCTTTTATTTTTTTTTCACCTCGTACATCAACTAAAATGTTTAGAGTAAATTTCTTTGAAGATAACTTGGAATAATATCTCACAATTAAAAATACAATACAAAAATAAATTGTATAACTTTAAGAATAAGAATGAATTCTGAACAGATTCTTGAAAAATTGGTTCCATTTTCAGTTGGGGAACTTTGAAAAGCTGAAAATAATTACAAAGTATTTCTACTGAAATTACTTTTATAAAATATGTTAACAAGATAAAATTAAGTAGGATTATAACTATATATATATATGCATGCATGCATGCATGCATGTTATGCAATAATTAAGATTTACTATATCCTAACATTGAAAAAAATTAAGTCACTGAAAATTATGAACTTTTTAAACCGTTAAACTACTCAAATTAAAATAATCAGACATAAATTAGAACCCTTAAGATCTATTACTTCGATAAAAACAGACAAATTGGAATAATCCAGAAGACTGATTGCATTTGATTAATATGAATTTTCTCATATTATATTGCTATGAAAAATTTTCTTTCCACACATTTATTTTGAAACATATGTATTCAAATGTCAGAATATAGTGGGAAAAGTTTCATAATTCGAAAAAAATAATTACATTATCTTGTTAAACATACCTATTTGATGTAGTCATGTTTAAAATCAAATTTGGTTCGTGAAACGCGAATATCCGTTTTAAATCATTTTAACATATATTTCCAATTTGTGTTATTAGGTCAAGAAATATTCATTATCTTCTAAGAAATATTTTTAGTGACTACTATATAATATTATTTTCTAAATTTATTCTTGATAACAAAACATTCATGCAGAGAAAAATATTCCTCAAAACTCTTTATACTTAGTAACACAATTATGAGAAAAATAAACCATATATACTTACTTATCTACTTTTAACATTATTCATACAAAAGGAATATTTCAACCAAAATAATTCATCCCATAAGCACTTACTAGAAAGAAACAAAAAATAAGAAGAATAAAATCTGTTAAAAATGTTTTGTTGCTATTTAAATCTTTAGAAATATTCAGAAAGGTCAAACGTAATCATATAAAGACATTTAAATAAGGTGTCATGATTAAGAAAATGATATTCTTTTAAAGTTTTTCAATTTTATCATAACTTTCATAACATGATCTGAACTAATTCTTGTATTTCTTTGTACTACACATAGTTATAATTTCATTTTTCTTTCTTGAAAAATGTATTTACGTATTTTTAAATATCTTTTAATTTTTTTAAAAATAAAAAAAAATTTTAATTGAGGCAGTATTTAAACAATTTCCCAAAATGTCAGAAATTTCAAAAGAATTACAAAAACAACGCGAAAAGCTAAACTGTGTTATATAATTTTTCAATGAAAATACTTTCATTGCCACACGAAAATATTTTAAAAAAGATAATAACATTGTATGTCATATCAAGTTATAACTTATTTAAAAAGCTATTCCGGGAAATATTCAGAAAATAATGTTGTATCATTTTAAATAAATTCAAAATTGGTGATGAATTTAGAATAGAATTCACTTTCTGTTACAGAAATTCATGGTTTTTTAAATTTGTTTTATAGAAACAAGTACAATATTTAATCATCAAAAACGTTAGACCAAATATTAATCAGCATCTAGATCCATGTAAATATATTTTGTTTACACATATATGAAATCAAATCATTACATTATGATTATAACTTTTCTTTTCTGTATTACAAAAATTCACCATGTTATGAAATGCAAAAAAAAACATTTCTGTAGTTGCCTTATAGTCCCATGTAATTATAGAGTAGTAAACTAATACTAAGTAGGCAATTGATTTTTTGGTGTTTTGCTAAACATATTATATTGCAATAGATATGAATGAAATGTATTTATTTTGAAAGAGTAATCGTTGTTTCACGAAGAGCACTCCAAACACCTCTGTCTACTATTTCTAAATACTCCTTTTCATTCAACAAACGTTTTCTACCAATGAGGTTGTCTTACACCATTAATTCTTCCTTTAGCTTTCTTTCGATCAACTGATGAATGCAATGATTTCATTTCGTAGGTAAACCAGTAATCTGAAGTGGGACTTACATCTAATGCTGTTCATTAAACTCACGCTTTCTACCCGTCAGACTGATTTCCCTGAAGACTACTATTTCCTAGCTTCCTGTTACAGAGTTAGGAAGTGTCTGAGAGGAAATCAGGGCCGAACTGTCTTATTTAATCTTAGAAAGAAGTTGTTCTAGAAGCATTTCATTTCTCTTTGTCCTGCAACATGCTATAAATTCCTTTTTGCTTCGAACTTTTTTACAGCATTAAATTCCAAGCAGACAGCCTTTAATTTCATTATGATATTGTTTCTAATACCTTAGGTAATTGACATGAAAGTCTGAGAAAAGGGAATGCTGGAAAATTTTATTAAGGATATTTCGGTTATTTCATAAATCGTTCCGAAGTATCCTTTGCTACGCATATAAGCTAGGGAAGAATTTATTCATCAGTACTCTTTGATCTTTTATGATCGTTAGGTTCTATTTCCTTAATGTTATCAATCTCTACGAATTATGAATTGCAAAGAAGATAATCGATTTTTTTTGTTATTGAGTTATGTTTAACTTAACTTTCAGTGCGAAGTTCTTTAACTGGAACAACGACTTTTTAGTATTGGAACAATCAAATAATTATCTTTAGAAAAATGTATTTACTCAACGTATAAGAAATAATTATGCTAATAGGAATAAAGACTTCACTATGCAATAATATGTACCAGAATAATCCATTTATTAGGTTGCCAAGTATGAAATGGAGCAAAAAATGCACATAATTGAGTTCGATTATTTTCTAACAAAAACTAAGGTTTTAAGATGATCTGTTAATTTTTTTTCAAACTGAAATATGCTTTAAAAAGAGGAAAAGATTAACCTTTCACATGAAAAATAAATTATGCTAAAATAAGACGTCTAAATAAGGTTATGTGTAATTGAAATAAATAATATATATATATATATATATATATATAATCAATATAAAAAAATATTTTTCAATATATAATCATATACATATACATACATAATCCAAAATATAAAAATACACAGCTAGTTAGAACCTAAGATAACTATACTAAATAGGAAGAAATAGGCACAATAGTACAATAACAAACTCCTGGCCTTAGGAACCAAGATTGCAGGTTTAAACGAGTTTTAGGGCTAGCCAACCTTCATCTGTAGTTTGTCATACTATGTACCAAGAGGAAAGGAAAAAATAACATTTGGAGGAATTTAAACATTATAATAAAATCACTAAACTAATAAAATATAATTATAAAATTGTAGCCTACTAGTATTCACATTATACATTTAAATATATATATATATATATATATATATATATATATATAAACTTTACTCCATCCATTTCATACTTGACAACCTTATATATATAACTCACTACACTTTTATCGCACAGAATTTTTTATTTCCACTTATTTACTCACTCTCACCAAAGAAGGAAGAAGGACTCTTAGAATAGTAGAAGGAATACGTAGAAGAAATCGTAAAATAGTATTTTTAAACATGAAATCTGAACATGCTGTCTAATACAAATTGTAAAAAGAATATTTTAGTCATTATTTAGTCATTTAGCATTTGTTATAATTTTGGACCCATTTTCTTTCAAAAAGTTCCACAAGGAATGTTTCTGTCAAATATTTTTATTTTTAGATCGAAATATGCTGGATAGATTATTTTCTGTTTACAAAATAAAAACGAATATTTGCGGAAAACTTGAATTTCTGCAGCGTTGTCTTAAAATAATGCATTTTAAGGACTGGCCTTTATGAATTTTTTTTAAAAAAAAATCATTTTGTTTAGTTGAGTTAATTTTTTTTAATTTTAAAAAACAATTTGGTAATTACTTAAAAATAGAGGAAACCAAAATTTATTAAATATTGCATGAAAATCCAATTTTAAATGTTTCTTAACATATTTCACAAATGACAACCACTCTTATTTCATCACCAAGTTCGATTCAAAATTTTTACAGAGAACAACTCAAATTATACACTAAAAACTGATAATTTCCTTTTTCATTTTTGAGTCTTTAATAATACAAAAAATCATGTACCTCTTTTTAAAAAATATTATCCAAAAAATATTCTTAAAACTTAAGAGAAATTCATTCCCATGATATATCATAAGGTTATTAACTTAAATGTTGATAAAATTGAAAAAAAATTTTATATATTAATCTAATTTTACTTTTTACTCATTTTTATAATTAACGTTTTATTATTCTTCAAAATATAAGACTCTTGCTGAGAGGTGAATATAACAAAAACATATTTCTTATCATCTAATGAATCTTCAGCTTTTTTAAGAACCCATATTCATGAAAGAATCTACAGCAAAAACTTTGAAGAAAGTTAGAATCTGAATGTATCTTTCATGAATGGAACCATCCATTAAGCTAAAATGATATTAATTTTATAGCTGTTTATTGTTTCTGTATAAAAAAATTTTCTCGTTATTCAAAGAGATTAAATGCTTTATATATCATTGCAATTAAACTACGTTGAATCATTTGGCTGAAAATTTAATAAAAGTATATTCAGTGTTTTAGCTGTTTCATTTTGCAGATGCGACTTTTTGGACATCAAAGAATTGTATTTCCCATTACATATTTCCTTAGTTTTAGTTCTAATTTCTTCAAAATAAATAACCCTAAATTCGAATTATCCAATGTTTGATTCGCCAACTTCCAGAAACATAATTGTGGTTCCTGATACAATAATTCCGTATTCAACAGTCACATAAGAGGAATGAAGTTCAGCCTCGGGCAATAACCTTATCAAGAAGGAAGGAATTTTCTTGCACAGGTGAAGGGGGTCTTGAGTTCCCTAAGAGATTCCCCTTTCCTTTGAAGACTACCTGACAATAGAAGCTGTGGAATGAAGGTAAAAAATTTTTCCGAGTTGAATGACTTTTGAGTTCAAGGAGCAAGTTGTACATTCGCGATCATCTTTCTTGGAGAGGTGCAGGTATCCGATGAGAACTTGATACATATACATATTTGATATCATTAATTAGAAGAACTCTCTATATCGGTAATAACTTTATAAATGAGATCTATATCAAACAAATGGAGTTGATTTTATGTCATTATGCCTACATTATGGAAATTTGTACTTAACATCAAAAAATTATTTTTCATTTATAATTAACTTAATAATTTGAGTGTTTTAATACGCATTTTACATATAAAAATAAGGAAATCAATTAAAAGGAATTATAAGGTGAAAGTAATACTTAGTAAACCAGTTTTATCCATTTCAGGTTTTTCAGTTAAGTTATCCGACTACTGGCTATTTTTTTTAAATGGAACTATGAGGATTTGTTGTGGTTTTAGAATTATTTAGTACATTTTAAGAAAAATGTGCTAAAATTAAGAAGAGAAAAAAAATTAGTATTACTAAAATGAGAAAAAATTGGTAAAAATTTACAAAAAAATTACATTAACGGGCCCATTCCATACAAAAGTTTATGAGCAAATTTTCAATTTTGATATGTTGCTTTGCTATTCATTTTTGAAATGATCTTTAGGATAAGAGATATTTTAATTTTAACAAAAACTAGGGCACTTTGTTTTAGTTCTTATAAGAAATTACTTAAAAAAACAGTGATTATATATTCATATAAGGGATCGTAAATTTTGTAATTGAACAGTGATTGATAAATCTGAAGGTGTTAAAACACCTTTACTATTATACAGAATATACACACAAAAATTTCAGTTAATTATTTTCAAAACTTTGAGTTGAGTCCCCGGTTGAGTTTTTTTTCACCCCCCACACACACATTTCGAGTAAAACGCATTTTAAAGTATGAAATCTTGCTTAAAGTAGTGGCATCTGCTTTTATTAAAACACGTGTAGCTCTAGTGAATGGGAAATAAAAAACTTGGTATTTTCATAAAGCTAATAAGATGTCCTATAAAATAAAATCATAACAAAAAATTTCTCAATTTTTGGCAAAATTCATGATTTTAGAGTAGTCGAATACCTTAAGTTTGAAAGAAAATGCATAAGATACTTTTTATGTTCTTTCGAGAATACTGTGCAATTGCGTAATTGTGTTAACTTACATGATTATCTTCTAATAAGATATACTTACATTTTTTCGGTTGCTCGAGGACTTTCCATTCTCTCGCACTACACAAAATACATTAACTATGAAACGCATTCTTGCTCTTTATAACCATACCTGAAAAATTTTTTACACGTAATAAAAGAAATCACAAGCATTTTTAGTGTTTGAAAAACATATGAACAACAGTAGTACTGATGTGTAGTTAGTAAAACTTCATAGAATATTATTTTTGGAATTTTTTTTAATTTAGTAGTTTTACTCTGATATTGATTATTGGCCAAATGAACTGCGATTACGTAAAAGAGATACATAGTTCTAGAGATACAATTTTGCAATGAATTGTTTTCATGTGACTGTTTAAGGCAATGCAACTTACTTTACATTAGCTTGAAAAACAAGTGTAACAGACAATTTGTGAAAATTCCAATTGAGCTTCTACCTAGAAATATAAAATCAAGGGAATCAGTTTGTGGTATATTTACATATAAGTGCATTCAAAATAAAAATATTAATAAAAAATGAATATACTTTTCTATGTCATTTCATATTGGAAGATAATTTCAAAAAATCTACCACATTTTAGTAAAACAGTAATCAAAAAAGCTATGCGTATTTTGCGTGCAATATTTTACAAGCAATTAGTCAAATATTGCTTACCAAAGCATAATAATACTTGATTTATCCGATGCATTTTAAAATCATTGCTTAAGCTCGTATTTTATTCAAACGAAAACCATACTAAACAACTAAAAAATAGATGGCGTCATTCTATTTTTACTAAGGAAGGCCTTCTAGAAATGTTTTTAAATCAAATATATGATGTTTCAAGTTACGTAAAGGTCGACAAACAGAGAAATAAATTAATCATTCCTCCACGAAGAGCTCTAATGATGGTATTATAACAATTAAAGAAACTCGAAGAATATAACTTAAGCATATAATTAAAAATTAATAAAGCCTTAAGCATTTAGTAATGTCTAAGTAATTAACCATTTTAACTTGAGACACGCACTTAACGAAAATACCAAAGATCTTTCAATTTTTAAAAGAGTTTGAGCACATTGTGTGATTAAATTTAATATCATTATACTTACACATTTCCTCTTAGTTTAATCATGTACATAACCTTGCACAAAAAGAAGGAAATCAGGATAATTTGTACATTTATTTATATATATCGAGAAATCTGTATAATGCATATGTACAGATATTCGACGAGAAATACATGGTGATAAGTTTTTGTGCATTTGGCACAGTTTCAAATCCCTTAGTTTCCTAATTCCAGGTTTCACTCTGAGCCCTTTTTCTTTTCCGCCTTGAGATTACAGCTAATGACATCGTGAGTGACAATCCAAACTCTCTGCCTAAACCCTTTGGCTGCCCTAGAGTGGGAACAATTAAGCAGGTGTGTCCAGGGCAAGTTACAAGAACACGAGTTACGAGTTTAGGAAGTTTAAAACTCGTACGTAATTTTTGACAAGACTAATTTTACATTCCGTCTAACGTAATTTCTTATTGGGTTCTTTCTTTTTCTGATTTTCCAACAACATGGAAAATAAATAGCTTGCTAAGTGAAGGGTATTCAGTATCAACTAAAGCAGTATTTTCTCATTACTTGAAGGGAACTTTCATTATTTATTCATATAGAAATTCCTATGGATTAAAAAAGATTTATTACGTTTTGCCACAGATTGTCCTTCTACATTTTTAGATTAAATCCTGGCTTTTTATTATTGTAGAATAATGGCTTGAATTTATTCTGTATATAATGTTTTCCTTTGAGGATAGTGTTTATTTAAATTTTTATTCAACATTAAATTCTACAAGTGTCAAATTCCATATTTTGGCTATTTATTAATTTTGCATTCAAAATACAAAAAAGTTCCTTTAACACGTTCAGAGTACTTTTAAAAAAATAGCATACTGGAACATTATAAATGCTTTTTTAGGAATTAATGCCAATAAAAATACTAATATTTAACTATTAAAATATTTTTAAAACATTATCTAAATTTTTAAAAAATCACAATTATAAGTGAAATTTTAGCAATATTTTTGAAAAACTTCAAAGCAATTAGAAAAATAGTAGTATTTCAGTAGAAGTATTACTAAAACAAATTAGAGACATTTATCTAGAGAATGTACTAAAATTTTAAGTTGTATTAAACTTTAAAAATTGTATAGCTGATCGAGTTAATATTATAAGAAACGTGACATTCCTTATGAGACCATTATTTAAATAGCAGGCCATAACTCAAAAAATATTAATACAATAAGAAATGTTTTAGTACCTTCTCTAGCAAATAATATAGATATCAAGTTCTAGAAGTTTCTCAGAAAAATACATGTATAATATCTTAAGTTATCAGATTCGCCATGATAGATTTTGAACAATTTAAATGCCCACTTTTGGTATATCATAGACTCACTTCCATTTTTTCTAATTTTATAAAATTGATTGTAACTTGACCTCTTTGTAGCGTAGAAACGAAAAGTGTATTTTGTAATGTCAAAAGAAAGCTTTATTCAATAAAATAAAATATATATATATATGTTTCGACCAAATTTGGTTATTTCGACGTGTTCGGATATCTCAGAGTTTTTAGTTCCAAAAATAAGGAAGCTATACATAAATATTACATGTATTACAAATTCCTTTTTGTATCTCCCCTGATAATATTAATATTTTTTATTCTTAATGAAATTTTCTTTTTTTAGTTCTAAATTATTATTTTTATCTTTATTTTTATTTTTTATTTTTTTCATCTTATTTATTATTTCTATTTTAAATGTATATGAGAAGTAAGAAAATAACTGTATTATTAGAAAGAAATGTAAGTGTAAAACTAAGGAAACAATTCATAGTTCAATGACTATAGACTTTTTGTCGGAAATATATAAACATACATATTGTATTCTTCAATAATAAACACTTCTAAATAATACCCAGAAAGCTATAACAAACTGATACTTCATAATTTCTATACAATGGTATTGAAGTTTAAATAACGACTAACTGTAAACTACAATAAGCTTGTTAGGCTCATAAATGTCATGTGTATAAAGTTAGTTAAATATTAAAATTGCATTCATTTTTTTATCTTTCTTAGCATATTAGTAAGCTTCTGAGAGAGAATAAGTTAAATTAGTTATTTTTAAATTTAAATAATCTGTCGGAAATTCTAAATGTTAAAATTACAATTCAATAAGTCTTCGTATTGAATCTGGAATAAAATCTTTGAACAAAGTATTTTAATGAAGCATGTGAAGCAAATGATTTGTCTTCAGGCAAGACCAATAAAATCAGAGCAAGATCGACGTACAACAGGATTTTCTAATATCGTAATATCCAAAAAAGTATAGTTTTAAAATTTATATGAGTTGTTAAATAGATCTAAATGCTTTTTGCGTGATAAACTTATTTTACTTTCTTGTAAATTATTCTCATACATTTTTCACCCCAGCAATGATTGCATTGTATATTATTTAAGCAAATTTCAAAGCAGTTTCTATTTAAGTTTTAATATTTTGTTTTTACATTTTAATCTTAAGAAATACTCTTTTAAAGATAGCATATACTGCATTAATAAAATTTAATTGGATCTCTTAATAGAAAATTCAATTATGATGAATTAAAATTTTTAAACAGGTAAAATATTAACCATTTTATTTGAAATAAAACTGCTATCTTTCAACAAACTTATTACAAATATGAACATAATGACACGAAGCTCGTGTATTAATTCATGGAAATGTAGAACTGATTTTCGACAAACAGAATAATCTCTTGTAATTGGATATTAATTTCTTATTAATTTGTACTCTCTTTTAAAGATACTTTCTTTAAACTGTAACATAAACTAAACAGTTCAAATAGAAAATGATTCTTCTAATAAATAATAATTTGTACTCACTTTGAAATAGACTTTCATTAAAATGTATGATATTGTAAATAGTTCAAGGATCATTAAAATAAATATGCACGGGAAAAAACACGTCTAGAGGTATTTTTCTTCTAAAACTTAACATTATATTAGTAAATTTTTTATTTTATTCTTATTCATTCTAGTATTATAAATATCTTATCAGGATTCTGTAAAATATTAATCTTCCTGTAAGCTAATTACTATTGTAGATTAAGAACAAATCACTTCATATTACTTTAATCTAATTTTTAGTTTAAATGTCATTTTAAAGTCAATGTTAAGATCTAATGAATAATAAAACGCATAAATAGAAATGCATTTACTGCAAAATGGTCTGAAAATTGATTTTAGAGGTTTTTATCTAGTTTTAAAATTTGCTGATATAAAACAAATCGAGCAATGTCGAGGTAACTAATATCTGAAAAAGATTCAATGTCCAATTTTTTTTAAATAAAGCATTAAAATTAGTTGAACATATTTACCCCAAGAAAAAGGAAGTCAATAAATTTTTATAATGGAGAAAATCTACAGATAAAAGTTTAATAAAATGAATAAAAAAAAAGAAACAAAATTTTGAAAACGATTTGATTGAACTTCCAACAAAGTTTGTTAACTTATGAAATACTTTTGAGCCATATTCCAAATTCAGTCCTCACTACCGCACGTTCCTTCTTTTTTATCAATTATAATGAAATATATTTTCTACAAAAATAAAAAAAAATTTGAAAAAAAATTCAGGAATTTTTCTGAATTAATTCTCTCGGTTTATTTTGAATTGTACACAAAAGCAATGAAACTGCTTATTTTCAAGCTTTTTATGAAATGCCTAGTCATATTAGGTTGTTAGAAACCGGAACATATTTTTATAACATCCCTTATTTGTTTAGCATATTTATTTTCTAAAATAAGACAATGGAAAAATTTAATGCTCAAAACCGGATTAAATGCATTAAATTTTTTTTCCTAAACCCTCATGCTTGGAATTTAGAGCAAATAATTCTGTTTTTCAATACAGTTATAATTTTAAAGTCAGCATTTCCTACATCATTAAAATATTCCTTTCTCCTAAAACTGTCTGGATGCATTTTTATGCAATAATCAATTATATTAAGATTACACAAGGAAAAAAGAATATTTGCTTTATATTAGTCTTTGTTCGAGATGACATTAGTTGAGTAATTCTCTGTAATTCTTGTTTTGCCCCAATTAATATGTGTTGAAAGACGTATTTTTTAAATACAAAAATAGTAATAAAATTTCAATTTGCTTTTTGCATTACTTTCTCTTATATGTCTTTTTCTCTAAACATTTTAAAATTGGTACATGAATATTTATGAGTTTTAGCTACAAAGATCCATTTTCTACAGCTATATGAATTAACAAATAAACATGTATGAAGAACTAAAAGGCATATTTCATTAAGTCAAATCATCCTTTATTTCAAGAGAATAATTTGATAAAAAAATATTTGTGGCATGTAATTATTTTATGCAAATGACACTTTATCAAAAAATGATTGTGTATTGGAACTCTTTCCTAAGTTATGGACAGATATTTTTATAATGAAATTAAAAAATAATTAGAGAAAATTTTGATGAAAGTCTTTTTATGTTCAACTTATTCTAAGCACATTAATTGAAGAAAATATGATATTTAAGGTATCCGACCACCCTAAATCATGGGTTTGACAAATTTCTTTGAAGATTTTATTTTATAGGCAATCTTATTAGTTTTATAAAAATACCAAGTTTTTTTTTATTTTCCATTCACTAGAACAAAAACTACAAGTGTTTTAGTAAAAGCAAACGCCGTAACTCTACATAAGATGTCAAACTTTAAAACGCGTTTTACTCGAAAGGTGTTTTTCTCGAAAAACTCAAACGGGGACAGGGATTGCTCTAAAAGTTTTTAAAATAATTTGCTGAAATTTTTTTGTGTATGTTCTGTATAACAGTAGAAGTGTTTTAACCTTCAGATTTATAAATCACTGTTTTATTACAAAATTTACAGTTCTTTATGTGAATATAATCACTGTTATTTTAAAGAAATTTCATGTAACAACTAAGATAAAGTGCTCTAGTTTTTGTAAAAATTAAAATATCTCTTATCCTGAAGGTCACTTCAAAAAGGAATAACAAAATAATGCATCAAAATTGAAAAACTGAGAATTTTTTCAATTACTATTTGTACAAAGTGGGCTCCGCTTATGTAATTTTTTTTGCCAATTCTTACCTATTTTTTCCCATTTTAGTAATTATAATTCATTTTTTCTTCTTAATTTTAGCCTTATTTTCTTAAAGTGTACTAAATAAATATAAAAACCACAAAAAAAATCTCCATATTCTTCATTTTTTAAAAGAAAGTTGTCGCAAGTAGTCAGATACCTTAAAATAGCAAAAGTATTAGATATATTATTAAACTCTGTGGAGGAAAAAAATTATATGACTATTAGGCTGATAGAGCATAATTCAGTTAAGAATAATTATTGGTAAATTTTTCACGTTGTTAAGAATTTGTCAGAAAGAAAATGTCTTTTTCATACTAGATTTTACAAAGCTTAACCTAGCTAGAAAATCGTAGAAGTTTTTTAAATGTCGGAATTTCATTATCATTAAAGTATTTTAAACTCATAAAAAATTTAAGTTTAGGTTTAAACGTCTTTTCTCCATGTTTACCTGCGTATATTATAAACTGCAAATTCCTCATTTGTCTTCATTCAGGGCACATAACCCCCCGATGACAAAGCTGTGAAGATTATATCTATAATCAGGCTTTCTTTTCCCCCTTTTGCAGATTCCTCTTCGAGCTTTAACTCGTTAATGGAGAAATTCTTGAGATTTCTTTCGCAAGCGTGTTCCATACAGCAGGAGGTCACCTCGAAAAATGATCACGTTAAATGGGAAGGTGATTATAAGTGATGTTCTTAGAATAGTACTGAATTAAATAGCTCCTGCTAAATTGATTTCGATAAAACACATCGACTTATAGCAATAACTTCTATCATATAAAGCACGCATGCTAAAAATGCATAACAATATGTATTGCTGATAAACAATGGAAATCATAAAACGTTCTAATCTGAAAATGACAATTACTTTTTTTTCTAATTTAAGAGAGTATCTCTTATTATTCTTGACCTATGTTATACAAAACCTAATCGGTAAAGAATCAATTTTTGATAGAATTGAAAACAAATCTCTTGAAACAGTGGTGTAAACAGACTAATTTCATGGGAGGGTTACATTTTTAAAAAAATACGTAGATGAAAGCACCGAGGCGCATGATTTTTTTTAAACTTGAGAAAATATCCCTTATTATTCTTAGATTATGTAATACAAAACCTAATTAGGAAAGAATAAGTTTTTGATAGAATTCAATATATCTTTAAACAGTGGTGTACACAGACTACTTTCATGGGAGGGGCTATATTAAAAAGAAACACGTAGATGAAAGCGACGAGGCGTAATCTCTGTGCTAAAAATTATAAATCTGTTGGTCTGTGGGAGGAGTTTGGACCCCCGAAACCCAACCCTTGTGTATGCCATAGTCTTAAAACATATATCCAAATTTAAATATTTCGCAAGGAGCAAAAATCTAAGTACCCTTAACCTCTTAATTGGTTTGTCTGGGCTACCGAAAGCTGGTCACAACCGGTTTGCCCTTACGCTGTACTGACACCGATATTATCTTCTTTCTATCTTTGATTTGTACATATTTTTGATTCTTCTTGTGAGATTATTAGTGCTAGTGTTTCTACAGGATGCAGTTTGTCCATGATACTGATATACTTCTTATCTGGGATTTTCTTTGTGGGAAAGGCGGAAATTTTTCATTGAAAGTAGGAATTAAGATTCTTTAAAATATTCGATACAAGACAGGGTATGTAATATGTATACTAATAAGACAATGTGTAATTTTTTGTCTGAGAAGAAAGGAAAAAGTTAATGTAATCCTAAAAATATATATGATATAAACTCTGTCCCCATTGCAATGTAAGATTTAGTATTACACTATGCTTCAAACTGAGTGTGCATATATATATATGCATACACACAGAAAATCCTCAACCGTTTGAAAAAGAGGTACGTACATTTTTGTAAGTATGAGAGAAATTCTTGTAATATATGTGAGACATTCTTGTAATATATGTGTTCCTTAATTATAAAATAAGAAATAGTGTGAAAAACTAAAAAAATTTAAGAATAAAATAAAATTTTTCTATTTTCGCATTCTCTTAAGAATTATGCTTAGTTATATGCAATAAAAAATTAGCCTTTTTTTTTAACATTCTAGGCAAAAAAAATTGACCGCTTAAGGGGTTAAGTGAGGATTAGTGCCAATTACTTTCGAAAGTATATTTCAAATGAAACATCACTGTTCCACTTGAAGTTATCTCGTTGCAACAGGAATATAGTTTTTGATTCTTAGTTTTATTCCACTTTAAAATACATTGAAAATACATTCATGCTTGTACAGTATTCAGTTTATCATTAAATTCATCTAAAACAATAATAACACTTAGCACAACAAATATAAAACTTTACTTTTGTATTGGTGTTCTACGTAACATAAGAATCTAAATACCAATCGATAATTTCACAATGGAATTTAATTTTAATTTTCAGATATGACTATGGGATCAATTATAAAATCCAAATTTCGATATTTCAAATTAACTGCCATTCCCGAGATTATCTCTAACACGGCATTAGAGCTTCAGAATATCACACCCGAGTAATATGCGGGATAATTTTTTTTGAATGCATCTTACTGTTTTATAACGGAATATATATCAGGAGAAGTTTATTTCGGCTTTATATATATATATATCTCTTAGTCTTTTGCATGATGGCGGCAATGTATGTACCTAAATCATCAAAATAAATTGACAACTTAAAGGTTAACTCTTACTCGATTACTTACTATAGTACATAAAATAGAAATTTTGGTGAATAATTATAAGATTACATCGTAGTTGTGCCAAGCTTTGATTTATTTTACAATTTTTTTTCAAAGTCTTGCACTTGATTAAAACTTACAGTTAAGGTGAAAATCAATTGTTTATAATTTTTTGACCACTAAAGGCTTAAAAATTATTGATTTTTTGAATAAAATGGTGAGAAATACATTTTTCTGCGTATCCTTTAATAAATGTTTTCTTTCAAAAAGATTAAGAATATTTTTCAAAATTATTATTATTTTCATCCACTAAAATTCTTAAAATAAAGCCATTCACACATTAATATTTTAAAATTCGAAAAACATTTTATCTTTGAAACTTTGTACGAAGTTATCTGGAATTAATATATTTAAAAATATTTTATTAAAAGCTAATAACATATTTTTCTTGTCAATGACTTACAGTGTTAATTTGGAAATATGGTTGTATGGTTGTAATCATCTGAATTTTTTATTCAGCTGAGTTCCTTCAAAAGTACACTTTTCTACTTTTTAATCATCAGCATGATGTATTTAATATTCAAATGATATCAATTTGAAGCTAAGCTATATATAGCTCTTCACACACAGTTTCCAGCCAAAGAGCATTTACTTTGGAGACGAAATATTTGTATATAAGCATTAGAGATAACCATAAGCATCTCAAATTGCATTAGTCAAGATTCTGAAAATAAAACATTAGCACCTTTTAACTAACACTGATCTATTTTCACCATCGTCTTTCAGTTTATATATTAATACTTTCATGAGAAAACAGTACTCCAACAAAACTTTTTTTTACCAGGGAATTTTGCATTCGATAATATTTCCATTCAAAAGCTTCACTTTTTTCATAATAATCATATTACACTTAAAAAGTTTCGAATCTCCAAGTTAATCTACAGATTTATCTAGTTTTTCAGCAACAAAAATATACCTAGAAGCAAGTTTCTTTTATGTCATTTAATTAAATGCATAAAAAATAAGTACTATTATAAGCAAATATTATTTTTAAAAAATAATCTACTTTGTGTTTTTAAGCAGTAAATTTTTTAATTTCATTCTATAATATCAAGAGAAAACCGTAGAAAGTTTATAAGAAATTTAATTTTCAACAAAAACTAATTTTGGCATAAGCTATATTGTATTCAAAATAGTTGCAAAAAAATTATAACGAAAATATGCCTGTATCCCTCGAGGTTTCTGAAACAAATTTTTTACCAATATTAATCCTCAAGAATGTAAATAATAGTAACACTAGAAAGACTGAAACTTAGTATATACCGAAATTGTCCAAAAGCAATCAAAATGACTGCATTGTGAAAGAATGATTAATGTGTAAAGAAACTTGTTTAACATTAACTTTTGATATTTTTTATATTATATACAGTCATATAACAAGTTATTAGTAAAAATTAACAATAAAAAATTTACTTTACTTGGAAAAAAAATATGTATTCTAAAAAATTCTAAGAGAAATTGGCATTATATATGTAATTGTTTTTCTAATTGAAATTAAAAAGCAGTCAAAATGACTTCCTTGGGCAATCCAGTATTAAACAAAACTATAGTGAAAAAAAATAGTTTTCAAAAGAAAAAAATACAATAAGTGCTAATGGTTTTCATGATGTCCCTTTCCCCCACATGCGTGTTCGTACCCCTTTTAAAAGTGTAGACAAAAATGAGAGGGAGCAGAAGACGGTGTAAGTTAAGTTAAAGAGATATAGTTTGAGGGAGTGGGAAGAGTGGTCTATTCCGTAAAAGACGTCTTCTCTTCGGTCCACTGGTCCTAGAAGGTGCGAACGACTTCTGAAAAGAAGAACGATCTTCAAGTCGTTACGAAGCGGTTTCATGAACCGTGTCGTAAGCGTTAGTCTTATTCTGTGAAATTACTTACCGTAAATGAAATGAAAGTAATACCATTCCTCCTTTCAACTTACACGGATGCTTGAGTAGCAAACACCTTTAACTAGCCTCGGTGGAAAAGGGGCTCTGTGCAACTAGTTAAAACCAGGGACATCATCATCCAATCATTTTAAAGTATTTCTTACTATAAAGAAAGCAGGGTGTTAGAGAAAGACACCTAAAAAGAGGCAGCACATTTTACCTACATTCTAAATCTTTCTAAATTAGATTGTAAAACCATGAGTGATTCTGAAATATTTTTATTTTTGAATTTAATCTCACCCTCGTAAAGACTGCGAATAATGTAACAACTTTATGACATTCTAGCAAAGTTAATAAAGATATACATTTTAAATGATGCTCTTAAAAACCAGTTTTCGTAATTAAGAGCGAATTTAACCTTTCCATTAGATTTCTATCTTTTTTTTTCCTTGGAAAATAATTATTTGTTACATTTATTAGAATGTAACAAATAATTTTGTTTTACGTAGGGTTACACAATTGAAGAAATATTCAAACTAATTATTTTCAAAAACTGAATACAAAGTATTTAAATGTATAAATATATTATTTAAACGTTTGTGTCATTAGTTTTAACGTTATATATTTAAAAATAATTGAATATTATGTTTTCATTTTTTATTATATATTATATTAATTCAACGAATGAAATTATTATACATTTTCAATAATTGAATTGATTATTTTCTTGAACTGCTAATGGAATTACTGCTCTTTTATTTTTCAGTTTTCATTTTTATCAGGCTTTTGGAATTTGATAGAAACGTGGTTAATAAATTAGTTTTTAACGTATCAGAATTAAATTTAAAATATCTATATTGTTTAGTTGGATGTTTTCGTATTAAATTAAATTTTTTTCAATTAAATAAAAATTTAAACGACTTTAACGTATTAAAGACTGCTGAACAGTTACACATGTCCTTTCTGAATAACTGATTCCCTTTTCATTCAGATCATCACAAGTTTCGATCGGTACATTGTTAATGATTTATAAATTCATATCTTTTTCTGAAAACAGAGATTTGAATTGTACCGCAATAAATAACGAAGTCTTTAAAATGAGTCAATGCCAAAAAGCATATCGAATTTTACGAGAATCCAGTCAAAAAGCAATTAAACTTCGTGTTATATATTTTATTTATTTCCAAATTTATTAAAAATTTTAGCTTATTTTATTAATATCATTTATACCATATATTAATAAACTCCTTATATATATATACATTTTTTTTTATTGAAAACAATTTTAAAATCCCCGTGTATATATATATATATTAACCACCTCATTACCCCGTCATGCACATTTGGAACAAAAAAAAATGTCCCTTCTAATAATGCAAATTGTCACTTCTAATTGTAAACTGACATAATCAACTTAAAATTCCCTTATAAAATAATTTTCCTTTCATAATGTCCTTAAACTAATCTTGGATCGAAATTAAAAAGTTAGCTGCCAATAGCTCTTGAGGAGCTTGAGCAGCAACATTAATTCAAATCTATGTAATCTCATCACAGTTCTCAATATAAAAGGCATTTACTATTATATATATCTTAATTTTTTCAAGCATGAGAAAATCAATTTAAAAGGCTTTATTTTTTAGAAAAGTCATATTGTTTATCTCTTAAATACTAATTGAATGAAAGAATTTTAATTTTTTTTCTCTAGCAACAAATACATGATTTCCTGATAACAAAAGAAGGTACATAAATATTATTTGACTACACTATGCTGAGAAACCAGTACATTATTAAAAAAAATCATGCAATAAAATCTAGGTTAAAGGTTTTTGCAAACGGTTTCATTGTCAGATAAAAAGAAAATATATAGTCAAATTTCATTTTATTCAAAAACTGTTTTCCAATGTGCTGACTAACTTTTAAGTTCTGATTCTAGAAATGAGCCTTTATATTGTAATAAATTCACTAATAAAAATTTAAATAAAGCTTTTATTGAATTCAATGAATTTCACCGCAGATTCTCGAAGTATTTTTATGGCACCCAAGTTTCGTTTGGTAAGCTGTTATTTGAGATTGAGACTCCAATTTCAAATGGCAACAACAACAGGTGTGCACCACTTTGCTTTGCGAAGCGTTTTTGTCTTTTGCAAAGATCCGGGCCATAAAATAGGTATTTCCACACACAGGTCTCCTTTATGCAAATGGAAAATGAGTGTTAAATTAACGAGTTTTCTGCCACGCTGCAGACACTCCAACAAAAAGACGACTTCCTGTTCGTCCAGTCATAACAGTGTCATAATTCAAAGTCTGGTTTAATTTCCTTCCCGTAACCCAAGTCGAATGTAGTATAAAAAAAGATGCCAATTTAACATTTGATTACTGGACTCTTGTATTATCTAACCGAGAGAAAAAAATAAATGAATAGAGCATCATTATAAAACACATAAAAGTAGCAAATGAGGCTTTATTCCTCTCGCAAAGATTTCACGTTCCTTTGGTATCTGTAATAGGGTTTCAAGTTGATTTTTTACACATTTAGAATTTTTGTTACAAAGATGTAATGAATGCCTATTAAAAGTAATTCAGATTTTATTGTTTAAAAGGAAATAACTGTAGGCTGAGTATTTTTGAAACTTCCATTGTTAACGAAGCCAAATATATGCATGAGCAGTTTTAAAATAATTTTTTTTAGTTTTGGACAAATGAATCAGACTCAAAATTATTAATTCATAAATGTATATGTTAAACAATATTTATATTTAATAATTATTTTTTCCATTTGTTGTTTTTTAGTTCTTTTTTATGTCAGTTTTCGAATTAACTGAAGTTAATTACATTTGTTTCTGGTCCAACTTTTTTGAGCAAATTTCTTTATTTACGTATTTAAAAATTATATTTTAGCATTTTATACAATGTTTCTATTCAAGAAAATGATACCAGATGAAAATTTTCGTATATTATTTACACAATTTTAAAAATTTAAATTTTTGAAGAAAATTGGGAAAATTTTAAAATCCTACTTTTTGTAAAAATTAATTTTGGACCTGATTTTTTTTTATAATATTCTTATGGATGTTCTCAAATAACTTTTAGGGATCGATTTTGAATAACTTTATTCGTTTTTGAGAAAAAAAAAAATAAAATGTTGATATACAGGCTAAAAATCAACGAAAGCGCAACGTCTTACATTTTATTTTTTTTTTAAAAAAGTATTCAGTTTATAGCAAAACGGATCCCTAATTTTATTAAATACTTTATTTTTAACACGCAGGAAAAAATGGAAGTGATTGGTAAATAATTGTCGAAGGAGTAGCATTTGAATGCACTAAGGTTTCGAAAAACACAAACTGAGAAAAACCAGTTTAAAGTATATAACCAAAATAATTTATTATGCTTAATTAAACTTAAAAATACCACTTTTAAGATATTAGTTATACGTTTTTCTTTAAAAATAATTGCATTTTCATATTTTTTTCAACCCACATTTTTATAAATGATCAACTTTAGAGAGTACTAATTGCACAAGAAAATTCAAGAAAAACGTTAAAAATTTTTTTCTGTCACGACAGAAATTTTATCCGTTTTTTTTTCCTTTATAATATTAAAGTATTACATTTGTATGAAAAATATATCAGGAATAAGAACTGAAATTATAAAAATTTTTAATATAAAATGCCTTAATTTAAAATTTTACATGCACACATTTCACAAGGAAGAAAAATTACATTATTGTATTGCTCGAAATATTCTGTTTTTAATACTACACATTCTTTTTTATAGTTATTATTTCTATTTATAAAATAGATTTTTTTTTATCATAACGCATTTTTAACTTTTTTTCTAAAAAGGGGGTGTGGCTGAATTGCCTAATTTGTTTTCAAATGAAGTTTTATTCAACTTCTAACTTTCCGACATGCACAAGTGATATATCAATCGAAAGATAACAATGCAAAGAATAAGATTAAATGAAAATTAAAAAAAACGATAGGTTTGGGATTTTAGGGGTACCAAGTCCTCTTAAATACAGATATTTGGTGCTGAATCAACTAACCTTAAGTTGAATAAATTCTTATTAAAAAAACCTTCTTCAATAGTAATCCTTCTTTTTTACTTACTTCCAAAAAAAAATTTAATACAACAACATTTATTATTCTACTATAAAACGAAGCAATTAAATATTAAAGAAAGAATAACTTAAAAATCTCTTTTGTCTCCGCTTTTATGAAACTTTAAAGCAATGTATTTAGTTTGCTATATTAGCTAAAATTCAGAAAACATCTAAGCATCTACATCATATTTCTAAGAGAAATATTGAAATAGCATGATTTAAAACAAAACTATTAAGTTAGTTGTTTCATTATTAATGTAAGTTGGCTTTTTAAAATACAAATTAATCAACTTAAAAATACTAATAGAATTAGGAAAGATTTATGTTTTTCTTTTTTATGTTGTTCTTATATTTATTAACCTTTATTAAAACAAATCACAAATAACGGGTCAAAAACTTATTTTATTTTAACGAGGTGATTTCCTTGTTTGTTTTTTCCTTTACTTTAATTTTGCTTAAAATAAAACTATGCTAAAACTTTCTCCTCATAAAGATACAGATGATTGTAACACAGATAAAAATTATCAAGGGATATTTTATATGTTGTGCAGTTGTAAAAAAAAGATGTCAGAAAATATGTAACACTGAGAATGAACCACTGTAAAAAATTGTAGGAAAATTTCCTTGTTTTGGGGTAGGAAAAAATAGGGCAAGTTCATTTAAATTTGTACGCTATGATACTCCCCCCCAATGACTTCCGTAGTTCTCTGCTGGGGTGAGATTGGGCTGAAAGGGGTAAATCCAGAGCGGAAGATATGTCCCAGCTGTCCGCAATTGAATTCAATGGAAGGGTTCCGTATTAAAGGGTAAATTCAAAAGCCCTCACCTGGCTCGACCTAGTTTCAAATCTGTGCTTTAAATTCACAAATTTCAAATGATGTTCTATTTTCAACGTTCGCTAAATTTTTTTTTTTTTTAGATATTTAAAACTTTTTTGTGAATAATTTCAAGAACTTTTTCAAAATTTATGCTACATGAAATATTAAAAATTGTAATTTTTATCAAAGCATAAATATTTTTGTAAACATTTCCCCCCCATGAAATTACGTTAAATAATAAAATTTTGTTTCAATAAAAAAACTGGAGAGGAAAGATAAAAAGCCTTATGTTCCATTGAAGAGATATTCATTTTTTAAATCCCATATTCTTTTCATTATTTAACTCTTTGGAGAATAATTTTCTATATTAAATTTTTAAAAAATATATATATATATATATATATATATATATATATATATCAATGCATTTATTGCAGTAACCAGATAACGGCGAAAATGATAAAAAACTCAAAATACTCACAAAAATAACTAAATTTTCTTGCAAAACAGATATTTGCTAAAAACAATTATACTATAATAAAAATAAGATACTCACCTACTTCAAAAGTAACTTTATTTTTCGGAAAAATAAAATGCGTCAAAGATTTATTCCGATAAACTTTTTCTAAATATATGTCACTCGTTCAAAACGGTGGGAAAACAAAATGTTATATTATTTGAACAATTTTGACAGCTGATGTTTATTTTTCTTAATTTTTGTTCAAAAGAACATTATGCAGTAGTAACATACATACAGCCAAGTAATAATAACAAGTCAATTGCAAATGTACAATTCGATTTAAAAATCCGATAACAAATTTAAAACTTAGGGTATTGAAAGGATCAGTTAGTATCACTAAGGTTTTTACTGCCACTGATATTATTTACATTCATTTTAAATTGTTTTTAATTGTAAACCAACCCCTATTCAATATTCTATATTCGAGTATATAAACAATAATAATCATGTATCATGTTTTGTTTGAATTCTGCTTATAATTTTATATCGAAAAAAACGCATAATTAAAGCATTACATTTTCGTTTTTCTGTGCAAAGATGTTTTAAAAAACAAATGCAGTAATACAAAATAATTATAAGAATTCAATTATTCAAAAATATTAACAGGAAAGGATTCAATGGTCATTTCATATGCATATATAAATGTTTCAGAAGCTGTTATAAAGCTTACTGGAGTAATGAAGAAAATATTCTTCGAGTTTCTACTAAACTTAATTGATAAATTATAAAGAATCTTTATAGTATTTTGAAAAAAAAACTATATTTTCCACATACTAATCTTAAAGTTTATCAAATATAAACATTTTATTGGGACCCAAGCAATTCATTGCAATTCATTGAATAATTGTATATCTATACTATATATATATATATATATATATATATAATTCATAATTCCAATCAATCAAAGTAATAATTCTATTAGTGAATTGAATGCTATTTGTATTTATAACATTTAACAATAAATTATAATAAATAATGAAGTTCCGACGTTTTTCTTTTAAACGTTATTTTATACTTTATAAAAGTCTCTAAAATGGCATTTTTTTACTGAAATATGTTCAAAATATCAGACATATAAGAAGCTTCTTCTAAACTTAGTATTGTAGATTTTTTTAGATAAAGAAAAAGATTATATTTAATTTTGTTAATACTTTAATACTATACCCAATTAATTATGGGTGGAATTGATAAGATAAATTTACTAATTTTAGTAAATATATTTACTTCATGTTGATATATATATATATATATAAATGTAAAATATTTTAATACCAGTAACCAAGCTGAAATGTTTTTGAATTGTTATTATCATTTTCAAAAACCATTTATCTTACAATACATAGTTTTTTTTTATCGTGAATGTAGTCTAACTTCAGCAGAATTTCAAAATCTAAATTGCATTTAAAAAACGAGGAAGCAATATTCTAATAGAGTAATACTGAAGTACTATAGTAAGGGTGTAAATTTAACCTATTGCCCATCTTATAAAGTAATTGGGTAATAATTCTAAATTTATATGCTAGCAAATATTTGTCCAATACACTAAAAATTCTTAGGTAATATTCCCTCATCTACAGTCATTGCAAGACATTTAAAAAAGGTAGAAGAAATAAATTTTATCTTAGAAGTTTAAAACTGAGTTGAAGATTCAACTTTCTTTTTTTAAGCGATCAACATTGTTATAAAGCATGTTTTAATGAAAGTATATCCTTTTTTTTCTTGTTGTTGTTGTTTTATTTTATTGATACTCATGGGAGGATCTAGTTTGATGCCTATTTGTTTCTTTAATATGAACCACTCCAGGTTACCAAAATGAAATTTATTTCTGTTCACATTTTCTTAAAAGTTTTAATTTTTTTTAAAAAAAAAAACTTTAAAGCAAATATTTATTAATGATTTTTGGTGTTTCGGTTTCACCTTTAAACGAATATTTTCTAGATCTGCTTGAGTTTTCAACTAGCTTCAATCCATTCATTATTTATTTTTTTCTTTCTTTTCCACCTTTCGCTTATAAGTTATTTAGGTAAAACATTTTGCATGTGTTACTGTAATCTATAAAGGTAAACTATAATAAATTTAAAAAGTGGAAAAAAAAAATTCTCCCCTTTACTTAATGACATATAGAAAATCCGTGTACTTCTGTAAGTCTAACGCATTTTTTTCTCTGTATAATAAAAACATTGCTTTCTTCGTTAGTAAAACGAACTACATGCAATGTTCCACGAGAGAGAGAGCTATTTCCCCTTCAAAACAAAGCACATTCTTACACTAGAGACACCGTCCCCCAGCGTTGGCGATCAATACACGATATACCATTGGGGAAGGGGAAATTGGCAGAAAAAGAAATGCTTTCCCTTAAAAATTCAGAGCTTTCGTCCAAAACTTGCATAATGAGGTACTCTACTGCTTTCTATACTTCTATATTCTGATGGACATTTTTTAAGCAGCACACAAGAAGCACCGCATTAGAATAAAACGACGCCCCGCTATTTGCATGCACCGAACCAACCCTCTAACGCAAGCCCCGCCTTCATCCTGGACTTCCGCATTGATCCCTAACTTCCGGGGGGGAGGGGAGTACTAGGGCTCTGCAAGAATTGTTTGGCCTTTCCCCTGGCGGCCATACGCACAACTAGCAGCGATTCTCCTTCGCTCCCGGAAGTGTGGTCGCGGCCCCGGAACACGACCCCCGAAGAAGACGGCGTGGGAAAGGGTTGACATCCCTGACCCCCACTTTTCGTCTTGGAGTTTAAAACTTTCTCAAAACGGGAGGGGTATCCTTTTGAGACTTTCTTTTCTGTTCCTGATTCACCTGACGATGATCACGATTTACCGTTTCCCGTTCTTTGCAAAAGTGCGGCGAATAGTTGCAAGAGCTTGCTTATATTGAGTAAAAGAATTAGTTAAATGTAAAGAGAACAATTATTTTGTAACATATCCTTTTTTGGTAAAACACTTTAACATAAAATTTAGGGAAGGGAGATCGTAATCAATTCACCAGAATTAAAACTATTACAATTTTTACGTACCACAGAAAAATATATATATAATTTACATCAAATTTCAGGCAAGACTTTTGTTCATGTGAATGTCTTCCAATTCGATGGCTCTGAAAATAGAGTTGTAAGTACAGGAAAACTCTTGAATCTTATTAATTTTATAGGTCTAAACTGCTTACCATTTCAAACAGTATTAACAAATCTGTCAGTTAGTCCTAAATTTATCACTCCTATAGAAACTCTGCAAGTTTTTATGTTTTTGCCAGTTCCCAGTTCATTTCTTCTCGGAAATGTATAACTTTGCCTAAGCAGAGAAATTCATTCTTGTGATCTTAAGACTCGATTTATTTGACAAGTTCTGCTTTGTTTAAAAAGAATGAATTAGTATTTAAATTGTTTAATTTCAGTTTATTTAACTTAAAACAATCGATTAAATCTAATACATCACTGATTATAAAAGTTACAAGAAGTTCAAATAGTAAATTATTGATGATGCAAATAATTTGTTAAAATTCTATTCAGTTAGTCAGTAACAAGAATGGTCATAGACAGTCAACAACTCTCTAAATGATTGGCTTTCTTAAAAAAAGTAAATACATATATAGCCTATGACGTGGAGATAAAAAGAGCTTATTAAGGTGGAACATGATTCTGAGATTTGATGCAGTAAGTTTATTAATAATGTTTCATACACATTTTATAAGTTTTAAACCTACAGAATAATTTTCTGGTGAAAGTTCTAACACTAAAATTTTTTAGCGAAATGAATGTGTTAACGCTATAAAATCATTTATTGTACATTTCATCTAATTTCCGGTATTTTGTTAAAAATTTCAGAAAGACGCTTTTTAAGAAATCAGTAATATATTTAAAAATCTGTACTTCTCATTAAAATATTTTTGACAACAATAAAGTCATGTTTACAATGAAGATAACAAAAAAAACAGTTTTGAAATTGTTTACAAGAAGCTGATGCGTGTTATGAAATACGCATAGGTTAAGCAAAGTTATAAGTGGATTCTATTTCCCATATTAAACGTTATTTTTGTCTTATTGATATTTTTTAACACGACTGACAGTTTACTTATACATCATTTTAAATATCCCATGAGGGAAAAATACTACTCTTTAATTGCTTCAGAAGAGGTTTCTTTAAAAAATGAATGCAAATTGTCAGGATAGAATCAGAACATTCGAACCATATATGAATACAATCCAAATGAACTCTTAGAAGGAAAAAATGTATTAAATAGGACCGCATAAATGTATTTGATGAATAAGGTAACACAAAGGCGTTAATATCAGAAAATAATTTGAATGCAAGTATTTCAAAATTAATTCTAATTTAAAAATAAAATAACACCTGAAACATATATGTTTATTTATAAAGAACTAATCATACAACAAATAATTCTAAGTTGAAAATCTCACAATTAAAAAAAACGTAAGAACCCGACAAACACTCAATAAAAAACGTGAAAAAAAATTCTCACAAGATTCATAGAACAAAATTCAATTAAAATATATATGTAAGACTCATTGAATAGTTTAAAGCAGGAATTAAATTACTTATCAACATGTTGTATTCTTACTAGTCCCTTAAGACCATCAGGTTTAAACTACGTCTATGACATTGAGCATTCTAAGAAAATACAGAATCGTTAAAGGATTGGAAACAATATCTTGTTTGCACAGCCCAAACAAATGAACATTAAATCAAGGATACGTGTTGCAATAATGTAATGTTTACTGTTTTGAATAATAGATGTTTAACTCAGAATGTACTCATGTACTTTTTAGGAACAAATATATTAGCTTTGTTAAAAATAATATATCGTTAATAGAATATTGTTGAGAAGTTTAAGTACATCTCTGCTCTAACTATTATTTAGTTTAGGACTGCCCCTTGAAAAATATAAGTATGCATGATATTTTAAAAAATTATCTTTGTAATTTACCCAGAAGCTTATCTTTTAAGCATATAATCCCAAAATGAAATTATGCGTTTGCATTACTAATAACTATCAGGAATTATATGTCAGTTTTAAAATTTTTGTGGGTTTTGTAAACTTAATGAAATATATCTACTCATTTTCTTTTATAATTTTTAATTTTTTTCCAACCAAATTATAAAAATAGTTTTGAAGGATTTTTAAAAATAATTAAGAAATAATTTAACAGCAAATAAATAAATCAGAAATATTTTTTCAGTCAATTTTGAAAAGAGAAAGTAGGTCACCCATGTTGAACGCTTTGAATGTGCTCCCCAATCCTTTCCTCCCTTCCTGAACAATAAGCTAGCAGCTGAAAAAGTTTTATTTGATGAAAAGTTTAGTAACTTCTCTGCAAATGCGTAGTTTTTGGGGTACAAAATATTAAATGCGTAGAATTTAATTGGGTGAAACAGATGAAATGGTAATATGAGAAAACTAAACGTCGAGTAAGTATTTTTTGTTCACTTTTGTAATGCAATGTAATAACAGTTTAAGCAAAAATTGTGATTACTTTTTCCCTGAAATTTCTGCTTATTTAAATTTGAAAAAAAAATTAATATGATGCTACTTTAACGACTATGCAATAAAGTTTACCTTTAAACAGCTGAACTCTCAAAATTATATGTTTATAAATTCATTCAAGGCTTTTGTAATTGGTTAACAACTCGTATGGTGACCTACATACCTTTGATTTCAAACTCAAATTATAGATTTGCATTTTAGTGAGTAATATTGTGCACTTTTTATTTCTTCAGTCTTTTAGATGAACAGTTAGATGTCCCTCAAAATTTATTTTTGTAGCTTTAATTATGTGTTGCTTTTAAACGAATATTTTCAATCTAATTCTTCTTCAATTTACAATAAATGGTCTTAAAAATTAATATAATATCAAGTAGTATAATATTTATTTTTAGCAAAAATTGATGGAATTTGATAACTGGTTAGGGTATGTTGAAAAATGTAAGAAATACACCCATAAGTGATGGATCATTACTTTCCTAGAAAAACGAATAAAATTATTAGATCCTAAAATTACTTTAGATTTGTGACCTATAGACTCAACCATTCTCACTAAGTTTCATTAAATCAGAAACTCATTTCCTTTTGAATTTTACCCTTTTATGAAATAAATGTTTTTTGAATCTGATATTGTGTTCAAAGATTTTAGTGTTGTTTCAAAATTACATTAATTCCTCTAGACCTAACCAATATGGTAATTCGTTCTGTATTTTAAGCTGTAGTATATGCTTTTGATTAAAATATGTAACATTTTCTAATGTAATTGGAATAAAATAAAGTTTTAAATATTCTTAAGACAATATATACGTGTAATTTATTGATAATAAAAATATTTAAGGAAAATTATTCACACACACACATATATACATTAGATCTACTTTTGAAGTTTCTTGAGAGGTATTTGTTTTATTTCAGTTGAATAAGTAAATAAAAAAAAATACTTATAAACATTGCATCTTAAGAAATTCTAAATTGTTTGATGTGACAGATCATTACTTTCTTTTAATATGAAAACGAACGAAGTTATTAGACCCTAAGATAATTTTAGCTTTGTAACCTGTAGATTAGAATAGGCAATGCCATCTTCAAGCTTAGCGTAATTAAAAATATCTCTCTCTTTGAAATAAATGTTATCCAAATCTGAAATTTTGTTCAAAGGTTAGTATTGTTTCGAAATAATTTTAATTCCACAAATTCTAACCAGTGTGATTATTGAATCCGCTTTTCATGCTCTAGCCCATGCTTTTGATTAAAATATGTAACATTTTCTGATGTAATGGATTGAAATAAAAGTTTTAAATTTTCTTAAGACAATATCTATCACAGTGATTCTCTACCACTGTGCCACAGCACTTTTGTGAACCGTCAAGTTTTTTTAAAATTATTAAGTACACTCGGAGAAAAAAAATAAAATCCGAAACCAAATCATTCAGCCGTTTTATAGAAATAAACTTAAAGTATTGGTCGTATATTTAGCTTATTCTTTCGGGGATATATGGAATTGTGCCACAGATATGTAAATCTCTTTTAAACTTATTTTATTGTTAGTGTGCCACCAAATTTTAATATTGTTAAAAGTGTACAACAGCAACAACAACAACAAAAAGGTTAAGAATCACTGATCTATCACGTATTATTTACTGATGCTAAAATATATATAAAGACATTCATATAGTATATAGATACACATATATATTAGATCTACTTTAGGAGTTGCTTGTTCTACTTCAGTTGAATAACTAAATGAAAAAGTACTTAGAAACTTTGCACTCATAAAAGATGTTCGCTAGCTCGTGTGACCAGTGGCGCACACAAGGGGGTCCTTGGGGTCCGGACCCCCCAAAGCCCTTAATTTTTTTCCAAATGGTTATAATTCTAAGTATATAGTACGTAAAATTTAATTAAGTATTTGTTATTAATGATTTTTACTAATTATAATGCTAATTATTTATTCAATAATTAGTTTTTTACTGTGTTTTGTTCCCGAAAATTGACATAATCAAAAAGGAGCAGGATACAAGAATGGTGAACTTTCCACCCCGGACCCCCTTGAAAAATTCCTGTGTGTGCCACTGCGTGTGACACATCATTACTTTCTTTTAAAAAGGAAACGAATGAAGTTATTAGACCCTAAAATAATTTTAGTTTTGTAAAAAATAGACTTAATTAGCAAATATCACATTAAAATTTTGTTTAATCAAAAAGGTCAAAGGAACCAAAGTTTTATCTTTTCATGAAATGAATGTTATTGAAATTTGATGTGTTCAAAGATTAGTGTTGTTTCGAGATTACATTAATTCCTCTAATTCTAACCAGTGTGGTGATTCAATCAGTTTTCTTAATCTCTGGTATAAGCTTTTGATTAAAAATGAATATAATACCAATGTATAAAGTAAGTGTAATGTATAGCTTAAAAATGAATATAGTATCAGTCAGAGAGATAATTATCTTTAGCATAAATCAGCGGATTTTTTATAACTGGTAAGCATACGTTTAATAACATAAGAAATACATCCGAAAGTGAAAGATCATTACAGTCCCACATAAGAAACAAAACTTATTAAATCCTCACAAATAATTTTAGTTTTGTAACCTATTAAATAGCCAATTTCTCCTTCAAATCACTTGATCGAAAACACATTTCTCTCACTTTGAATTTCATATTTTTTTATAATACGAATTGTATTCATATCTGATATTTTGTACAAAGGTTAGTGCTTTTTCAAAATTACAATACTTCTAAATCCAACGAGTATGGTTAGATTTAGTTTAGAAGCGTATACAACAGGGTGTTTTTTTTTTAAACTGTAGTGCAGGCTTTTGATTAAAACATATAACATTTTCTGATGTAATAAACTGAAATAAAATAAAGTTTTGAACTTTCTTAGGAAAATATCTATCGTGCATTATTTATTGACACTAAAATATTTAAGGAAAATTATATATATATAGATCTATTTTAGCAGTTTCATGAGGGTACTTGTTTTATTTCAGTTGAATAACCAAATGAAAAAGAACTTACAAACACTGCGACTTAAGAGATGCTCGAACATATATTTAATAGCTTTTGCTCTTCCTCCACTCTAAAACTGCGTTAATCAGGGCAATAAAAGCTTATCAATGTTTGCTTCTTACTCATTATGGGAAGAATTTTAAAGAAAATATTACTTTCCCTGGTATGCTAAAGAATACACCCCCTCATCACGTTTCATTAATCAGGAAGGAAGATAAGGCTGAGAGGTTGTTGAAAATCGGTCGGGGCTTAGAAAAAGAATGTTTCTCCGTCGATCATTAAAAAGTCGTGCAATTTAATGGGAAATAGTTATCAGAATAAAAATTAGTTATATAAAATAAGAAATTTGAGTGGTTTCAATTTATTTAATAAACCTTTTTTTTTAATTCAGAAATGAAGAAAAAATTGTCATTTCAAACATAACTTTGACGTTAAATAAGCTAAAATGAAATAATAAAGCTTTTCAGAATAATTTATAGTTTATGATTCTGATGCTTAATTTGATTAAGAAAATAAACAATGCGTGCATATACGTTGAAGTAATTTTCTATATGCATACAATATTTAGGCTTGATGCATCTTTTTTATGAATTAAACTTTGTTAATTATTAATTATATTATTTTTCGTGGAAGCTCAGCTTCATATAAGTGATTTAAAGAGTAGTTTTAAAAAATTGATATTGATTTTTTATTTTAAATACATTTAGTTAAATTTAAATGCAATACATGATTATATGGTGCAAATGTAATAGATGAAGAATATTTATAGCAATTAACTCCTTTAAAAAGACTCAAAGTTTACAACTAACTCGCTAAAAGAATGATTCAGAAAACCAAGCTTGCGGTGCTTTTTAAAAACATAAATGAAAAACTCATATATTTATATAGAAATCTATCCCTCCTCCTCCTTGCGATGTTTTCAGTTATTTATCAAATGAAAAACAACTAATCGTATCAATAAACAATTTTTTTAAAAAAATTACTCAGAAGGAATCACTGTACAAATTATACAATTGTTCATACTCATAGCTCAAATCGTAAAATATGATGGTTTATTATAAACTCTAGGATAATATCTTTAGGATTTTTATAAAAACACATACTATACTCTTGATCTTGATTGTTTTTTTTTTAAAAAATTTATACAAAGCTCTATATTTTTCTGCATATGGATTCTTATTCATAATTGGCTGTAAAATTTACAATACATCGTCATGTTTAACTATTTTTCTACAATAATACGAAGCCTCGTCATCATCATATATGTAAATTTGTCCAAACTGTGGTTATATGTGAGTAAATTTATTGTAGCATCACGAAAAATTTTTTACATAGAGAGATTTTAATCTTTCTGAAAAATGTGGGTACATGAAAATAATCAAATAAAAAGCTTTTCTATTGTATATCCAAATAAGACGATGTAATAATGTCTGTTCACTACGAATATAGCATCGCTTTGAGCAAAAACACTTAGAATTAAAATATCTTCGAGAGTTTTTCTTATAAAATGAGAAAAATACTAGAAATTCTCACAATAGTAGAGTATCGATGGAATTATTTGTATTTTCAATGCAAGAAGAACATTTATAACAAAATAAAATAACACGGAAGTAGGGGATTTTCAACCCTTACCGACAGTTAAAGAATTTTGCATTCCGTTGGTGAGAGATAACAAAATGTTGAATTCATAACATAAAAGTTTTGCTTTGAACATAAACTGTTAAGGTATCCGACTACGTTCGGAACCATGATTTTGCAAAAGCGTGTACATGGATAATATTTATGATATTTAGTGTCACTTAGATTAGAAAATGTATATAAAATTGTTTTAAGAATAGGATTACATTAAAAAATTATTAAGTACAATATTTTGACAAAAAATGAACATACAATTACACATTTTTCAAAATATTCTCCTTTTGTGAAAAATGCTTCTATTATAATAATATTTTTCCTGTATATAGCTAAGACCTCTGTACAGAGGCTCAATTAGAATTTTTGAAATATATAACTTAGAAGTGGGTTTATCCATGTTTTACGACAACAGAGGGGAGGAATTTTAAGAAAAAAAACACCGATAATTATATAATTATATACACCTATATACAGGCTAAATATTATTCTAATAGAAGCATTTTTCACAAAAGAAGAACATTTTTAAAAAAGGTCATTCTAAGGTAAATTTTGCCGAAATATTGTATTTAAATAATTTTTTTTGTCAAAATGTCCTTAAAACAGTTTTATACATGTATTCTAATCTAAGTGACACTAAATATCATGAAAATTATCCATTTATGCGCTTTTTTTAAAATCACGGTTCCGAACGTAGTAGGATACCTTAAGCAAATTTTGCTTCATATCACTTCAGAATTTAGAAAAATCAGTCGTTAGCTTAAAAAGAACAAATGATATAAATAAATGCTAACATTTTCCTTCATTCATCCCTACACAAATGAACCTTGAAGACTTTAAAAGAAAAATATTACATAAGTTTTATTTTTTATCTCACTTCTTTTCTGAGTTGTAATCTTACAAAGTAATTTTTTCCTAGTCAAAAAACTAGAAGCATTCCAAAGAGAAATAAGTAGGTTTGAATCTTTGCTTATTAATGGATTAGTAAAGAAAGAGTTGTTCAGGAAATCACTGAACATATTTGATGCTTTAAGGTGACATTTTACTGTTTATTCTGTCTTTAAACTGCAGTTTTTATAAGAATTACCTTAAAGTAAAAAGCATTCTTATTGAAATTCTGGATGATTTATATAAAATAAAAGAGAGAAACTAAAAACTGGTAATATTTTTTATCATCAATTCCTTAAAAACTCGAAATTTTTTTTTATATATTTTATTACTAATATAACTCAAACTTAACTTATTCATTAAAAATGTAAGAATCAATTACTAAAATAAATTTTGAATGTACGATACAATATGTATTTTGTAGAGTTTTTTTTTGTTTTAATAGATCCGTATATTGATTCAAAAACCTAATTTCTTCATAGTTATAAACTAAAATAATTGAAAACATTTTCATGCTTGTTTACAAATTTGAAGCTTTCCTTAAAACTCAAATATATTTACTTATGAAATTTAAAAAGCAGTTTTCAAAAACACAAGTCACAACAAATTTTTTTATGCTCAACATAATTTAAAATAAACTCCTGTGTTTCAAGAATATTATCAAATTGCTAAGGTAGAAAAATCTAGATTTAAAAAGAAGCAATTTTACGTCACACATAGGAAGAAAAAAATGATGGAGCTGAAGAACAAATAACAATTCTGTCATACAAAAATTGAATGAAATATACTCTCGTAATATGAATTCTTTCTTCAGCATTAAAAAACTAAAGATTGAGGTAAAATTAATTAGGGATTAAAAGACCCGAATTTATAAGACTGCGATTTCTTAAAAATATTCCTAAAACAGCTCCATAGAAATACAATAGAGATCTTCAGAAAGTAAGCCGTGAAAAAAATTTGCATCTTTGGGGATTATTTTGTTACAAAAAATAATATAAACGTAAAAATATTTTTAAAGAAAAGCTTTCTAAAATTCTCTTGTTTGTTACAATTATGGTTATATTCTAATACAATATATCTAAATTTTGTTAATTCTAAGAATTGCATACGTAAGCAAATTTTAAAGTGAGGTATAAATTTTTATTTTTTAGATGACATTTTGTTGATTTTTTAAACAATTGTTAGAGCTATAAAATTAAAATTTATTTATGAAAAAAATTACCTCAAACTATCAGCAACGAAGAAGAAAAAAATCACTATATGGTGCTTTCATTTCAGAAATAGTAGCGAATAAAACCTTATAATGGCAAATAAACTGAATGCCAAATGAAAACTGCAATATTTTTGAAGTACCTATGCATTTGATCATGAAACTAATTCAAGCAATCATATTTCGATTTTCTTAAAACTGATGACGGATATATTTAATTAAATGATCATAATACAAAATGTCAGCTTGCTATATTATACAATAGAATTGACAATAATTATTTTAAAGAAATATGTTGAAATATTCAGTAAAGAAATTATGACTAAGTATTACCCCTTTAGCTGAAAAAAGAGATATTTAAGCGAAATCACATATTTATTCAGCATTTAATCATTCTTGTGATAAAAAGGGAGCAAATACTACTTCCGAAATATTAATTGAATGTAACTTTTTAAGCTAATATAACATTAAAAAAACATATTTCTTCAAAATACTAAAACAAAACTCGATAGGGAGAAGGTATAAATATTAAAGATCATTCCCTCATTTTATTTTATTTGTCTTGAGGTGTTTGCAACAGAGTTCTGTATATAAAAACCTAAAGCACAATATATGGACTTATAAAAGCATTAGAAGAAAATGGGTTTTGTAAAACAAAATTTCTTAAAATATTAAGTATATTTCTGAAAATTAGGTAAAGATCACGAGATAAAGCATGGTTTAGCATAAAACATTGACAATTATCATAAAATATACACATATGTAGGCGATTTAGTGTATTTAATATTTTTCCTTAAATTTATATTAAAACCGAGCATATAAATGTTCGATGTGTTTTAAATATTTTTCTGTTTCTTCTCAGTTTAACTTAACCAAATTATTATTATCAATTATTTTGAATCAAGTAAATTCAGAAAAATCCAGAAACAATGTATATATAAATGATGCAATTCTAAAAAAATGTAATAAATTTTTTCTGATCACTGGTTATTTCATGTCAATGCGATAGAAATTGGATACTAATGTTACAAGCCTCTTGAATCTATATGGAAAATTAAATAAAAATTCCATTACAATATTTTCTTAAGCCCATTGTCCGTCTTGAAGTGACAAGCTTTTATAGTCTTTCACTGTCAGGTTTATTGCTAAAAATATTACAGTTCCAATATAAGAAGCAACTACATTGACTAAGTACTTTAAAGTGTAATCATTCAAGTAATGTCTTGTAATTGAATAAAATTTAGTTAGTTTAATGAAAATTCGTTTAATTCCGAAATTTGGGAGCAAACCCTGGAAATCGTTTTCTTCAATGCTACAATGTCGTTAAATAGTCTAACACTGAATAATTAAAGCACAAACTCTTAACTGGAAACTGAATTGGGAAGGATAAAATAAGTAAACACAGATTTAATATAAATAAATAGAAAATTGTTTAAACTTACTTGGATGCATCAAAAATTGAAAGAAATTATTTTCAATTTAATGCATAAATGCTAGTTAAAATGCAAGTATAATTTTTTGAGCTGTTACATGAAAGAACTCTTCACAAACGTAAGAAGCTATTTTAATTCCTTTTGTTCATACTATCATCATCAAGACACTCATTTTTTGTGTAATATTAGTTCCTTTTTAAAAATATTTCACGTTTTAATATTTTAAAGCAAACCCTTTTTGTTTTTCAATAGTTTTGTTATGTGTTTTACTTATTTACGAAGCGATGAAGATTATTTTTGCTATTGCGTTCAAAAGCCATTACAAAACTTCAATGACTAATGAAAACAAAAAATTTTTCCTTTGGTTTTAATTACTTCAGTTTAATTACGAAATAAGCTTCCAAAACTTTCTAAAATTTTGCCTCATGGTACAAGAGGTTGGCATCCAACAAAAATTTGTTTTTTAATAAAGAAACCATATTCTAGTGTATTTCTAAAAATATGTTAATCTGTCAGATAGTAATCAAAGTACTAATAAAACAAAGTTGTCAATTATTATTCAAGCATTCTTACCCATATGTTCACCGACTTATATTTGTGTCGGTGAATTCTACTAGTATTTAAAACTTGTCAGAAAAAATCTCAACTCGTCTGAATATTTGACAAAACATAAAAGCTCCTTTTAAAAACACTAAATTTATATTCTTATGTTTATAATTCTTAAAGCATCTTCATTATTCAGACAAACAGAAAGAAAACATTGATTAACACTAGATTGCCCAAGGAAGTCATTTTGATTGCTTTTTAATTTCAATTAGAAAAACAATTACATATATAATGTACAGTTTCTTAGAATTTTTTAGAATATTTTTTCCAAGTGAAGTAAATTATTTGTATTGTTAATATTTACTTATAACTTGTTATATGACTAAATAATATTAAAAATATTAAAAGTTACTTTTTTATGCAAATTTTTTACACAATAATCATTCTTTCACAATGCAGTCATTTTGACTGATTTTGGGCAACATAGGTATGTACTAAATTTTAGTCTGTCTAGTGTTAAGTAACTGTTTTTGTTTATTCACTCTTTATTTGAATAAAACCCCATTATTAAATCGAAAACAACTATTAGTGTTTCTTCCTCATTGCGAACACTGAAACATTTAATTAATTTTCTTCATTCTCCATTCTTGAAAGATAAAAAGAGATAGAGCAGGTAGACTGAATGCAGTTTTATATCTAACTATTTTAATTCTCAGCAAAACGCAAGATTTCTGAAGGTCATTTCTAGAACAAACAAAACACGAACAAGAGATGATCAAAAGATATGAAATGAGTTCAAAAACAAATATTAATTTTAAGTAATGTAATGTATACTGTAATCCAAGGCTAAAGCTAAAAAATTACATTCAGACAATATTAATCACTGTCTTTTTCGTTTTGTTAAAATTTGACATCAAGGATATATATTAAGAAGTAAGCATACATTATACTTCCCTCTTTCTGTTTCTATATTAAGATAGAGGAAAGACAGAGAAACTGATATTAAAAATATAAATGAAAATTTTATTATTTTTATAGATGAATTATAAAAAGTAATACTTTTGAGAATCACATGTTTGATGTTATAACATTTGGAATTCAAGCCGACCTATTGGAATCAGATTTTTAAGAAAAAGTTCTTATTACTTATATTAGAATAATTTAAAATTTTTTGTTTTCTTTCGGTAAAACTTTAATATTTTCCCCATACACACATAAATAGTGATAGAGTATGGACAATAATTGTATTCAGTCATAGAATGGTACATTCTTGTGTGTGATGCCATAAATATTTAAGTGACCTTGAAAATATTTAAAGTACAAACTTCTATATTCAAACATCTATGTCTATTTCCATACCATAATTACTGGTACGTAATTTTTCTACATTATTATTAAAAAGCAAGTTTTTACACCATCAATGTTTCCAGAATATGTTACACTACACATTAATATTATTACTTTGAAACTTTCTTATAAAAACGTAATCAAACTTATCAAATCGTAATACTTTTATTTTCAGATTAGTTCTTCACAAGAAATATTGTTTCCCAAATTCACTTACTCAACAGTATGCGATGCAACATTTATCAGGAACTTAAATAACTTTCTTTAGGGATTCCTATTTGGATATTTTATCTGAATGTCCGTAACTTCAAAAATATTTGTACTACTTCTAAGGTATACAAGCATTTAAATATTACAGAAAATAACGAAAAGCACTGTCAATTTATTTTGATTTAAGGAGAGCTGTTATATATTACCAGGTAAGAAAATTTCAAAAATATTTGTGCACTAATTTACCAGCTCTCTTATAATAATAGAGAATAATGGAAACGGGTTAGCATTAAGTACTATTATTACACTTTTACATGAAGAATAAATAGCGCGTGTTTCTCATTTTAGCATAAATTTAACTATACAGAATGCATCTAAATTATTAATTGCCTTCACTGGCTTATTCTTGAATCAAATTTAAACTATCTTTCTCTGAAAACGTTGCTTTACCCACTCTCTTTCTGAATGGTGGCAATGGCATAAATATCACCCCTTTGCTCCAGAGAGGGTTGAAAAGTACCAAGGGGTCCCATTGTGGAGCTTTCGAATGTAGGTTAAAAAGGGGAAGTGGATGACGGAAGACTGCATACAGATTTGTTGCCACGGTCGCTGAGGTTACATTGCAAGCATTTTGCCGGATATTCTTCCAACTATTAAATGATGCCGGATATTATTATTGTCCTACATAATTTGACAGTAGAAAAATCAACTTTAAAAACGAAGGTAAAAAAGTGCATTAACTTATGTTCCAAGGATATATTTTCTTTAGACTAAATTTAATTTTAATATTATTTTGCTCTTAATGCTTAACTTATTACATTTAAATTAGTACAAGCGTTACATTGAAATGTAATAAAAGTATGATGTTATAAATCGAAATTCAATCCACATATTTAGACCATTAAAGCATAAAATTCATTCTATATTGTTAACAAATGGATCTTTGTTATTAACCATGGAAAGGAAGAAAAAAAATATGTTTGTATTTATAGAATCCAATATAAATATGAAATCAAATAAAAAAATAAACAGAGCGATGCAAACAATTTTGACATAAAAAAACACATGTCAAAAACTTTATCCACCTTATGCAAATCTCTTCTTTTGTGGTTGGAGAGCAGAATATATTACTTATTTTAGTCAATGGAAAATTTAATATTAGTTAAAAAGACAGGTAAAATATGATTTATAGATTATAAGTGTAAAATCAACATTTTTTCACTTAGTTACCTAAAAAAAACTTGTTCCGGTTGATGTACAACTTTAGATAGAATGATTAAAATAAATAATATACGTGCCCTCAAAACTTTTATTGTAAAAGAAATGAGTTTTTGAGATGATCCAAACGACACCCAAAATCCAGCAAATGCAAATTTGCATTTTACTTAAGGAAAATTGTTATTAATTCTTTCTAATAAAAACAATGAAAAAAGTCAGTTTTATTGATTTCAAAATAAAAGCTTTTCAGTTATTTCTAAACACAAAACATGTAAAAAATCATTTATTAGAGACAGCAAAAAATTAATTCTAGGTTACAATCCGTTTCTCAAAACCTGCACTCATACAAATTTCAATGAATGTTCTTATAAATGATACAATCCTAACTTTTTCAGAAACAAAAAATAACGGTTGCGAAGAAATAATTTTTTTTAAAAAAGAAAATCAACTGATTTATTTTTTGGTAAGAATTTTTTCGGGGTGCTATGCGATGTATAAATGAATTTTGAATAATTAGAAAACCTGTTTTAAATTTGAAAATCAATGCGTCATGAAGGAATTAAATCGTTAAAACTATATTTGCCACATTAACATGTTGGAGAAAATTCAAATGAAAGTTTTATTTATTGCCTTTTATTAATGATATCATTGTATTTTTTATCTAATAAACGAAATTTTGCTATGCTGAAATTAATAATAATTTATCAAATTGTAAAGATTTACCTTTCTTGTTTTGTATGAAATTATATTTCTTCTTGTGATTCACAGTTACGCCCCCCTCCCCAAAATGCATTTTCTATTAAGAAAAAAAAATTCTTAGTACTTTTTAAGATTGTGAATCTAAATTTTCATACTTAATTCTATGCATATCTTTTCATCTGAATTTTACTCAGCTTTCGGAAGTGAAATTCATATATCCAGTTGCATTAAATATATCTCCTTAACAAAATATAACATACATCATTTAAAAAGCCAAATAAATGAATCATTTTCAAATATTAAATTTTTTTCACGTTTACTTATTTCATTAATTATCTCTGCTTTTTTCAAACTGGTAGTCCATTAATAAAATATTTTGCATGATAAAAAAAAACCTCATTTGGATAAACTTTGTAACATATATTCAATAACAGCTATTGAAAAGATGCTTTGATAATTTATAAGATTTCTGGAATCACCCTTCCTTTAATGTTAAACGATTTAACAGCTCTACTCACCTACAGAATGTATCATCTTAATATTCAATTTAAAATCTTAAAGAAACGCTTCTGATTTTGAATGGAAGATTTCAAAAATGAAATTTCTTATTTAAATTAAATGAATACAAATAAATATAACAATTTTAATCAAAAGACTTCCACACTGAGAAAAAAATTTGATTATTTATTTATTCGTTCAATGCTTGTTTAATAAGATTTTGAAGCATATGAAAAACAACATGTCATAATACGATACTTGTGCAATCAAGTTAGCCACACTTTATAATAAATATAATCAGAGTATAACTATAGTAAAATGAGCTGCAATTAGAAAGTCCCCAACTTTGAAAATATTTGAATTTGCAATACTTAAGTTTCACTAATTAGAGCATAATGATGTAAACGGAGAAATTTAAGTACGTAAATTACTCTTAAAGATGCAGAGCTTCCTACATGTTATTCATTATTATACAGTGGCTTAGTATGTATGTATGAAACTCTAGAATCTTGCCCACCTCTAGTCACATTGACCATTGTCCTTAAAATGCTTACTTTGTTAAATTTTCAGGTATTGGATTCATGGGTTATTTGCTTAGTTTATTACTGGATAAAATTGATTGCTTTGGGTTTATGAATCGATGTTATGCTCTCTGTCTATTCTCCCAGCCTACGTAATGTCCTAAAAATATCGCAATATTTTCGAAGTAACTTCTTATGTGTGTGAATATTTTTCATCGCTAAGTTTTCTTATAATTATAAAATAATCATATTCTATTATCAATACTAATGTACAATTTTTTCGCTTTATTATTTTACTTTGTACACAATTCCCCTTCTTATATTTAATATAAAAGATAACTTTTTTTCATAACGTTTTATTTCTATTTGGTAGCTTATTATTACAAATAGTTATTTAAGATGCATACAAAAGATAATGTTTAATTTTTAGAATAGCATTGAATTTTTTAAAACTTACTATAGACCTAAATACTCAAAAAATATAGCCTATTAGTTTAAATAAAATTTTAAAGCTAATGTTTAAAATCAAAACTAATAGTATTTCAACAGCATTTTGCTTTAAAACCCCTGTATTACATAATATTGTTTTAAAGAATTCATAAGGTAACATTTTATACAAATAATTTTGCATATATAAATATCTTATAAAAAATAATCTAAAAACTAAATGACAAGTCATTTGAATATTAAATAATTTGACAAAAAAAGTTATAAAATATTAAATTTTTTCTAAAATAATACAAATTTTTCCCATTGCATAATCTTAGGTGATGACAAATGAAACGGCAATTATATTCATAATTAAAAACTTGTATACAATTTAAAGTTATTTAAAGTTAGTTTTGTCAAAATCTAATGAGCTAAATTGATACTTTTACTAATAGCTATGTTTATAGTAAAGGCCTGTCGTCTATGAAAAATGTCAGTTCCCATTTTCTTATAATGTTCTTAAGATGATATTCATAATTAATAAACAATAAGATTAATTGTCAGATTAACAGATGTTTCTTTCAATGTTCTTTAAAAATTAAGATAGTTTGAGTATGATAATCAAAGTCTGTTTGCACCCAAATTGCCTAAATAAAGCCCGTACTATAATTAATTCGTACCAGATTTTTTCACTGTACTTACAGTTACATGAAAACATGAAGAAATAATAATTGAATAAATAAAAGCTTCACATTCAAGTAACCTCTTAAATAAAGTGTTTCGGAATTGCTATGAAATATTCATTCAAAATATCAAAAAGAGAGTTATTTAAATAATTTGAAACATTAAATTCCAAATGAATGAACCATTAGAAAAAAATCTCAAAACTTTAAGTATTTTAACGTCAGTAAACACAATCGTATTCCATTAAAGTCAATATCAGGCTGTTATTGAATTCCTTAAATTCAATGTTGTCATGTAGACAGCTTTCAGTATTGTTACGCTTTACTTTCATGTATTAAAATTAGTTCTATGCGTTATTAATATTCGTAATGGCAAATATAAACATAATCCAGTTTTTGATTCAGTTTAAGTATAATTATTTTGTGTATTTCAATTGGAGCTTTAATTTCTAATATATACATGATAATTCTATTGATACTTTTGCACACATTCAGACCGAAACGTATTTAATGTTTAAAGATTAAATGAAATTAAGTGCTTGTAAACATAAATAATTAATAAAATCTTAATCAATAATTATTTTGTATATTCTATAATTGAATGTTTACATAGCTAATAAAACTTATGCCTTTATACATAGCACAAAAGACAGTCATCAATAAATATATATGATAGAGTCTTTGTTGTATTTACCAATAATTTAAGCAGCAACTTCCATTTATCAAAATATCAAAATTTATATTGTTACTTGTGTATTAACGTGCATAATATTTTTAGAGATTGAAAAAAAATATAACTTTTCTCTTTCATAAACTGCTTATAAGATATGAAAATGTGAATAAGTTTCAGAAAAATAAAAAAAAGGTTTGTTTTAATGTAAAGTATTCATTGATTTATTAAAAAAGAAGCCGAGATTCAAAATGAATATGAATAATTACAGAAATTACATTTGTTTGTCGGTAAAACTCGACATAATTGAATCTAGTAATGTATTTCATAAAAATTTCACTTTTAGCACATTTTTAGCTCACAAAATTTAAATTTGCCTTAGTCTTGCATAAAATATGCGATTTAAAAAACTTTGTTTTACTTATTTTAAAAGTGATAGTGATTATTTTCTATCACGTGAGACATTGTTGCAAATGGAAAAAGTTTTATCTTAAAAAATCTTATTAAAAAAAATCTTAACAAAACTTACAATTTTGTAGTTTCTATAGCGAATGGTAAAGTTATGAAAAAAAATTAAGTCAATAACATTGAAAAAATGAGAAATTATTGAAACAGAAACGCAAAATAAATACAACTAAAATACATTTTGACTCAATTTCTTTTATCTTCAAAGTGACGCTTTTTAATATGCCGTTACTGTTGTCATGCCATACTTTAAATTCTCTTCGCAATCTAATATTGTGCTAATATTTTCTATCTCAGGAATCTCTTTGTAGTACTCAGATCGATATTCGCTGAGGAAAAAAGTAAATTACTATTCTCGACTTCAGTATCAGGAAAATGTAGCTTAAGAAGCAAATAAATTCTTATTTTTGAGTCGGCATTCAAAGGTTGAACATTTTCTTTAAGACGAGAGGTTTAAGTCCTAGAATAAATCATCCAATTATCTTTGAGCAAATGTTTGTAGTTAACATTTATTCAACTACTCTTAATACTTAAAGTCCAGAAAGTGGAAGAATTCTTGGATTCTCTATGTCGTTTTTGCCGTTGTCTTTTAATGCAGATAACCAGAAAACTTATTGGCTCTTGATATTCCACTGCACTAGTCAGTGAACTAAAAAAAAGTTATGCTGTCCTTGGTTTATTTTCATGAATATCTATGCAACAGCCCTTTTGTAGGGGTCATTTTTTGCCCTAGTATCCAAGCTTTATATCTAAAAATGCCTTTTATTTAATAGCAATTTAGTACGTTAAAGAAAACATGGTATATTATGTTTTTTTTTTTTGTTCGTAACTACCCCAAATACAACATCATGTGTCTGTTGTGTTAGTATTACTTCTTGAGACAACAAAGCATCAAACGTAAGATAATACATAAATTAAAACCATCAAAATAAACTTGATTTTATGGTTATGAACGATTTTTAAAAGTGATGTTTCACAAGTTTTAATGTAACTGAGCAATTATTGAATTTGAAACACCAATAAGTATTCCTTTTTAAAAAAAAAAAACAGAAGTTACTGCCTCTCTTTTAAGGTTTCCAATTTATTTAGCTTTTTATAACAAATGTGAAAAATTATAAGCATTGTACACTGTCTATTTGAAAATTAACTATTAATTCTCTAATTAACTAAATAAATGCAATGACGGGGTAAAAACCTGTATGCGACAGAAAAAAAAATGGTTGTCATTTTAAGATTTTCAATGTACCTGTAACTTATAGAAATATTCTATGGGTAAATTAGTAATTTATAATTTAGTAAAATGTTTTTAATTGATTTTGGAATTTTTAAAAATATGCTTGAGCACAAAATTAAAAAAATCACTAAAATAAACATGTGTATATTAATAACTGTAATTATGCAAACGTACAAAATAAGTGTTACTCAAAATTAAAATAAGTGTTATAATAAATTAGTACAATTATGATTACACTTATGTATTCTAGTAAGTATTTTTGTAAAAATATTCAAAATTAATTCATGATTTATATTTAAGTGATTTTATAACGCTTTTGTGCTACAATTATACAAAAGTACTCGTATATCAATTGGCTATTAAATTATTTTTAGATATTTTAGTGCAAAAACTATTTGACAACACTTATATATCTGTAAGGTTTTAAAAGTTCAGAAAAACATCTGATGATTATGCATGACATAAAATATACAAATAACCATTCTTAAAGCATATTTCATTTTGAAGATCTCATTCGTAGTTGACCATTGTTTATATCATAAATTTGTATAACTGCAAAACTAAAACATAAGATGATAGAAGTTGCCTTTATTTCTTACTTCCTTAGAACAGATTAATATGATATACAATGTTAAAAATAGATTTTATAAAGCATATAGTTATTGCTTTTGTAGATTCTTCTGTATAGATATTGTTTCTGTAGTGGTTTCCTGTAGACAAACCATGGATTTTAACATATCCATTATATTTATTCTAATTTTTTGAGTATCACATTTCACCTTCTATACGCAGACTTTTTATTCAAAGAGGCCTTTTTTCAAAAGATCTGTTCTCTTTCAATTATATTTTTTAATATTTATTATCAATTAAATTCATTTAATTAATTTCAGAAGCAATTGATACATTTTTTCTAAGGTGACTACGTTCAAAACCGCGTTTTTAAAAAAGCATATCATTGAGTAATTTTTTATATTTAGTCTCACTTGAATTAGAAAATGCATGTAAAATTGTTTTAGAAATACTATTAGAAGAAAATATATATTTTTGACAAAAAAATGAAAAAAGTGTGACATATTTCAAAACATTCTTCTTTCATGAAAAATGTTCTTATTATTACAATAATATTTTCATACATATATAACTAGCACTTCTATACAGGGACTGAACTAGGATTATTAAAAATTCATATTACCTTCAGTTACAATCAATTGAAACAATAATTGATGTTTCTTGATAAAACTCCTCTATTTTTTATATTAAAATATGAATCTCAACCCATTTATAAATTATATATTTCAAAATTCCTAGTTCAATTCTGGCTAGATATAGGGAAATATCATTATTATAGAAGAATTTTTCATAAAAGGAGAATATATTGCAAATACGTTTTTCTTCATTTTTTTGCAAAAATTCCCTTTAAGTATTTTTTTTTGTTTTTGTTTTCTTCTATCAATTTTATGTGTATATTTTATTTCAATTGACACAAATATATAAAAATATATACGTTTATCTCTTTTTAAAATCACGGTTCCGAAAGTAGTCAGCCACCTTAAAAAGGATCACAACGGGAAAAAATTGCATATAGTAACAACACTCCAAAACTTCTTCAAAGGAAAAAAAATTATAAAAATTTTTGATAATTTCATTTTTTTTATATACACTCTGTCGCAAAAAATATATGCACCCAGAAGAAATTGAGCTACATTCACGAAATTTGGTATGCATGTAGTGTATATGAAAATAAACAAATAATTAAAACTCAGAACAAAATATCATTTTATTAAGCGGTTACAGCTTGCAAAAGGTTAAAAATCAGTAAGTAGTAAAGCCACCTCTAGCTATACAAGCCGAAATTCGGCGTGGCATCGATTCAATTAGATCACTTATGACCCCCTGTGGAAGATCCTGCCATAGTCTTTGCATCTGCGCAGTTAATTCTCCTGTATCTCGGGACGGCTGCAGTTGCCTTCCCAGGCGTCCAGACATGCTCTATTGGCGAAAGATCTGGTGACCTGGCAGGCCATGGTAGGACGTCATATCCTTGAAGACATTGTTGGGAGAGTCGTGCAGTATGTGGACGAGCATTATCCTGTTGATAAATGGCACCTGGGCGACTTGATAGCATGGGTAGCACAATCGGCGTTAAAATATCGTCCACGTATCTGCGAGCTGTCAAAGTGCCTTGAAGGAGCACTAAAGATGATCGTGTGTTTTCCCCACACTGTTTTGTGAAATTTGTATGCCGCTCGACAATAAATGCCGGATCGGACCGCTCGCCGGTGCGCCTCCAGACACGTGTGCGGTGGTCATCAGCACTGAGACTGAATCGGGATTCATCACTGAAGATGACACGTCTCCAGTCTGTCACACTCCAAGTTGCCCGAGGTCGGCAAAAATCCAGTCGACACAGCCTATGATGTGGGGTCAGTGGTAAGCGTCTTAGCGGACGTCGGCTCCCTCAAGCCAACTTCGGTCAGTCGTCTCCTTATGGTTTCTCTTGATGGCACTGGATGTCTGGAAGGAGGTAAGTGGCGTTGAATCGATGCTAGCGACGTCGTTGGTGCCGAAGTAGCCACTCTTCTGATTGCACGATCCTCGCGATCATTTGGTTCCTGGGAACCCTCCGCGACGGTACACTCTACCTTCTGTGATCCACTGTTGCCAACACCGAGCAACTACCATAACCGAGGTGGCGGCCGGTCTATTCGACCAAACATTATACGGCCCCTAAAAGTCCGTCACCTGCTCGTACTGCCGCCGGTTACGTCTTAGAGGCATCCTAAGTCTCAATATCGTCTATCTAAGTCATCAGATTCGTTTGGATAGCCGTACGGCGCTCGTACTCAAACTCTCCCAGTTGCGCAACTAATATGCGCATAGCACAAGCCTTGTCTCATTGGCTATAAAATTTTAATCATTTGCATATCTCTTACCAGACTACATTCTTGCCGAGTTTCGTGATTGTAGCTTGATTTTTCTGGGTGCATATATTTTTTTGCGACAGAGTGTATTTTCACGGCCTTTGAAGATAAACCGTTACTTCAATATCTTTCCCGAATCTGGATTTCCATAAAAACACTTCCTTTTTAGTCTGATGGTATTCTCGATGGCGGAACTAGAATTAGGCCACCCCTTTCAGGGACCCCTCGGAACCCTTTTCCGGAAATCAGAAAGGGTTAGGGAGACCTAGACAAAACAGAGGCAGGATGAAAAAAATGCAAAACCGAGGCGCGACTGCCCCGAAGTTGGAACGGAAGAGAACGAAAGCAGGTATTCGATTTCTCTCTCTATCAAATTGCTGTTCCTGGTTCTGTATTTCAGGAAAATTTCCTGTTATAGAAGGATTCAATTTTTTAATTTTTGTAGCGTTAAGATTACTAAATGAGAGTCAATTTAAACACTAGGCCATTTATAAAGTTTATGGTATAATTAGAAAAAAAAAAGAATCGTAGATATTTATTTTACTATTTTTCTAAATTTATAAATAGTAATAAATAGGAAAATTTTCCCATTTAGTCGGATTTTTATTTGAAACTCTCTCTCTCTCTCTCTCTCTCTCTTTATCTAAAATACATGTATTTGTAAAAAAAGTTTGATTGCATTACAATTAAAACGTTTTCAAACCAGGAAAACTATCATGTATTCTTCTAAAAAATCCTAATATCTTAATCTTAAAATTAATAATTATTAATGTTCATTATTAATATAAAGTGAACCATATGCAAAGGAAAGGATTTAAAAAAGCCAGAAGTCGTGAAAAAAGCATTTTGACTTTTAGAGTCCAGTAATTTATTTTCGAATTCCCAAATAAAAAGCAATGAACTTTCACATCTTTTCTTTAAGATGGAAAATATTTTGATTGTTTTATAAATAGCTTATTTTTTAATAATACAGAAGTTATAAATAATAAACTTTTGTTTCTGTGTGAATTCAGTTACTATTTTCATAAGCTTTTGTCTATAAATTTTTATGATTAGGAAGCTTACATATTATATTTATGTGTTCAACATATTTTAAAAACTAAAATAATTTGAAATATTCAATTTTGTAAACATCTTAATTTAAGGAATATAAACCATTACTTTGATAAGTTAATTAAAGGAGTATGAAAAAATAATTGTATTTTTTTACAGATTTTGTTCCGACAGAAAATTACTATGTTTCTGGATGTCATTAGCAATAGAAATTAAATGTCATTTTTTATTTTGTTTCAAACCCATTTTATCCCTTATAAATACTCATTAATAAAAAAAATTAATATTGAAGCATGTGTAAAAAATGTTACTGTTGTCCTCAAAGTATTGTGAATATTAAGACGTAAAGTAAAATCAGAAATCGAAATCAATGATTATAATATTTGTGTGCAATCATTGAACTAAAAAATTACTGCATATATCTAACACTCTCTTCTGACAAATGACCAACCACTTTTGCGACAAAACCACTCTAAAAAGCTTATGCAAGCAATAATCATAAATATGAACAAATAGAGAATAAGATATAATAATTAAGATATTCCTGTTCAGATCAAGCTATTAATATACAAATATATAAGCAATATTTTAAAAAATAAAATACAGTCGAACCTCCATATAACGAGCTTCTATGTTGCGAATTTTTTTCCTGGAACCTTGAACATTTCACGATTTTCTTCGTAAAATAACCTCTCTATAACGAATTGCATTTTCTATATAACGAACGTTTTCTTTTGTAATTCAGTTTTTGTTCAGCATTTTTTAAAAGTATTTCTGAAAAAAATTCCAAGTTATTCTCGCCTCAACACAATTTATAGTGGTCATAAATCTTGAACTGGTTTTATTAGATCCTAACTCGCCGAGAGCAATAGCGTTCAGGACGTTTCATCCAAGAAGTGCAACTCTTAACCCCCAATGCCCAGTTCACTGGAAACATCTTCGATATCCTCTTTCACTCTCAGCGGAGTTGTCTCGTGTCCCCCGTGTTCTAATTATAAAATAATGTATGTTTAATGTTGCTTGTATGCTTCAAAAAATGTCCTTGAAATTCATTAATTTTAGTATAAAATTATTTTCTTAATAATGAAAAGACAGTGAATTCTTCGACATTCTTTTTCCTTGTTTTCTTTTAAGTTTTTCTTTCTTTCTCTTTTGAAAGTTATTCTCTCTTCAATACATTTTATGGTGAATATAAATCTTGAACTGGTTTTATTAGATCCTTGTTTTCCTAGGGCAATAGTGTTGCGGACGTTTCATCCAAGAAGTATAACCTTTAGTCCCCACTGCCCTGGTCACTAGAAACATCTTTGATATCCTATTTCCCCCTCAGTGGAGTTGCCGCGTGTCCCCGTGTTCTAATTATCAAATAATGTATGTTGGATATTACTTGTGGGCTTTAAATTATAAAAGGTTCTTAAAATTCCTCAAATTTAGTATAAATTATTTTCTTAATATTGAAAATACAGTGAATTCTTCGACATTCTTTTTTCTTGTTTTCCGTGCAGTATTTGTTTCTTTTTTGATTGGTAAGATACATAAAATAAACATATATTAATTTAAGAAAAGGTTTGGATAATTTTTTTTTTTCATATATATGGTGTTTAAAATTGAAAATTTGTCTTGTGGTTTATAAAGTATAATAAAAGATGAACCTCTATATAACGAATTTTCCATATAACGAACTTTTTTCCGGGATTTAGCGACTTCGTTATATAGAGGTTTGACTGTACCTTTCTTTTCTTCTTATTATACTCTAGTTTTGTCAGAACAACAAAAAATTTCAGCAAGTTTGTTAAATTAAAAATAAGGTTCGCACAAGTAATATATAGAACAGTGGCTAAAGTATATACAGAAGCGCATTATGCAGTCACTAAAGCTAGCTAAATCCCCACCCGCCTCCCTCTTCCCTCGAATCTTTTTAAGTAATTCCACTATGTTCACAGAAACGTGATTTGCAAAAGCATGTAAAAGAATAATTTTTTGGTATTTAGTATAACTTGAATTAATATATACCGTAAAATCCAGCGTATAACGCGCACCTTCTTTTTCACGAAGAAACTTGGAATTCACGTACGCAATACTCGTATATTTTGAAGTCATTTATTGGAGGTATTATTGCAGGCTTTTGAAAAATAGTATACTTCTAGAAATACAGCCCTGTAAGTTCATAAGAAATGTCATTCCACAGTATTTCAATGTATGTGTAGCAGTCTAATTTTTTTCTATGCTCATCTTTCATTTTTCAAGCTCTCATTTTTATACCCGCCGTATAACACGCACCCGTAAATTTCGATCTTATTTTTTGTGTTAAAAGTACGCGTTATACGTCGGATTTTACGGTATATTTATATATATTAAATTGCTTTGGAATATCATTGCAAGAGAAAATTATTTAAATGCAATTTCTCTTTTAAAAAAATGCAGAAAAAAAATGACATATTTTCAAAACATTCTCCGTTTATGGAAAATGTTTCTATAATAATAATATTGTGCCTCTATACAGCGAAGACTTATCTACAAAGTCTGAACTAGGAACTTTGAAATATAAAATTTAAAAACAGGTTTACTCATATTTTAATATATTAGAGTGGAAAAATTTTATTAAAAAGATAAACACCGTATAGCATTTAAATTGATAGTAACTCTGAAAATTATGTGAATTTCTCAAAAATCTTATTTCAGACTATACTATAGTTAAAATTTTATGAATAAAAATTAATTTATTTATTATTAAATAAGTTCACTTTCCTAAAAGCATCTTCCCAAACAGTTTTTAATAGCTCCACAATTTAAGTTATAATTTTTTTTTTTTACAATTATGTTTACGTTAAGTTTTTGAAAAAAAAATAAAAAATACAAAGAAATGTAAACCAAAAAAAAAAGAGAGAGTTTACAGATGTTCAATTTTTAAACTAATTTTTTTCGAAATCAGAAAATTTTGATTGCAACTTGAAAAAAAATTGATTAGAAGTTTAGAAATCTAATAAACAAAAAAAAAAGTTAATAAGCTTAAGAGTAAATGGCGAAGAAAAAAAAGGTAGCAAAATAAAATTTACAAAAATATTTATAAATTATATTAAATTAAAGGCAGAATGCACCGATTACTTTCTTCAAACATACAATTTTTCTTGAGTAATCCATTCATCCGTTAAAGCAGTGGTTCTCAAACTTTAACTACTGGCGACCCAATTTTAAATCATAATTTTTATCGCCCCCCCCCCAAATACTAATGTATTGAATGCAATAATAATGCACTTTGGGGGCGGGGGTGCTAAAGCTACAATACGATCATAATTATAAACGGTACAAATTAACAAGAGAAGTATTAAATTTTGTATATGGTACTTTTAAGGTATCCGACTACGTTCGGAACCGTGATTTTCAAAAGCGCATAAATGTTTAATTTTCATGATATTTAGTGTCACTTAGAATAGAATATATGCATAACATTGTTTTAAGGACATTTTGACAAAAAATTTTTTTATTTAAATACAATATTTTGGCAAAAAATTAACTTAGAATAATCTTTTTTCCAAATGTTCCCCTTTTGTGAAAAAAGCTTCTAATAGAATAATATTTTGATGAAAATATAGCTCAAACCTCTGTACAGAGACTCAACTAGAATTTTTGAAATACATAACTTAGAAGTGGGTTTATTTATATTTTACGACAACAGAGGGGAGCAATTTTAAGAAAAAAAACACAGATAATTATTTCAATTGGTGGTAACTCTGAAAATAAAGTGAATTTTTCAAAAATTCTAGTTGAGCCTCTGTAGAGAGGTATGAGCTATATACAGGCAAAATATTATTCTAATAGAAGCATTTTTCACAAAAGGAGAACATTTGGGAAAAAGATTATTCTAAGTTAATTTTTTGCCAAAATATTATATTTAAATAATTTGTTTTTGTCAAAATGTCCTTAAAACAATTTTATGCATGTATTCTAATCTGAGTGGCACTAAATATCATGAAAATTATCCATTTATGCGCTTTTTTAAAATCGCGGTTCCGAACGTAGTCGGATACCTTAAGTAATATATATTATTATTTTTTTTTACTTTTTAGTTCAATTCACTATAAAAGCGTGTTTTTTTAGTTTGTTTTTGAACTATAATTTATTTTTTAATTATTTTTACTATACACGATAAAAATCACAATTCCAGCAAATAATTTAACTAAGAGAAATCATACTTACCTACTTTCAAGGACTTTTAAATTTTTCTTTGATTTTTTGAGAAAAAAAATCCAACATAACTAATGAAAATGCTCCAAATCTGCGTGCCGCTAAAGTGGAACTCGATCAAAACTAGTAACTTGATTGTAAAAAAAAAAAACGTTTGCAAATCCCCAAAAAAAGAGGGTGAAATGTGATAAATTCATTTTAGCTCCCATTAAGACTGTCTTATTGGAGAATACTCTGTCAAGGTCATTGGTAACAAATAAACAGTTTTCCCAGAATTAACGATTTCGTGAACATCAGATGACTCTGCACATCGCGCGACCAATCCCGTGTTAAAAGTGTATTCAATAAAACATATGGATATTAGTTCTAAAAAAGAATTGCGCAAAAAGTTGTTCGTTATTCATTAAGAGTGTTGGCCAAATAATCCTTCAAAGTACTCAATATGCTTATCCATGTATCATATAACTCATTCACATGTAAAAAAAGCAACAGAAAAATATTATTTACAACTTTCCTAAAAGAAAAACAGACGGAGTGAAAGTTTGTAGGTTAAATATATGATAGCCAAAAGTAGTATTTTAAGGGGTTAAAAGAAATGTAATAAAAAAATCTCTCATCGTGTGATTACAGTAAAGCAAACAAAATATCTTTTTTTATTTGGTTATAGGATCAAAGATAGCTAATGAACGTTTGAAGTGGAATGTTTTATTTTTGATGATCACCAGATGATATACATAAATTATATCAGTGTAAATGTGCATTTTTTATTAAGTCAGAAAGCATTTTGTTTTTTTTTTCATTCCAAAAAATTATTTTTTTAAACCTTTTATTTTCAATATGCTCGCGCCCCCCTTGAAGGAGTACCGCGCCCCCAGGGGGGCACGCCCCACAGTTAGAGAAACACTGCGTTAAAGACTAACCTGAATTTTCCAGATAAAATCAAAAATACTTTCATTTAAAAGTCTTCATTTCAAGAAAATATTCCAATTAACTTTCTGAATAGTGTAGGGGAAATAAGTAAATAGGAACTGTTCAATTTCAGTTTAATTCCTTCGAAATTAAGTACAAATGATCATTGATATGTGTTTATATATATATATATATATATATATATATATATATATATATATATATATTGTACATAACATTTACTTCAGTAAATATTTATAACTTTGTCACTTAAATTAATTTATTTTGTCATTTTTTTATTTTGATATGGTATCCAATAAGTTGAAAACGTCTTTTTGGGTTAAAATCAAATTTCGCTTTACAATACCATTTTAAAATTCAATTGATGCACTTTATAAATCTCTCTCTGGGTGTGATTCGACTGTACGATAATTAGAAAAAGTCAAGTATTTTATTTTACTACTACACCTGCCCCCACAAACAAATCTTTTATAAATTTTCAATGCGTCCCCCCCCCCAACTGTATTATTGTAAAATGAATGATATCACCAGAACCGATGAAAATACTTGCATGAAATTTTATACAAATGTTTCAAATAGTAGTACCTAGTGAATGATCAAAAAGCTATGAAATCGCAGTAGTTTTTACTTTAGTTTGATTTAACTGCTTCTTTAACAATAATATTTTGCCTCTATATAGCGAAGACTTATCTAAAGAGTCTGAACTAGGATTTTTGAAATATGTAAATAAAAAGCATATTTATATACTCATATTTTAATGTATTAAAATAGAAAAAGTTTTATTGAAAAACATCGGTTATTACTTAAATTGATAGTTACACTGAAATTAATGTGAATTTCTCAAAAATCCTATTCCAGGCTCTGTAGAGAAGTCTCAGTTGTATATAAACAAAGGTATTTTTATAGAAACATTTTCCACAAAAGGAAAATGTTTTGAAAATAAGTCTTTTCTTCATTTTTTGACAAAAAAAATGTATTTAAATTTTTTTATTGCAATAATGTTCTTAAAACAATTTTATATGTATATTTTAATTCAAATTACACTGAATATCAAAACATTATTCATTTATACTTTTTTGAAAAATCACAATTCCGAATGCTGTTGGATAATTTAAGTGTAAAACTTATAAACAGTCTCTAATAAAAAACATTTAGTATACATATATTCAATATTTACGATTTATTTTCGAAAGTAATGACGCTTTTCGCAATTTCTTTTGGCAAAGTTAGTTTGAACGTATTTTATTTGAATCTAAAATCGTAGTTTTAAATAATAACATTATATATTTTTATTTAAATTTAAACCAAGCATTTAAAATTCCAAAGCATTCAAGCCTTTCAAAATAAGGGGAAAAAGACTTAACACGAATATCCTCGAAAAGAAGTAGTCATGCCTGGATGAGAAAATTTTCTTAGTAAGAATCTCAAAATAAGACATAAGTCTTCATTTTATAAGTGGAATGTAGTGTATAATTTTATTATAAATTATCCTTTTTCTTTAAATAAATGAATAGATTCATGATAACATGTATTTTAATTCATTATAAATTTTCAAATTTGCTATTTTTAATAAGCTAACACACACTTCCCCCCTATTTTTACGATTTCAAAAAATATAAAAAAGAAGGACGAATAATATTAAGCGTTTAAAATCACTATTTTTTGGTGAAAAAGGAACCAATAATTATATAAAAGAGACTGTCTACGTTCATGACTATAATTTTGAAAAAGCGTATAAATTATTTATTTTAATTTTTTTATATTTAGTATTATTTGAATTGTAACATTCTTATAAATAGTTTTATGAATATATTATTACAAGAAAAAATTATTTAAATGCATTTTTTGGCAAAAAAATAAAGAAAACTAACATTTTCAAAACAGTTCCCTTTCATGAAAAATGCTTCTTAAATAATAATAATAATAATATTTTGTTTGCCTATATTTAACTGAGAGTTCTCTGTACAGAGGTAAACTAGGATATTGGAAATATATAATTTAGAAGTGCATTTATTTTTATTTTAATATATCAGAGAGTAAAGAAATTTTACCAAAAAGCACCGGTTATTATTTCATTTGATCGTAACTCTGAAAAAAATGTGAACTTTTCTAGCTCAGCCCCTGTATAGAAGTCCTTACTGTATAGGCAATATATATATATATATATATATATATATATATATATATATATATATATATATATATATATATATATATATATATATACATATATATATATATATATATATATATATATATTATTATTATTGTTATTATTATTACTACTACTATTATTATTGCAGGAGCATTTTCCGTAAAAGGAAAATGATTTGAAACTGTGTCATTCTTTCTTCATTTTTAGCCAAAAAATTACACAAATAAATTTTTCTCGTAATAATATTTTTAAAACAATTTTATACTTATACTCTGATTTACCTGACACTAAATATAAAAAAAATATTTATTTATGCGCCTTTTCAAAGTAGTCATTTCGGAACGTAGTCATTCACCTGATAAACTTCAAGACAGGTAGAAAAATTTCATTTCAACCTAAAAGGATTTTATAACAACGTATTTTTACCCATCCTGGCTTTCAAATATGGTAAAAGATTGCAGTATTGATTGATATGCTAAAACACATTTTAAATTTTACTTTCAGCTTCTGTCGAGCTTCGTATTAGAAAAGATGCGTTCAGTTTTCATTTATTTATAATTACAAAACATATTCTTTGCGTTCGAAAGTAATGCTTTATTATGATAATCATGGCTCCAGGGAAAATATTAACGTGAAAACATGAATGCCTCATTATCATGTGAAATGATGAAGTTCCACCTCGATAACTGGTATGTAGAATCTGATTTTCATTCGTTTAAGACATCGAGCATTTTTCTAAATCGAGATTATTATTAATTTCTATCTAGATAACTTGGCGCTCTTAATTCATTTTTGTCTTAACGTTAAATTCTGTAAATTATATTGATTTTATGCGCATAAATAAAATTAAAAAGTACTTGCATGGCTAAAACAATTTTTTTAAATACAAGTTAGTTCACGTGTGGGACTTTCAAAATCCTTTTACATGATAAAAAATGCTTTTTAAAACATCAAATATTGAATACATTAATAAAAAGAAAAGTAAAATTTAAGTCTTCCAAATGCGTAGAACTTTTCTTAGCTTCGTAGCTAAAGTAAAATGTCATTACAAGCAAAAAAGTACAAATAGTAATCATTTTCCTATTTCTAGTTTAAAAATATTTCCCTCTTAGAAAACATTGATTCATTTATGTTATTATTATTATTGATTGATCGATAAAAAGTAATGTGAATAATTTTAATAATATTAAAAATATTGATTAATATTGAGACCCCATGCTAAGGAATCTCCTTTACTCAGAAGAAAATATATTATATAATGCCTCATATAGCCTAACTTTGAAAAAAAAGATCTTGAAAACATAATTCCTGTCTTTTTTTAACATATAGTATCACTATTATTCGTTTAGGCATTAATTACGACTCTTTAAAACTATCTGTAGATATAGTAATAATATGCCTAGTTGTTATCTAAAAACAAGCAAGCAATGTATTACATGCAATTCAGTTGCCTGAACACTTTGCTTAAAATAAAAAAATGATTCAAGATTCCCAACTTTTGCTTCACACAGCTTATGAATAGTAAAAATGACTGTATGGATGTTATTTTGTCGAAAAAATAAAAGCATTAATTTGTTGTTTAAAGGGTAAAAAGTATACTCTCAGTCCCAAAATAATAGCAGCAAAAGAAAAAAATATATAGAAGGGCATTCATTGCCAAAAATCAAGATTAAATCGAATAATAAATTAAAAATTTTAATAATTTTGATTTTGAGCATTCAGGCAGTTTCTGGATTTTTCAATAATTTTGTTACAATATCTTAAACTTTCAGATAGGATCCCTTGTCTGCTTAGTCTTATATGAAGAAATAGCATGATTGTACTTCAAACACTTTTTATAGCCTTTTGAAAAAATTTGAATAACTTGGATTTGAGAAACTTAATGGCTTGAGTAGATGATCTTATGGCGCTTCTTCTGCTAAGATAACTATGTTAAAATTTTTGAAAATTTTCTCCATAATCTTTGGATTTAAATCTGCAGTTTTGTTTTCTTAAGAAGTCACCATTAGCATCAGATTTGCCTTGATAATTATTTTCTTTTTTGATATGATCATTTTGTAGCACTTAAAGTTTTTTGCAACTAGTGCAATTGCACATTTCATAATTTTTTTTCTTTCAAAACATCAAGAAATGCACAATTACGACTCAATCTTTGCTTAAGAACTCCTTTTTTCATTTGCTTTTACAACTGGTTGATATTCAACTGAAATAAACAACTGATTTCGACCAGCGGAGGAAATTTAAAGAAATAGTTGTAATTAGTAATGATTAAATTAGCTTAAAAATTTAAAGATGGGCTAAAACAAATGATAGATACCGTGAAACATGTATCTTGATTGAAAATTTAGCAACTTTGCTCTACAACATAACTTGCAGCTGCCTTCTCCAATAGTTCCAGTTTAAATATTCAGTTGCTACTATTATTATTATTGGAAAGAAGAGATATAAAAGTTTTAGACTAAAATTTAACAGTTTTTGACTAAATCTAATTTGACTAAAATGTGTATAAAACTAATAATAGAGTATATCAATATTTCTCCTCATCCCTTTTTGCTTCTTTCACAAAAGATATTCTCATACGTTAGAATTCGTCCATATTTATATCACAAGCAAAAAAAATCATGCATTTTAAAATTGTTTGAATTTATATAGACAAGGATGAAAAAAATATGTAAAAATACTAAAGGTAAAAAAAGAAAAAATAAATCTCTTGCCGATGAAGACGAATATCGTTCAAGTCCAAAATCAATAATTAATTGGAATTTATAATATAGTGTAAAATGAATTACAAAACATGAAATTTCATGCTTCCCTCCACACACTCATTATTAAATGAAAAATATTTGTTACTGTGTTTCGAGAAGCAAATAGCGTGAGTATAAAGTGTTGTATCTAGTCTTTCAAAAACTACCTTTACTATTTATACTTTTGGTGAATTATCTAATCAACCTAAGAACAAATCTGAAATTTAAAACATTGAACTGAACTTTCCGAAGCTCGTTTTTCTCAGATTCAATTCCAATCGGACGAAGTTTCGTTACAAACTAAAGTTTTCATTTACATATCCCAAGCCAACACCAGTGAGATTTCAAATTCAGTCCCTAAATAACCTTGGAATTTCACTCTTTTGTTTCTAATAGGAAAAGGAAAAGCCACGATGTTCCTTATAGTATGTTTTAAACTTTTGAGCTGATATTTTAAAGTGAATAAATTTGTTTACGTCTATTTATTTAATCTAATTCTTAAACTTTCTTGACATATACCTCTTGAGGGAAGAGAGTAGCAACATAAGATAACTTTTCAAACTCAAAATTAACAGTTTGACTGTAAAACGAAACTAAGCTGATTAAATGTATATTGGACAATAGTTTTTTTTTAAATTTTATATATAATTTTATTATTTTATTTTAATTTATTAATTTATTTATTATTATTTTTTTAGAATTTCTGTATTTATGTTGTAACTAAAATCACATAAAAATTAGGTGTGAAGAAAAGGAATAATATTTAAACAATTTAAATTTACAAAAAAATTACAAATTTTAACACTCTAGACCATAGGTTCCAAACCTTTTTCTCTCATTGACCTTTTACCGTCTTTTCTGGTTTTGGATAGACCCCTGCTTATATCTGATATTGAATTTTTGCAAATTCAGCAACTTAAATGTGTTTTTGACAGCTGGTATAGAGTTACTTACTTTAAATAAATTAAATTTCTAACTGTGTTATTGTGTCGAGATATATATATGTGTTTATATTACAATAAAATATTGTGTAAGTAAATTCGCAACACTTGTATATGTAGGTTATTCCATTCATTGAGAGAGAAAATTAAAACAAAGTCACTAACAGATTAAATGAGAGCCATTATTGTAGACCACCATTTACTCCTCATGGAAAACCCTTTTTTTTGCTGACGTAGACCCCTTGCATGTCGTCGTACACCCCTAGGGGAGTCGATATAGACCTTTTTGCGGGAATCACTGCTCTAGACGTTACAATTTATTTACTTATTTCTAATTTACAGACTTCTATATGGTTTTAAATCTTTAGGTCCTTTTAATAAGCTAATGCATGCAATGTAATATTTCCCAAAATAAATTACACAATATGGGCAAAAAAACGTACTTTTTCAAAAATTTTCCGGAAATTCAAAGGTGTTGTCAGTAAAATGTTAAATTTCCCTTTCAAAAAATTGTTACTACTACAATAAATCCAAAAAACTGTAATTATATATTAGAAGAATATTTTTGGGCATTTTTGTAATAATTGGATACAAGTTGTAATGCAAGGGTTGTTTTGATTTTGGGTTTGGGAGCAAATTTTTGATTTCGAGAAATGCTGCTTTTTCGTTTTTAAATAACATAATTTAATTTTAAAAACATTTGTTGGTGATATTAACACAAGTTTGACATGAAGAACTCTAATATAATGTAAAATTATAAAGTAGACATAATTTATACAGCGATTCTTTTTGCAATAGCCACGTCAAAACGTGGTGCATCATGTCTACACATTTATAAAAATTGATGCAAACTGAAAAGCCCTCATTTAATCCATAGCACATTAGAAGAAACTATTTATTATTATTCCCTTAACCATATAATATGTTATTTGTTTCATTAATTACAATAAATAATTAGTAAATATTCTATTACAGTGATATTACAAATTCAAAGCAATACATATATATAATCCTTGCATCAACATAACGTTTTTTAAACAAGTTAGTTTTTCAGAAAAAATCTAAAATTACATTGACACTATAAAATGCATCTGTTTTGGCAGTATTTCTTTTCATTTTCTCTTTTTTAGTAGAAACGTTTTTCTGAAAAGCGCTCTATAGATCCCCTCTCATTCAGTTATAATCATTCAAAAACTTTCATTTAAATATAATCCTACTTTGATACTAACCACTTTACGTATTTCATGTAATATTTTCAACCGCATCTATGTACATAGATTCTAGCCTCCTTTTAGAGACTAACTCTGCCTCTGGACATTTACGCCAGGCGCAGGTATACAGACTTTCATTAGAATTCTGAGTTTTGCCTATTATACATCATAAAGTATAGACTCAAATCCTAAACGTTGATACATAGGACAAAATTTTTATAGCTTGATACTACAAATTAGTTTTCCTGGAGCTGTGCGTTCTGGGATTTCCCCGTTGGCTATTATTCTTTTGCAAAAACACCAGGATGATTCCCATTCAGGACCATGCAAAGGCATTATTGTCAAACGCGGACTAGTGCATTAGGCTAGCATAAATTACAGTTTTCATTTTTTTGGGTATGTCTTTTTGTCTTTCATGTTTTTTTTTTAATAACAATTTGCAATTTCGAGGTATTTTTTCAGTCAAACTTTCCTGTCAAAGACCAACACAAGAATAACTTTTCCCTTCAATTCTTAAACCTTATTACATAAGAATGTGCTTAGGCTTTTATCAACTTAATTCAAGCACTCTTCTTTTCAGTTATGACATCAGATTCATAAATATAATTTGCAGCCTGAAATTGAAAATTTTTTTCAATCACCATTTTTCAATATGGAAAAAGACTTCCTTTGGGCATTCACTAAACGATTGTATCCACATCGTTAGTGCAGTTTACGTTCAAGGTTCCAGATGCTCAATATTCTTGTCGCACACTTCAGCAGACTCTCTTTGCCGTGTGTAAGACTTCACACTGACACAACTCCCATATCACATCCAATAACCACAGAATTCTGACAGTATTTCGACAACATTTCAAAGTCAAGTCTATAATAAAAATCAATGACTATTCTTAATCCTACGTTAAATGTATGTCATCACTGTTGCCAAATGCCATCATACGAGACACATCAATTATTTCTTAATCTTTTAGAGAATCATTTACTTTTATATGAGCTTCTCTAGCTGCTTGATGTGATGCTTGTATTTTTATGGATAAATTGTGCATTCACACACTTGACAAATAATAGTTTATTAACTGTCGGTGTATTCATCACTGGAAAAAAAGTTTTCAACGTAGCATGACCTCTGCTTATGTAAAAAATCACTAGCTATCTTGCTCTTTATTTCATGCGAATTATTTGACTTTTCTTAAATAAGCAGTTTCTTAACTTTCATTGCAAATATCTCATTAAAAGTTCCTCTTGACAGAGTACTCCAAGGAATTGTTCTGTTTAACAACAAGATCCCATTACTAGCAGTTTTTGTAAGGTAGTTTCTATAACAACTCGGAAAAAATAGCAATGTTTATTACAACACCACTTGCTTCGCATTGAGAAGATATACTGGCATCACACATGATTGATTTTGTTGTCGGATTTCAATTTTTTTTCTTTGCAGTTTATTCACCAGCAGTTGGTACTTGTTATAGACATTTAAAAAGAAAAACCATTCGAAATATTTTTATTCGGATCCAAATTTTTATGGTCTCCTTGGTTTTTCCAATCCCGTTCCATGATCTCAATTGAAGTAAACAAAATGATTCGAACCCGATCTTTTTGCAAGTTTCGTGATTTGTGGTTGGCAGCAACTGCAATGCAAATCCAGCGACTATTTAAACTCAGCTCGTGTTAGTTTTTCAGGAGAAAGAAAGGAAATATAAGAAGTGCGTTTTAGCTATTAAATAGAGAGCGGCTGGTTGGCTGTGCAACTGTATGTTGCATCACCATTTTAAGATGATAAATTCGTTTTAAATATTAGACTGTAAGAAGACTGTTCGAATTGGATGTTTGGTAACGTTGATTTTTTTTATCTAAGATTTTATTAGTCAACTTATTGTTTTTGATCGCTCCAGTGACGAGCACACTGACTTTATCCTTGATTATTATTAAAAGTCATTTTTAAGAAACTGCTTTCATCTTTATGCCCCCTCAACACAAAAGTTTCACTGCTTGCTTTGCCAAAGCTTGGGTTAGTTTACTAGGAAGTGTAACAGTACTGTTTCAGATTATTTCTGCCATAGCTTCTTGCTATTTTCAGGCGGTATACTTCACGCATATTAACAATAAGACGACCTTTAGATATTCTATAATTGGCGGATATAAAATTCATATATATATATTATTTTTACTACCAAATAAAATCTAGAAAGATTCTTAATTCTGAAGAGAACAAACAGTTTGTTTTAGTAAAATCAATAGAGAGTTTAAATAAATTTTAAACAAGATTGAAAACACGGCAAATAACAATTATTTCAGTTTAAGATACATTTAAAACTCCTTGCCATCTTTAACTTTAAAAATTAACACTTGAAAACTCTAGTTTTTAGAGTAATGTCAGTATCACCTGCATGACAGCAAAATGTCAACAAAGAGGCGGGGAAATGGATGAAGAAAATGAAACTATTCCATAACTAAATTTTTAAAAAAAACCACATGAAACTGAATACTCTTTTAAATGCTATAGGAAGTTTAATATACAATATTAAAATTATTTATTATTGTTATTTTCGATATCTTAATAAATTTTCGATATTTTAATAAATTTTCGACATTCCAAACATCAAATGTAGTTTTAAGTCAATAAGTTATTCGTGAAAAATTTCAGAATATAGTTTAATACGCTTTAAATTCAACACTGCATTTTTTTTTTTTGAAAAACTGATAATTTTTTTTTAAAAAAAATCTCAATTTTTCAGCGAATAACAGAAAATATAATTATTATTAGATACTAAGTGTTATAAATAAACATTTTGTTCCTTTTTCCAACACATATCAGTTTTGAAAAAAATTCCTTATTTTTTAATTAAAGTCGATAAACGATTGATGTAGTATAAGATTTCATTACATTACAAGTCCATCTAACATAATAAGAAATCAAAAATTATTTTTAAATACATACTATGATAACATGTTCCATCAAACATAGCGCGTGATGTCATAAATATACAGAAGTTATAAGACGAACCTGATCCGAACTGATATGAGAGTGAAATTACAATTAGAAGGATATAATTAAAAGAATCTAATACTAACGGCGTTAAAATGAAACAGCCATCACTTAATCTTTTGTGCTACAAGTAAACGGAATTGCGTTCCGCATAAAAGATCATTCCTATTATTCAGATAATTCTCCGTATAAAAGAGCCTGCTTTCTCTTTATTAACCTATTTCAATTGCAACTGGAGGTATAAGGATTTGGTAGTCACAGGTATATGAAGATTTCTTTCTCTAATGCAGTAGCAATGAATTACTCCGAATTGACCTGCTGGGGCGCACCAGCTAATTGCGCCCTTCTGCGGTGTTTCAACCATTTGTAGCAAGTGCCCCAGTACCAATTCCAGATTTCAGTCTGGCAGATGTTTATCATTCGGCTTTGGTCATATGAAACTCTTCGGTAGAAAATACTCAGAGGAGCGGGATATGAGGGTGAAAAAATCCTTTAGCGTGTTTTACACAAATTGCGCATAATTTATTCTCCGTGCTAGTAGAGATCTGAAACTAGCTAAGCAGATGAAATTAGGGAAATAAAAATTTTATTGCGGTAGCGAGAGAGAGAGAGAGTGCGAGTCAAAGGAAAAGTTACGCCAATGAAATTGCATTACCAGATAATGAATGAAATTAATTTGAAGAGATAGAAGTTGCCAGAAAGATAAATTGGGAGTTAGGATATACTAGTGTGTACTGTAATGCTTTTTTGATTCCGAATAGTGGATGGAAATTTTGTTATAGAAATAATAAAGTATGATTAATATTTTACCAACAGACGCCTGATTTAATACGTATATAATAATTAGAAAAGCATAACACAACCGTATTTTAATTCTTAGTATTTAAATTTTCCCAAAATGCCTTCAATTTTCCACTTACTTTAAGTACGAACTGTACTAACTTATCAAAACTGTATAAATAACTTTTAAAATTAAATTATTTAACTGAATAAATTCATTTTTTATGTAATTGAAACTCTTTTAGCATCGTTTTGATGATAAAAAAACAGAAAAATTTGCACGCATTTTATTTTTTTATTTCTCATTGCGTCCCTTTTTTCTCAGTTATTTATAATTAAAAATAACGTTTTACGAAGAAGTCTACGGTATAAGTCAGCCCCTATTTTTTAATATGAAATCAATTATAAAAGTTACGCAAATGAGTATGCATTGTTTAAAATTCACCATTTTTTTCTCTGTCTGCATCTTTTAATGTGGAAGAAAACGGCCAGCCTTCTAGATAATCACCGTTCGTCACAATTATAGGAGAGATGTTAGTATTGGTCAAAAGGCACTTAAAATGTCATAAAATATAGTGTCACACTACGTGAACAAACTTACTTTGAATAAAGCTCATCATGATTCGACCACAACTTGTTAAAAGCGACCAATGCTCTTTCAATGCGTGAGGCTTGATTAGGCGTATTTTAGTAATAAAGTTACTTTGTATGATGTTTTGAGATAAAAAGTTTTAATGATAGAAATAAAGCAAGTCAAAATGCTGGGAATAATCATATCAGTTGTGAGAATAAGAGAGTGATCATATCAGAGTGTTAAAATCTTTTAACCATCTTCTATTTAAGAATTCAACAATATAAATTAGCTTGAATTTTAAATAGTCTTGAGAAGTCCTTTTCCAAACTAATTCATTGTTTATATTTTCCTTATTAACTAACATAAATAAAACTAACCTCTAACCGTCTTTTAACAAATATAGATAAATAAGTTTAAAAATAGAAAATTCACATTGGGTAATTTGTCTTCTTTCCAAGCTGCTTTTCTGTTTTCATTTTGTAAACAAAAGATCCATTGAGAATGAAACAAGTTGTGTAAGAATATTTTGGAAAAGGAACGGAATACAAATACTTATAGTGAACAATTGCCAAAATATAAATAAACAAAATGTCAAAAATAACAAATTTAAAACAACTGCTAGAAAAAAAATTTCTTATAATAGGAATAATTCAATTGTAATATTTCAAATTGTCCACCCAAATCCTTTAAGAGGGCGATTTCCATATACTTGTCACTTGCCAAAATGCCTTCACTAAGAGCCGATGGGCCTAGAAACTCAGTAAAACTCGATTCTTGAGCTTTTGGCGGAAATGTGTTTAATTATTCTTCAACGCATCAAAAATAAAAGGGTCTTGTGACGGGATGCATCAATGAAAGAAATATTAGATACTTTTATTTTCTCTCGGAAAAGTGAAGCTCTTTCAGAGGCATTTTTCCCAAAGCCGGCCGTTGTCTCACCCTTTCATTAGTTTGAATGAATTAATTCGCTTCGTTGTAACTCCCTGTGTCTTCTTCTGTCAGGCCCTCGCAAGGGATTAGGGTGCAAATAGCAAGTTGTTGTTGAGCTGAAACTTTTTTCCGCCTCTAATGGCTGTATGGGATGATCGCCAAAACAATTTCTCACCCCTAGCAGCTCCTCCCCTGTTCCTACAACAAAGGGAGCACTGGTGCGAGGAAGTTCGTTAATAGGTTTTTATTTTGTCGAAGCGCCAACTGAAGCGAACTGAGAGACCAAAAACTACTATCAGCCTTTCGAAGACACAGGCGATGTCTTGTTGCAAATAACAAAATGATTAATCGATCAATCGCATTCGAAAAATTCATGTAATTGACCTAACTTTTCTCACATGCGTGCTCTAAAGACTATAGAATATCAACATAGAAGATTGGGCAACTAATTATTTATCAAAATGCTATGGAATGATTTAAATTGTTATTTGAAGCTCTTTATTCGATCTCTGTAATTATTCGAGCGAAAAAGAAAGAATATCAAGCTCATTTGAACCCACTTCCGATTGAGTGGGATTTATCATTTCTAAGGTATCCATAGGAAATTAAAAAGAACGGGGGTATATTTAAGAGAGAATATACTTGCAATACGCATTCATTGCTTAAATTAGTACATAGAATAGATTTTGACATAATTTTTATTTTAAAAAAAGTCATCGGCTTTATTCAGTAACTTTTTCAAGGTGGAGGGGATCCAGGGTCGAAAGTCCGCCATTCTCGTATCATACCCCCAATGAAACATATTCTTTTGATTTTATCAACTGTCGAGAACAAAAAACGGTAAAAAAAATAAATTATTGAATACAAAATTAGCATTAATTACCAAAATAATATTTCATTACAAATACTTAATTTAATTTTTGCGTAATATATACATAGGGTTACAGTCAACCGAAAAAAAAATCAAGGGCTATGGGGGGGGTCTGTACGCGCTCCCTTGTGTGAGCAACTGGCTTTATTTCATACCAGATATTATACAATTATTTTATGTTTGACTCGTATTTAGTTGAAATGATGGGTATATGTGATCTTGATTTAGGATATCATGTATCATTTTTCCACATTGTGCTTCATCAAACACATTGTTGCAAACTACTTAAAAAAATCAGCATATTTCAGCATCCGAGGAATGAATATTGACGAACTTCAGTTACATTTATTTCAAGCATAACCCTTAATAACCTTCGTGTTGCTTTATAGGGCGATATTAATATAACTCTCACTCATTTCAAGCATAACCCAAAAGAATATACTGTAAGTAGTAGTAGAGGAATAAATACTACAAAGTTGCTTATGCTAATGTTAACAAAACTTACGAATCGTATAAAAATTTTGAAAAACCGAAAGTATTTTATTAAAATTAAACCAAAATCTGAGGGGATATGTTTTTACAGTAAAATAAAATGTTATAAAAGTAATTTGTGTGTTATTAAAAAAGTTCAACTTGTTTTGAAGCATTATACAAAATAGTTTTTATTACAGTTGTGTAACTTAAATTATAGATATTTTTTATGATTGTGTTTAGATTAATTTTTTAAAGGAATGCGAAAACTGAAGAAAATAAAAAGAAGCTTACATTAGTTTTATTATATATATTTTAAAACTTTTTTTTAAAAAAAAAATATTCTTTCGATAGCAATATGAAAAAAAGTCGAGCAGAAACTTAAAGACCTATTATAAACAAAATTTGTACACCTACAAGTAAATGGTCCGGACAGAATAGTTGAAGAAAATAAGAAAATTACGAAAATATTTTTTAAATGATGTGTTAAATTAAAGGTAGACTACACTGATTAAATTCTTTAAATGTACAATTTTTCTCAAATAATTCAATAATCCGCTAAAACTAAACTTAGTATTCAAAATGAAATCGAAACAACTTTGACTCTTATTTAACAGTCTTCATTTCAAGAAAATATTCCAATTAACTTTCTGAATAGTGGTGGAGAAATAAGCAAATAGGAAACTTTCATTTCCCGTTGTATACTTATGCAATTAAGTACTAATGATCCCTGATATGTATTTATATAATACGCAACATTTATTTCGGTAAATATTTAAAACTTTGTAAATTAAATTAATTTATTCCGTCATTCTTTTCAGATAGAGTATACGTTTTCGTTGAAAAGGCCATTTTTAGGTTAAAATCACATTTCTTTTTTCTATTCATCCAACTCTTTTTTTAAGCGGTCTTTTTCACACGATTTTGAAAAAACACGGTTCACGAATATATTCTTTCCCTCGAATTTTTTGTTTTAGCATAAATCCCAAAAAAAAAAAAAGATTTCTAGACCCGCGGGAAACCCGAATTTTATAATCATTTTTTTTTTCAGTTTACATTACTTCAACTTGAACACAATATTTTGCTCTTCAGTATAATTGTATTTTGTATGAAAATGATCAGTTCGTAGGATGAAATAAATAACTTCAATGAAGTTCTAAAAGTTAATGTTCAAATTAAAATTATTTTTAATTCGATGGTGAAATTTCCAATATAAATTGTGTTGATCATAATTTTCCTATTAAAGGCCGTTAATAATGAACGAAGTTCTTCATTTGATTCAAAGCTGACGGTTGTGCTAGACATATCTGACACATCTACTGATGATATCAATTTTGATCCACTTCGTACTAAACGTGGATACTTGTTATCAAGTAGCGATGAATAGTTGTTAGTTTGTAGTTCTGTTCCTATTTGCAATTTAATTTTTTATATGTTGTATGTATTTACAGACTATATAAATTTTCCCTATACATTACGGTGTTTTTTTTTTGCAATAAAAAATAACAAATTGTTTTTACTTTATAAATATTGAATATTATAAATTATTACTCATTATCACTTCTTTGCGTGATTTTGGGGAAAATATTCGTTGTTTTTTTTATCTTACACGATTTTTTAAAGTTGAGGAACATATTCCCAAATTACCATTAGTCACATGTATTGTTTACACGGTTTTCTAAGAAACGTACCTACCGTACAAAAAACGGGTTGGGTGTACCATTATAAATTCAAGTGATGAGCTCTTCCTAAATCTCTTTGAGTGAGATTCGATTATACGGTAGTCAGAAAAAAAATTACAGATATTTTAGATTAAATGCGCTTTTCTCAAAACTGTATTACTATAAAGTGAATGATATCTCAAATGCGAGGTCTTCAGAACAGAAAAACTTGAATAAAATTTCACACTAATATTTCAGGAGTAGTATCCAGCGCATGGATAAAAAATTTTGAAATTATGAATAGTTTTACATAAGTTGTGTGTGTGTGAATTTAATTCTAAAAGCACTGAAAAATTATCACAAATTCCTATTTGCAGCTTCGACTGGGTATAGCTTTTAATTCAATAGAAATAACTTAAAATTTTCATTCCACTCACTAGATATACATTTAAAAAGTCTGTTTGCAGAAATTTTTTGGAAAATATAAAATATTGTTTCATATGAAATGGCTAATATAATTATAAAATTAGATTATAACTTCTTTAAAATTTAAAATTTTTGAAGATATTTGCATGCAAAAATTGTTTTTAACTGCAATTTTTTTACTGCTTAATGATAGGTCTTCCATTAGGACTTGCTGAGATTTTTTTTTTAAAAAAAAGGTCATCAAACTTCAACGTCCTTTTTAAACGTCGAGACGACGTCGAGAAATTTAAGTAGCCACTTGTGATAAAGTTTAAAAAGAAACTCCACTAAAATTTAAATATATATAAATTTTTTTAATATATCAGGATTTTACTTGAATGATTAACAGAGAAGAAAAATGTTTAATTATATGTAGGGAAAATTTCATTCCCAATGAAAAACGCAAGCATTTTTTTGCATTATTAAATTGTTAAATTATATCAAAATATCCCAAAATACATGAGTGATTTTGTTTATCATAAAACAAGCAATTGGTTTTAAAAATATTTAACTTCAGAGTAAAATGTTAATCACAAATAGCATGTTGAATGCAAAAAAGAATTCATTTTAAGGAAACAGAATAATGTAAACGAATGCCATTCAAAAGTAAGCAAAACAGGCTACACATTATTAAAAAACATCAGATTTTAATAATTGTTTTTACTAATGATACATAACGATTAAAAATATTTTTAATCTGATTTTTTTTAACTTTTGATTTTTTTGTTTGCTTGTATCCCTTTAAACAGATATTGCCTTCTTTTATTACCTGGATTCTCATTTAACCCTCATATATATATATATATATATTGCTTTTTGAAAAATAAAAGACACTTTAGCACTGATAAATTTATATTGGTTCAATGCAAGGCACTAGAATAGCAATTTCACGTGGATGCACAGATGTTAAATTTCAATAAAATAGCCCTACAAATGTATAGACTTGTTAAACTTCTGAGAATTGCGTATTAAAATTCTTCTGATTATATTAAAAGGAATAAAAATTTTGCTCCTTTTTTAGTATTACTTTAATTATAAATTTTAGGTTGCTAACTTCGCATTTATGACTTAAAGCAAAATATTTACTTAAGTCCTGCTTCTGCACTTTTTTTTATCAATAATGCACATGTAACTTCTTAAGACATTTTTCTATACTTATTCTGTAATTGTTTTATTTCTTTTAATGTCATTCAGAATTTGTTGAGAAATTAGTGCTATAAACCAATAAGAGAAATACAAAATTCATTAAGAAAATGAAACATAAAATTTTCCAAATTATTTTTTTATAAGTATATATATATTGAGTTTGTTTATTTTTTTACCTTACATTTTTATTGCAAATTTAAAAATAAATACCTAATGCTAAAATTATTTTTCAAAATTATTTTTTCAATTTTATTTCAAGCTGTTTAAAAATATACATTGCCTTAATGGACATTCATTTTTTAAAGATAATAACTGATAAGAGAAAAAACTAAAATAACAACTATGTCTTTTATTGTGATAAGTGCTTTCGTTAACTCTTTAAAGAAAAAAATATGAAATTACATAAATAAAAAAAATCATTCATTGAAAATAAGCCTACATTTATTTAAACAGCTAATTTAAATAACTGAACCGGATCAAATAGAATCCAACTCTTATGAATATATAATAGTTTTCACTTTAAAAAAAGCTTATTATATACAGAGCTATCTGAAAGCAGTTACCGAAAAACATTTATTCCAAAATAAGCTCTTTAAATTATACAATCTTAAGAAAAATAATCGAATTTCTCTTCAGATAGAGAAAGCTCTATGCTATCAAATTATCTTGATATTCAAAATAAAAACTTAAAGAAATGTCTAAGTATTATAAATTAAAATAATTATTTAACAATTCTATTCTAGTTGGATGATTTTAAATACGCGGGTTTCATTTTACTTAAGAATGTTCTTAACTACCCCCCCTTACCCCCTTTTTTTTTCTCTTGGAATGGTTTATGCTCCTAAAATTGTCTTGATATATTTCGAAATAAACTAATAATTTTTTTGCTAGGTATAATATCCAGACATGTCGTAGACGGTTTGAAAATTTATCATTAGATTAAAAGAAAGACGAGAAGAGAATATTAAATAAAACTAAAAATATTTATTAGAGAATATGTCCCGATGGATTAAAATTATTATTCTAGCATACTAATTTGTTAAATTTTTTCAATAAATTATGCTTTATAAAATTAATTGGATTTGTGCTATTGAATAAACCTTTTAAGGTTAGACTTTTTTTACCAATAATCTATACTCTGTAAAAACATTTTGACTATTAAATCGAATAGTCAAAATTCTTTTGAAGATTATGGCGTAGAAAGTGACAAGATATAAAAATGTTCCTTATATAACTGTTATGCGATAACTGTTATGCAATTTATAAAATCTACTCATGGGTATTTGCTTTTTCATTTAGAGCGGAATGTATATTGTACAAATTTTATTGAATGCTTGGCATTTTAATTAATTTTTCGGATTAAAAACTTAATATTAAATTTCACCGAGGAGTTGTTTTCAAATCACTGAAAATCTTTCTAATAAACCATTTTGTTGATAACAAATATGTAAAAGCCAAATTTAAAATAGGGGTTTGTTCATAAGACATTATTCGTAATAGGAAAAGACTTTTATACGTACAAAAATAAAACAAAATATATACATAATTTCATTTGGGAAAATAACTAGGAAATGAAAAAAAAATTACCTTATATATATATATATATATAATTAGGATAAAATATATTTCAAAAATTTCAATACGTATACGTATTGCGCATTTTAATCTATTTATACAAATGATATGCAACCATTTTAGTCAACCTTGATAATCACTTGATTCACTGTGAAAGAAGAACAATATACCAAATATAGATATATAAAATTTTAAAAGAAAGTTGATCACTATTAAAAAAAATTCATTCATTTTATGAAGACTATGAATACTTGAATGTAAGTTACCAGAATCCTTATTTTAATTTAAACTCAACGTGACGTTTTATCAACCCCTTAAACGGTAAATTTGGTTTCTGAAAATGCTTTAAAAAAAGGCACATTTTTTATTGCATATATATAAGCATCATATTTAACAAAGTAGAAAATGGAAAAATTTGAACACACTTTTTTATTACATCATCACATTATTTCATTACCACACTATTTTTGATTTTATAATTTTATGGAACATAAACCCCCTTAAGTGTCTACTCTTTATAAGTATACTCTGAGTGCTTTGATGACTGTTTCATATATTTTAAAAGAATTTTTCTGCAAAAAACTTTCCTCTTTTTTAAATGATTGAAGGTTTTGTGTGTAGGCCAGTGGCGCACACAAGAGGGGGGTGCTAGGGGTCCAAAGCCCTTGATTTTTTTCCCAATTGATTATAATTCTAAGTATATAGTACGTAAAATATAATTAATTACTTGTTATTAATGATTAATTTTATTAATTAATGCTAATTATTTATTCAATAATTAGTTTTTTACTGTATTTTGTTCCCCCAAATCGACAAAATCAAAAGGGGCATGATACAAGAATGGTGAACTTTCGACCCCGGACCCCCTTGAAAAATTCCTGAGTGCACTACTGGTGTAGGCAGTGGCGCTCACAGGAATTTTTCACACACAGGAACACGAGCTGATTCAGAATACTCTTGCTCTAAGAGGCACCTGTTTTTATGTATTAGAATTTTTGTGAATTGTAGATGTTACAAGTGAAATTCTTTTTGGTTTTTATGAATTTTATTGATTTGTACAATTTACGTGCTCATTTGTAAGGAGTAATTAACTAAAAAATAGTGGATGTACAACCTCTCTCCTGTGGTATGTAATTTCTACTTTAATCATAATGAAATAAAATAGTATTTGTTTGTCAGATGTTGTTGAGTAACTAAAAAGTTTTTAAAATATTTGTAAACAGTATTTAATTATTCAAAAGTTTAAAACTAATTTGCAAAGGCAGTAGTTGTATTAAAGGTATATGTTAAGATTTATAAAAAAATCTTTGTGATTTATATAAAAGTTTTTACAATTTTCTTTCTTTCTTTTTTTGCTTCTAATTTTTGCGTCAAGCACGCAGGCATCAACACATATGTATTACGTAAACCAATTCTTGCTCTCAAAATACTACAAAAAGCTAACAATTTTATCTTTTTAAAAAAAACTTTATCATCTATGAAGGAATTTTAAATTGTTACTCCTCTTACAATAATTGACATGCCCACATGAAATTTGATTTACAAGTACATCAAACTATGTTTAACAAAAGTTGGTATGGCTTTTCTGCTAACTTGATTGATATTCGTAAAATACTTTTTTATGAATGCTTATTGAAAATTCAATAAAAAATGTATAAATTATACATTTAAGTATTTTTTCTAAAAAAAAGGAATAAGTATTGCTTTGATTCAAAAATACATACCAACTTTTTTTACTTGTACTAATAGCAAAAAGTAGAAAAAATATCAAAGCATTTGGCTCAATAGAAAAAACACCCTTAGCATTTGAATTGAAAATAAACTAGTTTTTATTATGTAAATTATATGTAAGGAATTAGGCTAAAACCAATTTATTTCAATTTTTGACCGCTTTTTGGTCAGCTGAATTGTACCGTGTGTCCTCTTGAAAAACTACAGACACCTAACCTATCTTGTATAAAATCTTGGATTGTTTTTCTGTATGTACACACAAAATTTAAACATTAATTTATGCTTTTATGCTTACTTAAAGACTTATCTAAGTATTATTTTTAGATTCAATTTGGAATTTACTCAGCATTGCGATTGTTAACAAAGAGATTAATGCTCGAATTACTTAATTTTACTTAAAATTTTGTTGAAGTGGGTGAAAGGGCGTATAAGAATCGCAAATTTATTTTGCTTTAATTTCGAAAAAATGCATCGGTTGTCAGCTGAAACACAGCGAATAAATAAATACTTTGAACGATGATAAGTGTATTTCTTTTCTAAAAATTGTAAATTATTAATGGTTAACAAATAAATCAATTTCAATAAAATTAAAATAATATACAAGAGGAAAAAGGCACATTTTCAGAAATATTTGGCCTTCAAGAAAAAATTGCGTCTAAACAGTAGAAAAAAATTGAGCATTCAACAGAGAACAGATTTATTTTACATAATTAACTCAATCTTATTATATAAATGTAAAAAAATTTGAAGCTATAGGACAATTGTGTTACAAGCTAAAATCATAATACAAATTATTTTTATATTAAACCTGAACACCTATAGTACGTTAGTTTTTTTTTATTTAATGGGCTTTTTACCAAAAATATATAAACACTAAAAATTACAAATCTTTAATTGATTAAGTTTATTGAATAATTGAATCGATAAGAACCTGATCATTTTCAAGTGTAAAACTATGAAAATACATCGAACTGGGTATACTCACAAAATATTATATATTGAGACAAGATAGTTATAAATTCAAAAATAAGAAGTTTTTAAAAAATCTTTTTTACTCTTAATTTTTGCTCACGTTCATGATGTTTGATCATAAACCTCAGTAAAAATTGATCCAACCAAAGTCTCATCAGTTATTAGTGAACAATGGTGCATGTATTTTTAACACTAGATTTCCCAAGGAAGTCATTTTGACACAGCTTTTTAATTTCAATTAGAAAAACAATTACATATGTAATGCACAATTTTTTAGAATATATTTTTCCAAGTGCATTAAATTTTTTTATTATTAATATTTACTAATAACTTGTTATACGACTGTAAATAATATAAAAAGTATCAAAAGTTAATTTTAAGCAAATTTCATTACACATTAATCATTCTTTCACAATGCAGTCATTTTGACTGCTTTTGGGCAATATAGGTGTATAGCAAGTTTCAGTCTTTCTAGTGTTAAAAAATAATTTCTTCGGCTATAACAATCTTGTGTGTGGTGCACTCTTTCATTTAAGAAAATATTTAAAAATATTAATAGTATGTAATAGTTTCTTTTTCAGAAAATTCGTCTCTAAATTCTATTCAGATCCAAGCAAAGGGAAAAACTAATGTTAATTTATTTTTAGAATTTCAGTTTAAATGTAATATGTTGTCTCAAAATATGATCAAATTGACTGATCAAATTGCTTGAAGATTTGATAACAAATAATATGAAAACAAATTATTTAGTAAACAAATTTACCTCACAATTTTATTTTTTGGTTTTATTATTCACATGTTAAAAAAAAGTACTCTACAAATCATCGTTAAAAAAGTACTCCATAAATCCTCATTAAAAGTTGCTAAAAAATTCGATTTTAATAGTATTTATGTGCTTCTTGTTATAGAAAAATGTAAGAGCGTAGTTAGTATTAAATTAATAATTACTTTTTTATTGATTAGTTATTTTAAAGGATTATTCTACTCCGTATCTGTAAGAAATAATTACACACAATGACATTAAAAAAAGAAAATGACAACCAAATAGCTGTAAAATTCTGAGATATACTGAACAAGTTGTATATCTTCTTAAGTAAAATGTACCATAAGCCTAAATCGTATAGTGATGATTTTGGTGGTTTTGTGAGGGAATGTACAAAAAAAATCAAAAAAGCTGAATACCAAAATTTCTGATAGCATTTGTGAATCCTTATATTTATATCATGTTTACATTTATATGTATGAGGGGGAAAACAAAATCCTAATAAATAAATCTGGATTCTTAGCATAATTATAAGTGCAACATATAATTACATACAATTGAAGAAAATGCTATATAAATGTTGACTACTAATTTCAAATCAAAACGAAAACTTTTCATCGGTAACAATTCCCTCATCATTGTCCAAGAAAAGTAATATAACTGTAATAATTATCCTTGAACATTTCATCAAACTCTGTTTTGAGAAATATGAGACAAACGAAGTTATTCAATTGAAATATATATATGATGAAGAGCTTCTTCACGATTACTTCACTCATCTTAGACCAAGAAAGTAATATAACTGTAATAATTGTCCTTGAACATTTTATTTAACTCAGTACAAAACTAGGTGAAGTAAAATGATTAGATTGATATGATAATTGACAAATCTGAGAGCAAAGGTGAACTTTTAGAAATTTATGAGGGGATAAGTATTCGTGATATTCCTGAAATTGTGAATATGTTACAGAGGGTAGATGCTTAAAGAAATACTCTTATCGAATATAAATATATAAAAGTTAATAATTATTAATTGACTATATATTTATTAAAAACTTAAGAAAATAGTTAATAGTTATAGTCACCTCAAAGTGTTTGATACTTAAATAAAAAAAATTTTTAGTTGATAATAATACTAATTATTATAGCTTTATTGATAAAAATGCTTATGATTGTGTTGGATTAATGCTTCTTTTGCATTAGAATAATCCCTATTTTATGCAATATCCAAAAATATATAGTCCTAATTATTCTTAATACTGAAATATATCAGCAATAAAAGTATAACTTAAGAGCCTGCTGGTATTTATTTACATCTTTTCAATTCATAAAATTTTTAATAAAGAGTAAATAACGAAACCCGTCTTTTTTAGAAAAATGTAGAAAGGGACATGGTTGAATATAAAACTAAGCTGCGCTATATAAATATCAGTTTAATTCTAGTGGATATACAGTAATAAAAATATGCAACTAAAAGCTCGTGGAAACAAGAGTAGAAAAGAGTCTCTCTCAGCCTAAACGTTCGTATATCATAAATAATTAAATGATGTAAACTTTAAATACCCACTCTTCAGTGTAATATGGAGAGAAACAAACCCACAATAACATACATTTCAAATAACACAATTATTTTTATTACTACCAGGTATTCTAAAGCAAGTGATCACAGATACAACTAATAAAGAAGAAAATATTTGAAATCATATTATCACGAAATATTCCTAAGAATAAATGAATTCTGGGACAAATTCTTCTGAAGTTAAAAGTATGTTAGAAAATAAAATGAAAACTAGAACAACGGCTGTTCACTAGATTCACAAACATATGAAACTACTATACCTAGATGAATATGAACGAGGAATTGATAGTAATTTTCCCTTTTTCTAACGAAAATGATGCTTGAGTTAGAGGATGAAATACAGCACGTTGAATTTATTGAGATTAGGTATACTTCTATTTTTAATTGATATAAATAATAAACTGGTTAAAAAGTCGAGGTATCAAGATTTAGCTCATTAAGGGAACTTGGCACCCTTTGAGCAAATTCTTTATTTACGTATTTAAAAATTATATTTTAACATTTTATACAATGTTTCTATTCAAGAAAATGTTACCAGATGAAAATTTTCATATATTATTCACACAATTTTAAAAATTTAAAGTTTTTGAAGAAAATTGGGAAAATTTTAAAATCCTACTCCTTTTGTAAAAATTAATTTTTTGACCTGAAATTTTTTTTATAATATTCTTATGAATGTTCTTAACAACTTTAGGGATCGATTTTAGAATAACTTCATTCGTTTTCGAGAAAAAAATAAAATGTTGACATACAGGCTAAAAATCAACGAAAAGGCCAACATGTCTTACATTTTATTTTTTTTTATAAAAAGTATTCAGTTTATAGCAAAACGGATCCCTAATTTTATTACATGCTTTATTTTTAACACGCAGGAAAAAAATTGAAGTGATTGGTAAATAATTGTCGAAGGAGTAGCATTTTGAATGCACTAAGATTTCGAAAAACACAAACTGAGAAAAACCAGTTTAAAGTTTATAATTCTGAAAAAATAATTATTATAAGCTTAATTAAACTTAAAATACCACTTTAAGATATTACTTATACGTTTTTCTTTAAAATAATTGCATTTTCATATGTTTTCAACCCACACATTTTTATAAATGATCAACTTTTAGAGAGTACTAATTGCACAAGAAAACTCAAGAAAAACTTAAAAAAAAATTTTTTTCTGTCACAACAGAAATTTTAGCTGTTTTTCTTCTTATAATATTAAAGTATTACATTTGTATGAAAGATATATCAGGAATAAGAACTGAAATTATAAAATTATTAATATAAAATGCCTTAATTTAAAAATTTTACATGCACACATTTCACAAGGAAGAAAAATTACATTATTGTATTGCCTCGGAAATATTCTGCTTTTAATACTACACATTCTTTTTATAGTTATTATTTCTATTTCTAAAATAGATTTTTTTTATCATAACGCATTTTTTAGCTTTTTTTACTAAAAAGGGGGTGTGGCTGAATTGCCTAATTTGTTTTCAAATGAAGTTTTATTCAACTTCTAACTTTCCGACATGCACAAGTGATATATCAATCGAAAGATAATAATGCAAAGAATAAGATTAAATGAAAATAAAAAAAACGATAGGTTTGTGATTTTTAGGGTACCAAGTCGTCTTAATGGAATCTTGAAGTTTGTATTTTTGCTTCAAACAACAAAAATTATATCTTTATGAACAATTTTACCTACAAAAGCATATCTAAGAGATTTACAGAAAAGAGTACAGGGAAGAAATTTTTATCCACCTGAGAAAATACTTACATTTTAGAATTTGTGAAAAATTAATATTATCTGAGACATGATAATTTAAAAAGAACATAAAGAAATGAGACAACAGAACAATAGTAGACATGTTAACACATTGAAGATGGTATGTAGAGAAGGTATATAGCCAGTGAATTCACTCATACTTTTTGTGAAAAAAAATAAAGTAATAAAAACCAAAATATAATAACCAAATAAAATAAATTAATATAGTTAAAGTAACATATTAATAAAGTAGAAGGTGAATAAAAGAAAAAAACAAAAGACGATAATTCGTGTCTTCCTTCTTCAAAGTGTTAACAAACACAAATATAATCAGAAGCACTTTTAAAATCAGAACTAGGTTTCTTAAACGCTGCAGTATAAAGAAGTTCTCTAAGGCTCTGTTATTGGACGAGTGAGTGTTTATTAAAATTGCACAAAGAAACAACAGAAAGCTTACTGGCGAAGGCCCTCGTAAATTTGAACCATGGACACATGACGAGTATGACAGTTGAGGTAGCATCCCCTTCTTCAAACTACAACTCTACGCCAACGGGGAAACACTTTCAGCCTCTACAGATTTATTGTGCTTCAGCTCCTCTATATGGCTTTTTTTTTGGAGACACTGGGGATTGAGCTCATTACACATTGGTCACGAGCTCGTGACCATGACCACTAGGCTAACGCGACTATGGCTCTGTTACTAGATCTTTTAGCAGGAATATTTGTATAAATAGAAGTCTCACCTCCAAACCTGTCGTATGTGCGTACGCACACACTTACACACAGGCACAGATGATGTAACATTTTTTTAGACTTTTACAAATATTTCCATTAATAGTCACTAAAATGCATGATCAAACCAAGCGAAAAATCTAAGCAAATCTTATTCCACCTGATTAATCTCAGCAATTAGTGGCAGCCTTTCAATTCTATATAGCACTTCTGGTGAATAATGTTTTGATCAAATATCAATTTTTGGGTGACTTTTACGCATGGTATCTAGCTGGATGTCTGGAAAATGATGGGTATTCAAAGCTATTAAGTACGAAAAATATAACATCAACATATTTCATGAGTTCATCCATAAGGAGTCGAGCCAAACAATTCTTGAAATGATTGTGTTGTTGATGCGTTCATAGAAACCGTAACTGGCTGTAGAATCCAGACAAAGGAGTATCTCCTTTAAGACAACGAATATTTTCCCAAAAACAGTCTGTTGGTTGATCGTCATTCTTTCTATTCACAAAACTTAGCGATCTGTGATTTTCCTTTGTTTCTCAAAAGGAAACTGAACCTGAAGAATGATACATTAAAATTGCTGTTGAAGTTGTTAGCCGAACAATTTTGAGAAAATATTTTCTGTAATGAAGTGAAACGTGAACGAGATGCTTGCATTCAAATGTATACATAACCACAATTTATATTTTGAAGGAAAAGGTATTCAAAACTTAATGAATTATACTTGAATATTTCCATCTTGAATTTTTGAAATTTTCTTATAGGTATTTAGTTATATTTTTTGGTTTGAGTGTTTTTATTTTTACGACAACTATACTTTAACTTAAAAATGAGATGCATGTTTATTTTTTAATTTTTTTTAACTTTAAACTAACATCATGTGCATAAAAATAACTGTTCTTAATACTGTCTTGAGTAAAATTTTATTCTTTAATGCATGATATTAACTCTGAATACTTTATGAAGTTCTGGTTGAATTGGTTTTTGCATAATTGCTCTTTTTGGTTTGGTAAATCATTATCACTTAAATTCAAGCATACATATAACTATTATATATAAATGTTAAAAAAAATAATATAAAACTTCAGAGAATGTAGTAGGGAATTATTTTTGTATATTTTTATGTTTGAAAAAAAAAGAGCATGTAACCGATAAAAAATTTCTTTTAATTAAAAATTTTATAACATAAAATAACATTGTATATTTGTGTTTGTACGCTTCGGTAACCTACACCTGATAATGTAAGGAACAAAAATTAGTTTGAATATGATCATTGCGTACAAGCTTAAGGTATTGAGTTACTTTACTTTTCAACAGAAAGTTTCAAATGAGGGATAATCTTTTTTCTTTCACCCTAAATACCAATAAAAATTCCTAATTGTTACACACGTATTTTATTTGTAATCATGTATTGTATTTGATTTATTTTTTTTATATTGAAAGTAACTGTATTATTTTATAAAGTAATTTGAGTTCACTGTACATTCTCGAGTATCCAAAAATGAAAAATGTTGGGATTGATTATTTATTAAAGTCATAATATGAAGTTATTGGATTGTAGTTTTGAACCTTGTTTATAAGTAACAAAAACACCTGAGCTGTGATATTTCTTTTCTCTCTCTCTCTCTTTTATATATATATATATATATATATATATATATATATATATATATATATAAACTCCCACACCAAACCAAGCCAACCTCAACAGATTTAACATACATCACTTCGTGCACAGATCTGGTCTTTAATAGCCGTAAGAATCGAACCAATGACTTGGAAGACACAATGCAAGACTTGAGTCCGCGGTCATGACCCCGTGGCCCCAAAATGTTAGGATTATTTCTTGATTCTATTAAATTTTCATGATATAAGACACAACAATAGTCCACAAAAAATAGTTAAATTTACAAAAAATAAAAATAGTTTTCTTTCTTGAAAACTTTACACAGTATCGAAACAATTGTTAGGAAATTTTGAGGTAAGAAAGCAAGAATTTAATTTTCCCTCCTCTCCTTCGCAAGATTTAATTTCAAGCCGAAAACGAAAGCTTCCCTTTTGCTCTCCTATGTTTTCATAATTTCGATATCTTTTACGCCACTCCGCTATCCCAGTTAGCGGAAGACCAACGTTTTTACTCATAATAAAATGAGTTTCTACCAGTTACGAAAAGGCTTGGAGCAAATATATGCATATGCAAATAGAGGCTGCTTCTATCGCTACGCCAGTCGACATAGATGGCAGGGTAAGCTGTATACCGCTTTTGTCAACATCATTTCAAAGTCGTTTGTTCGCATAGGCATACAAACGAAATTCAAATCACGTTGTCCATACTTACTTTAACATCTTATATGCAATTAGCGAGGAATTAAAGCTACATTGCGCGCAATTCATGAAGACTCATAGCATAAAACTCGACAAAAAGGAAATCATTAAATAAGGTATTGATTATTCAACACGTTATTTGAACACCCTTTAAAATTTCATCAAATAAACTCACTTTGAATTTAGACAGTAATAGTAGAATCTTTTCTTTGAACATCACTTAAATTTTACCAGAAGATGGTAATCTGGGATAATCTAAACAAACTAAAAGTTTTGTATTTTGATAATATTACCACACTTTACTCTTTCAAAGGTCTTCTTTAGCTTATTAATTCTCATTTTCGGAAAAGCTATCAATTGACACAGAGATCATTTTCGGGCTTACTGTTTAACTAGTTTGTGGGAATGTTGTAAATGGCGCTATCCCAGAGAAGAATTATAAATGCAATTACTGAAATGTATACATGATACAGAATCCAAATTTTTCATTAATTAAAAGACTTTCTAACTAAATTTGACATTATTATTCTTAACTCAGCAAAATGTTTAGCTTGGAATCACAAAGTAGGAAAAAACAATTTTATAAAGATTATAGTTTTGTAAATAACTTTTAAAACTTTAAAATGTAAAAGTAAGATAACAGAGAGAGGTTTAATTTTTTAAAAATTAAATAATTTTTATTGAATAATAATTTTCTCCCTTTTACTAAACGGACTTATTGAACCTTGTCAGAGAAAAACAACTAAATATTTATAGTAATTTATTAAATAACTAACTAGATTTTTATGTGTTTTTAGTCGATTAGAAAGATTTTTAGTTATTCTTACATTTAGCTGATATATCCAATGATATATGAATGAAGATTCTAAGGAAGTATGGAGAATTTTCGGAAGCAGAGAGAGAGTTTCTTATTTGCTCATTAGGACAGCTTCAACGTCTTTAATGTGAGGCATACTGATGCCAACTGTTCTAACTTTGAATTAAATTGAATACACCTTTCAGTAATTGCTAAGCCATTATTTGTTTAATTTTAGTAGGTTTAGAATGGAAAGTAAAGTATGGGAAAGTACGGCCTATGGCCATAGAAGAAATAAGATGCGATTGGAATCTGAAGGTTGGATAATCTCTTATGAGAATGTATTCACTGTGTTTAATTTTATACGCGAATATGTTTGGTGGGAAAATAAATATGAAATGGGAAATAAATTTTTTTTTAGGTTATAAATGAATTATATGAGTGAATCACAAGAGTGGGTGTGCACTTTTACAAACAATTCACCAAGTCCAATGTTTAAAAAACAGCCCATAAAATTATATAGGAACACATATCCCGCATAGTGTGTAGGATTTAACTAACAAGAATAATCAAAAACAATATACAATAATAATGAATTAAATAATACTTCGAAAATATTAATTCATATTAATGGGATACCACCCAATGTACACTAGTATTTCTAAATCAAACTGGCATCCAGGACAGGAGCTATACGTTTCCTCCTGTACTTTTATCCTTACATATATATAAGCATTATACATCTATGCAAGAAATGGAATAACGTAACATTCCATTTCTTTCTTTACATAATTTTGCATAACAAATATTTGGAAGCATCCCCGAACCTAATAAATTCCTCTTTGTTCACTAGGAAGTTTTTAAATATCTTGCTTATCATAATGCATATCTCTAAAAAGCTAAATCTTCCATCAGTGTTTTATCCAAAAGAGAAATTTGGTAAACAAAAGCACAGTCCCGGTTGAAAATTCCCCTAAGCTGAAAGAGAATCAATAGATGACAACAGGAATTGGGACTTGAGATAGAAAAATCCACTTATCAGTCCAAGAATCCTCCTTCATCAAGTGCCTTCTTCAATCTGAAAATACCGAAGATATTATCTCGCCTAAGACGCTGTCTTACGCCACATTTCGAGACACATGGAGCCTTTCTTTCAGAATCAAAATACACTAGATACAAGGGTTCTTTAGAAAACGGCTTCAGTTTGCAGGCATTTCTTTAAACCAGCTCTCAATTCGCAGTTTTATAAGATTGAAATTTGCTTCAGGGAAACGAAATTGGACAGCTTGAGGTAAAACACACTGGTTAGGGAACTAAGAGGAAAAGTACCTGGTACAGCTAAATGGAATTTAGGAATTTGCAATGGAAATTTTTTATGTTCCTTGATTAATAACACTTATTTTAAAATCACTCATTTATTATTGACGTGCTGAAATGCAATTTGCAGCTAAGAACACACACACATATGTAGTATATTGATACCGTTATAAAGTGGCAGCCTAATTTGAACATAATGAAAAAAATAGAATATGAAATATTATTGTACAAATTAATACGATTTAATTTAAAAATCTATGTTATTTTACTCCAGAAGTTGACATTACAGGAAATATTTTTTGAACTGGGGAAATAAATTTAGTACACACACATTTACGATAAAAAAAGTTATTTTCCACTATATGAACAGCATGAAATTAATTTTTCCCCTTCATTTTACATATAATATTTGATATAATAAATAATATTATCTTTATAGGAAAAGCAACATGTACAATTAAAAAGCAAAAACTTCCTTGAGTAAAATGCTGTTTATATCAATTAACATTCACGCTCAGCTGTTACTACCTTTAACATGCATTTAATGTGAAACACATACATGCTATTTAATGCAGTACTACTGGGGGAGGGAGGTCCAATTGCTTTGTACGCGACAATTAGATGTCAATACTTAATAAATACCTGATTTTCAAATGAGCTAAATTCTTAAATCTAAAATAAATATTGTATTAAAAGTTATTGGTGCTTGTAGAAATCTGTATAAGTTACTTATATTTGATTTGATTTGCACATCCTGCATTAGCATTAGAATTAGATATATACAATAAACTAATGGGAACAGATCTTACGTTATATTAAATCGCAGTCAGGTGACTACTTTCGAATCACTCATTCTCTCTCTCTCTCTCTCCAAGCTACTTATTTATTACCACACGTAGCCACGGTAGCCTAGTTGTTATGGTCATGACCTCCTGGTCAGCGTGTCATGAGTTAGAGCCTTGTGTCACTGAAGACTCACCTCGTAAGGGGGCTGATACAAGTTAAATCTGTCGAATCTCAATGTCTTCCCATTGGTGTGGTGTGGTGTGGTATGGTAGTTAGGGAAGGAAGGTTCAGGTGTCGGCCTCCTCCTTATTTGAGCGAGGTCTGTCATCCTCGTGTTGCTTTATAATGCAACGTTAACATAATTCTCCCTTTCTCTTATTACCTCACTCTGAATTTCGACATCATGCTATTGGCGAAATATGAAGAAGTTTCTCCAGTACAAGTACCCCAATGTACTACAGTCTCCATTATTTCATTCAATAATATGTTATAGACTGGAATATTCCTCCTGTTTCTACTACAAAACATTTAGACACATAAATATATATTTGGATTCAAAACTTGTACGAATATCTTAGCTTATCTGCGCTGTGGTACGATCGTAAGGATATAAATGCCATACCTGACTATGAAAGTATTCTGCTAAAGATTTTTTTTCATTCGCGCATATAAATATTCAGAAACAAGCACAACTGCTTTAAAATATTTAAAGAATATCCCTCAGGTTCCATATTCAATTTTTCATTTTTTTTAATTTAAAAATTGAATTATATGAATTATAAATAAACTTTGAATGCTACACTAAATTTTATAAAATTTTAAAATAACATTACAGTGTTTTAAATGCTTTAAAAATTATAATTAGAACAAAATATACCAATAAAATTTGGTAAAAATAAACTAGGAAATTCTTTTAAAATATTAAAATGTTTATATGAATTTCAAAGTCAATCCATTGGTTAATATTTTGATTTAAAACTCGCATTGATTCTTTTTACTATGAGATAGCTATGTTATTATTATTATTATCTTAGATAAGGTAATAGTAACAACATATATAGATAAGTGATTTTTTATGTTAATCTTCAACAGGCTCCTAAAATAATAGCACATCCTGAAAAATTAAAATAACTCTGACAATATTTTCGAAATTAAAATAACTCTGACAATATTTTCGAAATTTAAATAACTCTGACAATATTTTCGAAGTTAAAATAACTTCCAAGAATGAATTAAATATTTTCTATCGATTTTGCTCTCTAATTCTCAGAAAATATTTGCAAAATTGTAAACTTTAATTGTAATTGCACCATACAATACGCAGAAGCATAATGTGTGATAATCTTTTCTCGGTAATATATTAAAAAAAATTGTTACATTGAAATAAGTATTGAATAAATTGAAGCATCTATTCACTGTTACATTGAAATAAGTATCGAATAAATTGAAACATCTATTCACTTACATTTCATACAAGAATTAAAGTAGTAATTGCTTTAACAATAAGATATTTTTTTCCAAGACGCTTTAAAATTTTTGTAAGAAATATTTAAATTTCTTAATTGATTTTTTGATGCTACTAAATTTTTATTTAAAAGCATTAAACGCATTCTATCGATTTTCCGTTATACGAGATGCATTATTTAACATTCAATAACTGCCCCTTTAAGGTATCCGACTACGTTCGGAACCGTGATTTTAAAAAAGCGCATAAATGGATAATTTTCATGATATTTAGTGTCACTTAGAATAAAATACATGTATAAAATTGTTTTAAGGACATTATGACAAAAAATTATTTCAATCCAATAGTTTGGCAAAAAATTAACTTAGAATAACCTTTATTCAAAATGTTCTCCTTTGATAAAAAATGCTTCTATAATAATAATATTTTGCTTATATAAAGTAAAGACTTCTTTAGTCTGAACTAGGATTTTTTTGAAAAATTCGCATTATTTTCAGAGTTACCACCAACTAAAATAATTATCGGCGTTTTTTCTTAAAATTTCTCCCCTCTGTGTTGTGGAGTAAAATATGGATAAATCCACTTCTATATATATATATATATATATATATATATATATATATATATATATATATATATTTCAAAATTCTAGTTCAGCCTCTTTGCAGAGGTCTGAGCTATAGACAGTCAAAATATTATTATAATAGAAGAATTTTTCATAAAAGGAGAATATATATTTTGAAAATTGGTCATTCTATGTCCATTTTTTGTCAAAATATTGTACTTAAATAACTTTTTAATGTAATAATAATTCTTAAAACAATTTTTTTATATATGTTTTCTAATCTAAGTAACTCTACATATCATAAATGTTATCAATTTGTACGCTTTTGCAAAATCACGGTTCCGAACGTAGTCGGATACCTTAAAGCTAAATTTTGGATCTTTTTTTTTTTTTTTTTTTTTTACTGTTACTGTGAATGTATAAGGGAAAGTGTGTGTGTGTGTGTGTGTCTTCAAAATAATCTTCTGTTAAAAACACTATTAACCAGAAAGAAGGAAAAAAGCACAATGAGCATAAAAAAACTCTGGCAGGTGCAGCAAGAAAAAAAAATGTTTAACAAGAAAAACGGACTGTGGAATGTACTTTTTCTACTTTCTATGGGGGAGAGGCCCTTTTTTGGGTAAGGCGCCTTTTCCGAAAAATGAAGATTAATAGCTATTGTATTGACTTTCCCTCTTTCACTTTCTCCCACCATTTTTTATACCATTTTTTTCCTATGCATTCTTCTTTTCTTTTTTTTTTTTTTTTTTCTTTTTTTTTACTCAGACACCTCAGTGCAATTTCACTTAAAGTATTATCACCTGAGAGTTATTGAACTCATTTCTGCCACAGCTATTTCACGTGACAATTCAAATAAATAGTTTCTTAAATCTAATTCTTTTAAAACAATAATAGTAATTTTTTCTTCTTTTTTCAAGTTAAATTTGGAATACATACATTCTTAATAAATTTTCCCTAAATCAAGTTTTGAACTTTTTTCTGGTATAACATGTTTATAAATATATAAAAAATGCAATATTAATTATGAAGATCCTGTGTTTTATTTTATTAAGGATGTAATATTTTATTGCATATTTATTTAAGTATTATGAAGCATAAAAAAATATTAGAGATGTGTAATTAAAATTTCTTGGGTTGTCATACAGACAAAATTATTTTAAATATATTCAGAGGAATAATTCATTATTAAAAAGGTTTTTTATACTTGCATGCATATCAAAATGCCAAAAAAAACCCAGTTGCTTAACTGATAGTTATACAATATACAAAGCATTTAGATACTTGTGATGTATTATAACTTTCCATAGTATGCAAAATTATTTAATTTAAGATGAACAATAAAGATATAGTCATGTTGTGAAGCATAATAAAATGTCAGATTTCGTAATTTCAAAAAGAGTAATAGTATACATATATAAAAATAGTAAAAACAAATTTAATTAAATTTTTTTCATCTTCCGATACACAACTTTGTTCTTAAAGTTCATTCATTTAATAATACCCATCTTTTATGAATGTAGTATTTTATATTTATTGTAATACCTCGACTTACGCTACCCCGACTAATGCAAACCCGGAGTTACGCGATTTTCAAATATCGTCGACTCATCCTTTGCTTGAGGGAAAAAAAATAGTAAAATTGGTAATGTAATTGTAGAAGTTGATCTTGCTAGGCAAATACATTAAGAAGTGGATAATGTTGTCGTTCAAGAACTGCTGGATTTCTACAATCAGAAGCTGACAATTGATGAGCTCATATAAATGCATGAACAAGAGTAAGACATTGAAGAATTTGAGTCTTTAGACCCAGTTCAATTGAAAGATCGAATGACTGTTGCAAATTAGACCGAGTGAGTGAATATTAATATGAAAATATATGAAATCAAATTTAATCAAAAGAAAAACAAAGGTTCTATTGTATAAAAGTGAGCGAACAGATGAGAACATACGCATCTACGAAAGGAAGATTTTATGATTCATTTTTAGGGGAATTCAGGTAAATGGAACATGGCGAAGAAGATCAAATTTAGAACTCTATCAATCATAAATAATCTGACATAGTTAAATTCTTAAAAATGCAACGAATTAAATGGTCAGGTCACGTTATCAGAATAAAGGAAGACCACACCGCTAAAAAGGTCTTCAATGCTTAACCAATTGACACATGAAGACAGGGCAGGCCAAATCTTAGATGGATTGATGGCCTAGAAGAAGATATCCTAGTTTTGAGAACTAGGAAAACACTAACAGGAAGGAGGCTGGCCTGGAAAAAGCTTCTTGAGGAGGCCAAGGCCCACCCTGGGCTGTCGTGCCGCTGAGGAAGGAAGGAATATTAACGACGCACTGTTTAGCTACTCGATGGCTTTTGTTAACGGAGTTAGTAATTTCCAACCATGGTCAAGTGACGAGAACGACACCTGAACTGGCAGTCCTCTCTCCTAGCTTTCCTACCACACCAACGGGAGGACGTTTCATCCTCGACTTATTTAATGTTCATCGGCCCCCACTGCACGGTGGATCTTCAGTGGTACTAGGCTCGAACTCATGACACGCCGGCCACGTGTCTGTTTCCTTGACCACTAGGCTACCACTGCCACAGGAATTTGACCGAAGGCATCTGGTAAATTGAAAAAGGGCTACAAATTTTAGAAAATATAGACTCCAAAGGTCAGCTTTTATTTCAAAGGAACAAGGAATAAAAAAAAAATATTAGCATTCTAAGAACAGATTTTTCGGGAGAAATAAAAAAAAATTGAGCAGGCAGACTACTTTGTCAGATTTTATGAGACCTTCTACATCAAAATAACTTCGGATAGTGATTTTGTATTACCTAGTATTTTATTAAGCATTTTTTTCTGTATTATTGTTTACTTTCATCCCCGGCCTCAAATAAAAATATTTCATCTGTGTTTTTTTGTGCGCAATCATACCCCGACTTACGCGATTATCACTCAATCCCACCTATCACGTAAGCTCGAAATATTACTGTATGTATTATTTTTCGATATCCATGTTGATAAACTATTTCAAGCCAAAATTTAAAAATTGAGTCATGAGCTTTCTTCTTAATTCGAAAATCCTAAATTACAAAATAAGAGTTATTGACTTCTTGTAAGTGCAATTGAGATAAGAAGCAATTTCTTTATTTGAAATGTCTTGACATATTTGAAGACTTTTGCAGTTTATCTGTCTCCTTTGACGTTTATGGACGACATTTAAACGTGAGAAACAGTAAAAGTATGTATGTGCAGCTTTTGACAAGAAATAGCTTTTGTTTTCCGAATTCTGTCATTTTGTCTAGTTTCCACAAATGTGAAGTATTAATGACAAAGTATTTATGAATCACTGAAATATAATTACAGAAGACAAAAATGTATTTTGAGAAAGTTAATAAAGGAGTGGAATGCTCTATAAAAGCACTAGAAAATATTTACCCCAAAATATGTATATTTGCACAAAAAATATTGTGCTCTTAACAATAGAAAGACTGAAACTTAGTATATACCTATATTGCCCAAAAGCAGTCAAAATGACTGTATTGTGAAAGAATGATTAATGTGTAAAGAAATTTGCTTAAAATTAACTTTTGATATTTTTATATTATTTACAGTCATATAACAAGTTACTAGTAAATATTAACAATAAAAAAAAATTTACTCCACTTGGAAAAAATATATATTCTAAAAAATTCTAAGAAATTATGCATTAGGTATACAATTTTTTTTCTGACTGAAGTTAAAAAGCAGTTAAAATGGCTTCCTCGGGCAATCTAGTTTTAAGCAAAAGTCCTTCGATAGCTAATTCACTATACTTAACACAAAATGGTTTAATCTTTATATTTACCCCTTTTTGAACTGACATCACTTCATTTTGAAAAAAAAAAGTATCGAAATATTGAAAAAAACGTAAAAATTAAGTCATATTTAACACGAAGAATTAATTATGCAGCCATTTTTGAGGATAAAATTTTGTTGCTGTTCTTAATGGTACTGTTCCAACAAAATTGAGTGGCCGCAGTAGCCTAATGGACAAGGTATCAGATCGTGGCTGGCTTGTCACGAGTTCAAGTCCAGTACCATTAAAGTACCGCCGTGTAGGGGAGCGATGCACGTTAAATCAGTCGAAAGCTCAAACGTCCTCCCGTCGGTGTGGTGTGATAATTAGGAGAGGGGGTGCCAGCTCAGGTGTGGCCTTCGCCACTTGACCATGGTTCAAAATTACGAGGTCCGTCGCGAAAAACTCTCGTGTAGCTGAACACAGTGCAACGTTAATATTCACTTACCCAACAAAATTGAGTTTGATATTATTAAATGTTAGAATTTATTATGATAGGAAAAAAAAACAATCAAATTGAGTAGCTTCTTTAAATGAAAGGATTTTAAAAGAAAGGTGTAAAAGCATTTATAACTGAACTGAACTCAGTGACGCAACAGCCCATGAGGGCCAAGGCCTACTGTTCCTATCTCATTTAAGGTGACCTAAAGAGTTGGGGTGCAAGTACAGATGTTTCGGTCAAGTAGTCAGTCTGATGCGACCCCCCCAGTGTCCAGTTCCCAAGTGAGCTTGGTACTCATTTATTATCGACCCACAGAAGGGAAAAGCATTTATAATACAAATTAAAATACCATCTACTTTATTTGATTTATCCAATTATTAAATATACATAATAAAGGCAGCCATATTACATTTAAATCATCTTTCATAATCAATATTTAATTCTTGCTTTAGTGAGTACTTACTTACATTGATTGAGTTAGAACTTCCGTACAAAAACCACCCAATAAATCTTTGTAATGTTATACACCCCATTGGCAATTCTATTACATTGGCATCAACTCCACTTACATCTTTAACTAGTTTCTCGGCAGTTTTACTTCTTCAAAAGTTTAAATATGCGAAACTATTAATTAAACATAAGCTTTAATTTTGTGTGTGTGAGTGTGCTTGATATTTCTTTTTTTTTTCTCTTATTCGAAAAAAAATTTTTCTCATTACATTTCCTTACTTTTAAAAAAATTAACATATATCTTATTCTTAAAATAAAAAAAAAAAATAAGAAAGTGAAAAGTAAATAAAATAGAAAAAAATGCTTCAAAAGTAATTCATTTCCCTAACTCAAACTTGACCTCTGAGCTCCAACTCCTTTAAGTAAGAAATAAGAAACGAACAGAAAAAAGAAACTGACAGGGGGTGGATTCCAAAGCGTTGCTCGGGGCATCCTTTTCACACGTCTTTCTCTTTCTAAGCTACATCACCCTCCCAATCTTTCTGGCATCAAATATTATTAGAAAGAAAAAGTTATAAAAAGAAAGGGGTGGTGTATAAAAAAGATTGGTGGGGGGAGCCCCCGTTAAACCTGTCCGCCCTTGCGCCAGGTGCAAAGCGGAGTTTTCACTAACCGGCGAAATGAATCATGATGCGCCATCTAGGGATGAACTGGGAAACTGCGCGCCTGGCCAGGTAATGAAATATCAGAAGTTTATACCAAAATTTGTCAGAATTCCTTATGATATTCATACTGAGCTTTTACAAAGAATTTTAAAATCTTGAAAAATCTTAAGATGAACTATTTGCCTCCACTCTTTTTCTTTCTTTGTAAAAATAATCGAAATGTCCAGGTCATTTTATGAAAAATTTTAGATTAAAAGGAATAAAGTAATGATTCCATACCCCCCGAATCTTTATGAGCTTAAATTCGGAAAAAATATTGCAGAATATTTATCTTTTTAGCCTAATAAAATATATATATAAAAAAAGGGAACACACACACATATATATATATATATATACATACATTATAATAATGAAGTTGATAATCAAGAAAAATTCTTTCTTTGTAATTTAAAAAATTCTTTTGTAAAAAAAACACTAAAAACTGTGTTTTATTTTTAAATAAATTGTATAACTACTAAGCCAAAAATGCTTAAAAAATATAGGACCAGTAATATTAAAACAATTCAGATATTGTTCAGTAAATGGTCATAAAAAAGCAAAATCTTAAGTACTCTTTTTCCTTTTAGGTATAACCAATCCAATTAACCTATAGTACTCTTAAAAAATAAGTATCTTTAAAATTAAATTATGATATATATATATAATACAAATTTTAAAAAATTCCAACTCAGATAATTGATTTTAAACTGAAAAATTACAAGTATAAATTTCAGTAAACCTGATGAGCCAATTTTCCTACAATAATTTTGTATTTTATATGAAAATAAATAAATAATTTTAATTTCGACTATCTTAGTACATAGCGCAAATATTAAAACCAAAAGGTAGAAAGCTCTCAAATTTTACGAGAAATTTTAATTATTTTGAATAAAAGTGAAAACATAAACTAATAAATAAAAAAAATTTCTACTTGTATTCTTTCTTTCTAATAAATATTTCAAAAGCAACGTTTTTTAATAGTTTCAGACAAGCATTAAATTTATCCATTGATAGGTAGAAAGGATTTTAATACTTTCAATGCCGAATTTTTTTTTTATAAAATTTTACCAGCGTCCATTTAAATCGGCTTCGGTTATTTTATTGTTTTTTTTCAGATAAATATGTTTTGAAACTTCATTCTTCCTAAAGAATTCAAAGTATATATAACTAAACTTTTAAATATTGCATGATTATAACATTAGTTAATATTGAAATTTTGTATATAAAAAGAACACAAGTTTGATACTTCAAACTCGCTTTTAAATTTCCTTACGGTACTCGAAATTTTTCTCTTTTAAACCACAATATTAATAAATAAAACAATCTCAAAAAATATAATTTTATAAAACTGTATTTAAATTTCTTTTATAGTATAGCTTGATTAACTAAATAATTATGTAATGAAATTTTTTAAATTTGTTGTGCGTTATAAAAATAAAATACTTTCAAAGACCACATAGCAAATTCTTTTAAAGGTACACATCCGTACTACTCTTGAAAAGTTTAGTGTGGAAAATCATAAATAAACCTGCTTTTCATCTTTTATAACCATTTTAATTGAGTTCCTTGAAATGGTACTTATGATAAAAAAATACACATATAAAACAAAGCATTACAAGTATTTTTGTTTTTGTTGTTATCGTTTCATATATATATAACTCTATGAAATCAAGTTTCATTCAGCTAAAAATTATTTTGTCTTATTTTAAATACACGAAAAAAATATTCATTCTAAAAGGAAACTAAAACTGTTTCTAATTAGAATATATAAATCGTCAGGAGAAAGTAAGTTCAAGCTTAAAACTAAAGATAATGCTTTTGATAAAAAGGTTAAAGAAAATTATCAAGAACATAATTCGTGATGAATATTTTCCTTACTTGTATCGATTAAATTATCAGAGTGTATCTCACTTTTCAGTTGGATATTATTGATTCAAAAGCCATTTTTATCCATTGTGACTGTAAATTACTGCAAATTTCAATAAAAAGGAGAAAGAAAAGTAAAGTTTTCATAATAAAATTAATAGCATTACTTTTTGTCTAACTTATGTTATTTCTTCTATTTAGTTTTATTACTCACATAAGTCACAACTAAATTCATTTCTAAAAATGTTTCTTTGAAATATTTAGTACCACGAAAGGTTAATCTTTTATTTTTTTCTCTAGTGTAAGATAATTTATTACTATAAACATAAATGTGCTTCAAAAGCTATTTGACAAAGATATATAATTCTAGTAAAATAGATTATTTAATTATATATATATATTTATATATATATATATATATATATATATATATATATATATATATATTAATATATATATATATATATATATATATATATATATATATATATAAAACTAAATAATCTAAATAAATATTTTATCCATAACCAGCTTAATAATTTTTTAAAAATTCGAATTAAAAAAAATTCTTAGTCTAATCAGAAGCGGTTAGTAATTTGTAAGATTTTAGCTTTGTATAGCCAACATGCAATTCAAAAAATATTATTTTTTTCTCTTTGTTCGTTTATGATAATATTTGCTGAAAGGTATTAACAAAAGAGAAAAAAAAAGATTATTCGGGCAATCTGTTTTTCATTCGACTTCTTTGGATGTAATATCGTGACATTTGATTGTATCATTAAAATGAGCTCTAATCCTTGAATCATGAAACATATGCTTAGCATGCTCCTGAAAGTAAGAGATTAAGTAAGAGAAAAAGGAGAATAAGTAGATGAAACAGCAAAAAGGAAACAAAGTTACGAGTTCAGAAAATGAAAACGTTTCAGTCTTTTGATCAGACTGATAAGATATCTTTGTAAGTTCTTTAATATGAATAAGTCTGTTTCCATGAAACTTGCAGAAAAAAGCTTTAGAATATCAAATTTAATACACGTTTCATACATTCAAGTTTGAAAAAAAAATTCTTACACATTTTAACCATATAAAACCATTTCAAACTGTATTAATATTATAAAACAACATTCTTGATACATATTTTCTATTTAAAATATCTTTTTCAAAAATACTATCCCACCCCTCTTCATTTTACTCAAATGTCCAGTGGCACACAAAGGAATTTTTCAAGGGGGAGGGGGCCAGGGTCGAAAGTCCACCATTCTCGTATCATGCTCCAATTCGCCTCCCAACATATTCTTTTGATTTTGTCGATTTTCGGGAACAAAAACAGTAAAAAATTAATTATTGATTAAATAATTAGCATTCATTAATAAAATTGATTATTAATAACAAATACTTCATTAAATTTTACGTACTACATACATAAGATTATGATCAATTAAAAAAACTAAGGGCTATGGGGGGAGGTCCAGACCTGCCCCCCCTTGTATGCGCCACTTTCTGATGCTATAACTAGATTTAGAAAACTTTTTCCAAAAAGATGAGCACTAATTTTAAATAGATACCTGTTAACTTCTAGTACATTAAAATCATTTCAAAAATTGATCGCTTGTACAAAGGTCACTTAAGTTTCAAAACGAACAGATTTATTTTAAAAAACTATTTTAAAACCCATTTATTGTCTATTATGTGATTTTGAAATTTATGCAAATGCATACAACTGTGTGTATTTATACTATCCCTATGCAATAAATTTCTAAATAATAAATAGAAGTAGAATCTGATTGCAGATTGCAAAAATGTAATTAGTATTTCTAATCAATAGGTAATTCATTTACTTCAATAAATTTCAGTTAGAAATACATGACAGTAAATTAATATATATTTTTCGTTCTAAATTCCGATAATATAGAAGAAAATGATTTATACAAGAATGCCCTCTTACTTTTCTTTTTACAGCTTCATTTTAAAATGAATAAGTTTTAACAGAAATAAAAGAAATTTTTAAACATAATAAGCTCTGTAAGTTAATATAAATACAAGCAACTTGTTTTATTTCATATTCGTTTCTAAGTACTTACAAATTATGAATTAATTTATGGCCAATAATAGTAAATAAGCAAGGTTAAAATATTTTTTGGCAATTATATGGCTCAGTAAGATTCACTTCATAACCATCTTTTTTTAAAAACTTATGCTAATATACTTTTATTTCAAAATCAAATGAAGCAAGTGAATTTTTAAAGATACTTAGGTATGATGTATCAATTCCATTAATGTCCACTCAACTCCTTCAGATGTATAATTTTTCAGAATCTGAAATCAACATCCATGAAAGTCAAGTTGAATAAATATTAAAACTGATTACTAAATAAAACCAATAAACTTCCATTAGAACTTCTTTCAACTGAAAGAGGAAATAACTGACCATAGCGGAAAGTAACTGAAATATCACACGAATTAAATGAAACATTACTACAAATGCATAGATTTAACATGAAAGATTAAAAGCTTAATAATTTTTTAACCATCAAGAGACAAAAAAAAATATGGAACGGAAAAGCGTTTGGAAAAGTTATTTTGAGCATGCTATTTGCATGGCGTGATACAATTATTCATATTACACACAACTTCATTTACATATTCCTACGAATGTGTGCGCTATGTAAGAAATCAAGGTTACTTCCGCATCTCATAATTGATATCCACTGAAAACACAGACTTTCAGGAAAAAAGAAAATAAAACCATATTTTCGCTATGTACTTACTCTCGACTCAGAAAATGATACCTAGTAACCTCAATTGTTTCTATTTTTGTATGAATGCGATTACTTTATGTGTATTATAATAAAACGCAATTTTTACAACAATCTCGATACCAAAATCAAATCACTGGATATGTGTGTGTGCGCGCGTGTGTGTGTAATAAACCATTTTAAACTTTTCTGTCAAGGGATTTTATTTAATTTATGATAGTCTTGAGCCCTCCAAACATCACGTGAAAACTAATTTTTTAGTTTACCCGCCTAACGCGGAATACCATTTTAACGACAGCTTTATCTCCTTCAAAAACTTCTACATCAGCACACTTCAAAGTAAGATGATGCAATATTGTATCCTTCACTCATTCTGACCAATCAGGGTATTCATTAACGGAATTCATTTGATTTTCAATGCTTCTGGTTATGAAAGCTGTAAAAGTTGAGATCTCCGGAACGAGGAAAGAACGCTTCTGTGTACTTTACTATGTGTACGTGCGTGTGTTTCGTTTTGTCTCTTTATGTCTGGGATCTTCAATAAAATGTCAAACTATTTTAAAATATCAAAATGTTTCTTCGTCCTTTCAACGACTGCAACAAGATAAAGATTATCGAAGTAAAATGTTTTAATTCCCGTTAAAAACCATTAAACACACACACACACATATATATATATATGTATATATATATATGTATATATATATATGTATATATATATATGTATATATATGTATATATATATATATATATATATATATATATATATATATATATATATATATATATATATATATATATATATATATATATATAAAGTATTAATATATCATTTTTAAAAATTATATCATACCACAAACTTCAAATTTCTACAATTAATCAGTATTTCTTAAGGGTAATCAATCTAAGCCAGTGTGTAAAGAAAATCATGAAATCCTTAATAAGTTATAAAAAACTATAACATATTTATGTATATATATATATATATATATATATATATATATATATATATATATATGTCTTTTATAATTTAAAAGGTGAAAGTAACTCGTTATAAAAGATTCCAAACTGGTGTTTTTAAATACCTATAATAAGAAAAAAATAATCATTTGAAAAATGATAAAACATCCAAAGAGAATTTAAGTGCACATTATTTATTTTTTCATTTTGAATTTATATAAATATTTTTAAAGCATAGTCATTTTAACTATTCCTTTAGAAAAATTTGGCTTCATAACTGTGAGCATAATTTTAATGAATTCTACATATTTATCTTAAAACTAAGCCATATATATCAGAAATATATATATATATATATATATATATATATATATATATATATGTGTGTGTGTGTGTGTGTGTGTTTTGAAATAAACTGAAGCAATCAAAAATAATTCATTACTAAATCTCGTAATCTAAATTTTCAACTTATTATTCAAAATATTTAACAATGGAACAAAATTAAATTGAGGATGAGTTTATTAAAATATAATAATTTTTCATGGGAAAGACAGAGATTAACCTCAGGCTTTCTTATGACTATACATTTACAGAAAAAAAAACATTTCATTTATATTTGAAAAAAATACCTAAGATATATTACTCATAGAAATGTGACATATCTAATAAATGAAAATATTTTCGTAATTAAATTAACTAGCATTTAAAAAAACTTTCATTTACTATTACACTACATTACAGAAAAAAAATGTTTAATTGTGTCATAGTGTGTGACTATGATCATTTATCAAATAAATTTTGCCTTGGTTATGTATTGATATGTAAGCAAAAACCTTTATTATTATAACTTTGTACCAAAGCACAAAAAGAAATTCTCAAGAATTGGGTTTTATCAATGCATGATATCCAATCCATTTAAATAAAGCACACTGATCATAACAAAAATGCTGCTTGTGTTTTTATCTAAATGTTTTCAAATATAACATACTTTAAACAACAACTTTTGAAAAAGTATTCAGAAAATTTTCAAGCATTTGATAGAAGTTTCATTATATATTTCTATAGCTTTCGAAAGGGATTAATTCTCTGTAGTATTTAAAATAAAAAATTGAGGCGAAAGTAATCCAAAATTAAACACAGAATTTAGCTTCATAAATTAAAAAAAAAATTTTGCAATAACAACCAAAATCTTCTTTTGAATGTATTGACGAAATCAAACGTAAAGTACAGATACAGTCCTATCACGCAAAATTTAATATCCTAAAGCTTATATACACGCATGAGAATAAATGTTTCAATGTTTTCTTACAAATTATTCCAGATCATTCATAGATAAATAATCATACAATATTCTTTTTTATACAAAGTACACACAAAAATCTTGGAATAACAGATCAATCTTGATAGAAATGAGCTACAAGTTACTTATAAATATTCTTTAGACTAAGAATCGTGACGAAAGAATTGAATCCATGTGTAGCACAATATATACCAATATGTTTAATGTTCACAAGGCAGCAAATATAAGAACATACTGTTTCCTTAAGATCTAGTGAGTGAGTGACTATTAACAACAAACTATTTAGCTACTCGAGGGCTTTTTCACTAATATCTAACTCATCTAAGATCTGTGAATTAGTTTATCACAGTTGTTTAAAGTAACAGACACAATGGTAATTCAAGGGGGAAAAGTAAGCCAAAATAACCTGTATGTTTTAAAATAGATGAATATTCTTTTGTGTGTAAAGTCTACTGTTAAAATATACAATAATCAGTGAGCTTTAAAAATTCAGATATTTGGAATTATAAAAGTTTTTTTTTAAATTTGACAGATTCGAACACATTACTAAATTATAACTAAAATATTACTAATCATAACTAAATTATCCTTAAAAGGAAAAATAATTTTGCCCTATGCGTTTTAAATGACTCATAATAACAATATTTATCTAGACTTTTAATTAATTTTAGCACTAAATGTTTCTGAATTTGTAAATTAAATCAAAGAGAAGATGGATTTCAATATAAAATTAAAATATTATCAATCTTATGAAGTACTTCTTGTCTTCGATTGCTGTTTAGAACTTCATATGTTTGAAAAGTCCATGTTTAATTTCTTCATTTCTGTTACCTGTTATCAATAATATTGTATTTACACTTTCCGTGTATTAAATAAAAGTATTTTTAAAGAGCCAAATTCTTGTATAAAGCTTTGCTTTTAAATAAATAGAATACCATTTATGTTTACCGAATACAACTAAATTGGACATTTTTTACACAAACTAATAAAGTATATTATGTTAGTGGTTGTAAAAAAACACCATTATTATTAAAGATGATAATAATACTCTCTCTAAAATAATTTTTCGGATCTTACTAAAAAAGCTCCTTGATATACCGATTAAAATGCTTTTAAGTGATATTTAATATCAAGCAATTAATTTAGCTATCAATTTAATTTCAAGCAAATTATTTAATTATACATTTAATTTTAAACGGGTTTTTAGTTTTTAGAAAGAGATACATTGAAAATATTCTCGATTGATTTTTGAAGGAACAGTTTCTAAATTAAACTCTTTTAATAATAACTTTTTGGCATAATCACATTTTTAACCTCTTCCGATAAAAATATATTAACCGAACATTATTTCCAAAAGTAGAGCTTTCATATTCGCAATTTAAAATTTTCTTTAGGCGAGGCTTTTCTAGTTCACAATAGCACCTTGAAAGAAACTCTTCAGCGATTCAATTTGAAGGTTCTGAAATATGAACAGCTATTATAAACAAAAGTGAATCTAACCCTTTCTTAACGATATTGACATGGATATCCGCTAGCTCGAGGCAAAACAACTCATCGAACAGCTGCTCCTGATTCTAAAGGATGGGGAGGGGGGAATTAGTTTTGTTTTTTATTTTTATTTTTTCGTTATTTGCATGCAATTCGTGGCCGTCTATAGTAAAGATAGGGTTAACTTTTAAAAATAAGCAAACGATATATATTCGGTGTTGGCGTCTAGCCATTTTTTTCCCTTCTTTGCATACAAAACCTGTTCTGGTATCTCTGTGTTCCTTATCTTGCATACAACTCTTTCAAATCTGTATTTCTAATGGTGTGGCTAAACGGATACGAGCGCTGATTTCCCCTGTACAAAAATTTAATTATTTCATTCAAACGGTATTGATCGAAATTATAGATAGAATTAAAATTCGAATTGGTTTTAATTAAAATCCCAAATAACGTATTGATTCTATTATTTTTTTTCGATGAAAGGAGACTCAGAAGACTTACATCAAAGGATAATAAGGTATTTGCTTCATATAATTTTTTGATAATAATGTGAAGCTTATAATTTTTACTAAACGTGAGCTAGTTTTCTTACAATTCCTTATTTATGAACGCTTCTGGTATGTATTTCTTTACGCTATACGTTTCTCATTCTCATGTATAAAACTGATTTTTTTTTTCAAAACCTCTTGTCTAAAGGTACGGGGACAATATTTTATCCACAAGGAAAAATAATCATTGTATACAAATTTAATACATAGTAAAGGAAGGAAGAAGCAATGCGCATTAAAAATTTATAAAATCTTTCATGTGAGAAACTTTAAATTCGTTATTGCATTTTCCTGTTTCAACATTTAACATGTTTAAAATATTACTGAATGTAAGTATCTTTTAACACATAATAAATTTGAATGTACCCTTTTTTTTAAATGTGGCTAAAAGAACAGTGTTGGCTTATAAATTAAAACATATTACGAAAAGTAAAATTTGAGATAAACTTAAGAAAATCACGAAACAGTTAGTTTTAGATTAAGAGACTATTTTGTAGAGAAATGGTAAACATAAAAAATAGTAGCATTGAGTTTATATTATTAGGCTTCTAGCTTTGTTTATTAATTAAGCAAAAATAATTTTATTACAAATTTAAATTTTTAAAAAATCATAAAAATAATTGAAGAAACCTTCAGCAAAAAAAATGAGGTCTACTTTGCGCCTTTTCGAAATTTTTATGATGTTATTTCTTTTTTTTAATTTACTTCTCATAAATATCATAAAATGAAGAGTGGCAAAAAAAAATCGATTCGCGAATATCCTACAAAAATATAAGATTTCTTCTTCGTATTTCTAATTTAAAAATAACATGTTTAATAACTTCTTGGTACTCATACTTTGTGGCTCGAATATTGTACAAAGCAATTAAGCACTATGAAGTTGATATTATAATTAAGTGCGTTCATTTTCTTTAAACCATATTATTGTGATATCAATCAGAAATGAAACAACAATAATCAGCAGAATTAACAAACACTTATAGGACAAATGACTAACTAATATGACTAGCAATTCACGACTTAAGTATACTTTATTACCTTACTTAACTTGACAACATTTTGATCTATGTCAATAAAATAAATTATTTTAAAACTTAATTCTAAAATAAGCAGAAGTGCCAATTTTAATGAGAAATATTTGGAATGTTACAGGCTTTTTACAAATGCATTTGTAAATTTTAAAAGGCACTCAGATGGATTAAATGTTAATATAAATAAATTTAAAACTTAATTCAAGAGCTCAAATAATTTAAACACAATTTTAACTGCAGTACTATAGACGTTGGTTACGAAAGTTATGATTCAAGTTTTTTTAATTTACATAAAATTTCTTTTTGAATTATGTGCTACCATTTTAAAGATCATAACAAAGATCTTGTACGTAATGTTAATTTATTCCAATTGATGTAGATTGATTTTGAATTTTTGATTGAATAGATTGAATTTTAATTTGCGAGAAGCAAATCTTTTGGCTTCAGGTGCATAACTCAATTGATGTAATAAAAAAAATATTTTTATCTCTCAGTTCCTAAGACTAAGAGTTTGCTATTGATATTACTGTGGTCATGTAACTTAAATATATACTGCCCTTCTATACTTCTGTTCATAATTAAGCTTTGAATTAGATGATGATGAATTAATGATTATTAATTGATGATTATATGATTAATGATTATATATAATAATTTAAATAAATTTGATGCCAAATATTTAAAACGTATTTTAGCATGTTATTAAAATTTTTACACTTTTTCTGCACATCAATGGTTTTCACAAATTAAAAAAATTTCTAATGTTTCAGCATTTATTATTTTGCTTTTAATTAATTACAGAAAGCTTTGCAAGCTTAAAATCGTACTGTAATTATCTATATTTTCAAGTTATTAGATCAGCATTTATACAGCATGTGTGTGTGGGAATAATAAAAAAGTTCATAAAATTAATAATAACTTTAATGAGTAAAGTTACAAAACACAGATTTTGTTTTTTAGGATTTTGTTTCGTATAACTTGCACACATATTTGAAATATTTCTTTAAAAATTTAATTCTAAATATTTAATTCTAAATTTAATTCTAAATAAAATTTATTCTATGCATAATAAAATCTGAGAAGTTAAACTTTACGAAAATTCATAATTCACAAAAAAAAATTGAAATTGTTTTTTATAAGAACAAAATGTCAATCAGAAATCCAATTTTCCTCTAAGAGTGTTCTGCAGCAACGACACGCAAAATAAACATTTACATTTCAACTCATTGTTAACATACAGAATGCTTAGTTATTCACATTTCATTATTTCTCCGAAAATACCAAACGGAGAAATCTATTTTAATCGTCCAAACAATCATCGAGGAAGAATATTTTTTCAAAAAAATCTATGGGAAGTTATCCTATTCCGAGTCCCATTAGCAAAAACTCAAAATCGTCTCTCCTATTAGTTTCAAGTGAAGAGAAGTCTTCTATTGTTCTCTGTGTAATAGGGAAACAAAACAGGGTTTTTTAAAATAATGGTTGAATGTGTTTTATGAAATATATTATTGTATCGATGTGGAAGAGCAGTTTACTCCGGGTACATAACTCAACCTTTAGCATTGTTGAATGAGGCGTATCATCAGCTAACAATAGATTCGCATTCTTTTCAATAAATTAGGATTTGATTTGATTTTGTCTACCATCTACAACGATCGAAACTAAGCAAACTTGAACTTTTAATCCTCGTTTACCTTAGTTATTTTGCAAGATGAAAATTAATTTGCATTTTCTTTCTTTTCAGGTATGTGTACCAGTAGCATCCCCCCCGATGTGAATCTTTATCCTTCATTAGTTTCATTTGAAAAATAAAATCAGGTATAGTGTTTTATTCGTTTTGTTCAACGCGTGGCTCCGTGCTATAGAAATATTTTTAATTAGAACAACTCATGAATTATGTTTTATGAACAGCTTATGAATAATGCAACTTAGCTTCGACAAGCAACCAGTGTATTTTTTAATATATCGATGGCATTTGAAACGGTATTAATATGTATAAGCGAAAATTTCCTTTAATTCGTTTATTACATTGGAAAAGAAATTTCGTTTTGGGAATCTAAAGATAATTCACAATGTTAAGGGATACATTTGAATAAAATGAAAAAGAAGGAAATAAAAATTAATTTTTGAAATGCATTAACTGCAAATGTATTTTCAAACGTATTGAACATAAGAGCCAACATTGAACTAATGATTCAAACATTTTCTTTCTGTATCGCAATTAATAATTTACAGTAGTAAGCGTTAATACAGCTTTCTCATAAGTATTGAGAAGTTGGGGAATTACATTTCAGAATTTTCGCATCATAACTCTGTTAAAATTATACGCAAAATTTTTAAAGATAACCATTAAATTTTGAACTCCAATATTAAACTCTTCTATAATTTTATAACTCAACAAAAAAATCGAAATTTTATATATTTAAACACAGAAAAGTTTTAACTGATATTTATATTTGAGAAATAAAATTTGATAAGAAAACATGCTGAAAATTTCTCTTGAAATTAATTTTCTATTTATTTTAGAATCAAATTGTTGCTGAAATCTTTTGGAATTCATTAATATCAATACTTTCACGATTTATATTTTTTTAAATAATTTATTTAAATTTACTATATTTTAAAACTCTTTTACAGAAAATTATTCATTATATATTCATACATATATTTTCTTCAGCTGTTAAATTTATTATTTTTGTCAGCTGAAACTAAGCAATTTTCCAGCATATTAAAATGTTATTTTTGTACTAATTTAGAGATATTTCCCATAGCATTAAATTTTAAATAATTTTCCAAGGAATAGATTTTTAAAGATTTTTCTTTATTCTAATTCAGAAGTTATTTTGAAATTTTGACAATTCTTCTAAATACTTATAAACTATAATCATTCAGCTTTCAAAAATTTTTAGGAAAAGCCATAACTTTACTCTTGTAACAAATATGTATACCAGCATTAATATCCATCAAATATTTTCTTAGAAAATTTAATCCTCGATATAAAAGTTTTATATTTAATCCAGATAAGGAAGTTTCTGAAATTAAAAAAAAATTGTATCACATTAAAAAAATTTTTAAAGACCATTTATATTTGTTCTTTTTCTATAAATAAAAATATTAAAACTTATTAGAGTGCTGAATTACGTTATATATGCTAAAAGGGTTTCCTTATATTGAAAATATAGGCATTGGCTAAATTTCTAAGTTTCTTCAATTTTCAAATAACTTAAATTGTGTATTGATTCAAATGAAAAATTATTTTTTGCATAAATTAATATCTTCTTTCAAATGTCTGTCTTAATTCATGGTAAAAATTCAATTTTTTCTTCAGTGCTATTACAAAATTATTTACAGCTACTACAATATCATCGGAATGTATAAAAAAATAAGCTTTATTCATAAAATGCTGATACGATTATTTTTCACTTTTCGAACTATATGTTTACTTGCCCTCTAACTTGGATTAATAACCCTATAACATATCACATCTCGTTAAGAAATTAAGAAATGCAATTTAGTTTGAATGGCTGTTCTGAAACCTTAAATCAATTTATATAGTTATATATAAATATATATTATAGCATAATCATTGATGCATGAGAAAATTAATTGCTGATTTGGGAAAAAATTTAAACATTACAATAAATATTTACAAAAATTCAGTTTTCAATTGTGGAAAAACTACTGAAAATGAAATCTAGATGTTGAATATAGGTTTTGCTTGCAAGAACTATTTTTAGAATTTATAATAAATTAGATCAAGGAAGTAAAATGAGGAAAATCACAATAACAAATCCCATTAAAACAACGTTTTGGATAATTCAAAACGATGGAGCAATATTTAAATATCCTAAGCTACAAATGTAGTTAAATATCGTGTAAAGATGCTAAATGATTTATGTAAGAGGAACAATATTTTCTTAGATAACTTGCACTATATTTAGACAGATTTAATTTTGCTTCCTCCGAACACGCAAATAAATTTCCTTTCATTCATCAATTATTTTCCTTTTTTTTTTTTTTTCCTTTTATTTATTTATTTATTTATTTTGTATTTAATATCAAAAATCTTAATTTTTTCAAAAGCATATTTCTAAAAATTATATCCAATTCAGCTTTTATTCTTTTTAAAACTGGTTTTAAATTTTTTTTTTTTGATGCTTTGGTTTCCTTATTTTCATTGTTTTTAAAATTGGTCACAATATTTAGCATATTTGTTTTCATTATTCGTTTATTCTTCTTGATATTTGCCTTCTAGGCAAAAAAACCCAACTTAAAACGCTTTTTTTAAAAAAAAAAAATATTTTAACTAGTAGGGACTATATGAATTTTTTTTAATGAGCCGTCAAAAAGTGATTCAAAGAAGAGTCAGGAAAAACAATTAAATAAAAAAAATCAAATAAAATTTTTTAATGCAAAGAAAGAGATTAGGGAAAAACAATTGTCCATCTTAGGTATTACAGTGATAGCAAACTCACTTTCTGATTTTGTTTATATCAAAAGAATTTTATTAATTTCTCATTTACTTTATCTAGACGAATAAAATATGCATTTGTTAAACCCTAAAAGCATAAGTAAGTTTATACATTCATAAAAACAAAGAAAATGAAGAACTTTAACACATTTTAATGAAAGATATTTTTAATTCAAAAATTTCTTACAAGGGAAGAGGTATCTATTATACTTAAGACTACACAATATCCTACAAATTTCAAAAATGCTGGAAAAAAATTTCCCTTTTTTTTTGTGGTTTATATCAATGAGAAGCTTACCACCACAAATTTCAGATCTGATAACAAGTTACTTTTTAAGGTATTTGAAGCTTCCTGAGCTTAGGTTTTGGTTTCGGTTTCATTTTAAAGCATTTTTCTTATTATTAAATTGAATTAATCAACAATAACTTTGAGCACAATCAACTGTTTTAGTGTGAGATAGTTATTAATTTAAATTTTTAATACTAAAATCACATTTCTGCTTAATTATGTTTTGTTTTTTGAGTTTTTTATAGCTAATTAATTAAGACTGATTCCAAGGTCAATTTATGTTTTAAAAAATAATTTATATAACTTAGAAGCTTTATCATTAATTTTATCCTGTTGAGAAAATGCTTTGGCTAAAACGTTCTCAGGTTGTGATATGAGAAACAATATTTCGAAAAGATGGAATATTCCTGAAAATGATGCACATAAAAACCAGCCCTTCTCTGATACTGCTATTAGATTCCAAGTACAAGTATTCTGACCACAAGGATTGCATATAAAACTGAATATTTCCATGATGCCCCAAACTACATTATAGTAAATATATTGTAGTACTATATTACAGTGCTTTAAAGTCACCCAACAAAACTCACACTTGCTAAACTGCCCCGATTAAAAACTTTAAAAAAATAAATTTTATGTACAAACCTGGTAATTTTTAGCTTGCGTTAGTATCTCTATTATGTTGTGCATAAATACTTTGTCATTAAAAACTTTTGTGAAAATATTGTGTTAAGATTAGGCTGAATAGCCTGTCGTCGTAACAAATGCTATTAATATTATGCAAAAATATTTTTTGAATTAAACAAAATATTTTCAGTCATATTTAATCAAAGTAGTGTTTCAATGTAGAACGTACATTGGAGAATAACAAATTAAAAAGTTAGTGCTTTACGGGCATTATAAGTTGTTGTTTTAAGCCTTTACAAACTTTGAATGCATTTTTCTCGAACTTTTAATATTTGAGATATAAGTGTTCTCTAATTCTTAAGGCTTTTTTTCAGTTAAAGAAGGAGTCTTGAAATTTTTTGTATATACTCCCAAACGTATACTTTATGAAAGTTAAAGTGTATTTATGTTTAAAGTTTCTAGTTATATTTGTAAAAAGTGCTCAAGTTAAGATCTTAAAAATTTTCGTGTTTTTTCCAGGTTTAGCTAGAAAGATAATTATTAAAAATAAACAAACGAACTGATTTTCAAATCCATAATAACTTTTGTTTGCGATACTCTAAGAAACATGAATCCCTTAAAATGACTAAAAAAAATTAAAAATTGATATATTTTATAGGAATTTGAAAAACTTCAAAATTTCTTAATTTATTTAAATTGTGAAATAATAGCTGGTCAAAGTGAATTTTTACTTAGATAATCGTCTTAATAATTTAATCTAAATGTAAAGCATAACTTATTTTTTCTGTTACTGTCTCCAAAATAAATTTTTGAAAAAGGATACTGTGTAGCCTTATATAAATTCTAAAATACTTTAAGTATAAATTTCTTGCCCAATTTTAAATATGTTTAAACTATATTTTTCACAATTTAATTAAATATCATGGAATTAAAATCTAAAATATCTCGAGATCTATCCCGAAAACACACGCAAGAGAAAGAATACAGGCAAACTTAAATAAAAAAAAATAAAAATAAAACTATAATCAGAAGATAAGTCCCCCCACTCACACAGCCAAAGAAATAATCAAATAAAGGAACATTTTATTTCAATAAAGATGGGGTTTTTAATTTTATTGCAAAGAAATCCTTTACATGACAGATTTCCATTTTAAGCGCTTCATCAATTTTGAAATAAAAATCTGCTTTTGAATATTTATATACATATACCAGATCTATATCTAGTTAGACATACAAGATAAATGATTTAAAAATATTTTTTCCTTTTTAAGTAGATATATCTTTCAGATGATATCAATGTATGCCTTTCATCGTTATCTGACAGGTTGTTATCACTTTTAAAGAAAAAAACTTGAGTAGCACGCACGCAAGAATATTTTTATTTGATTGCTTGTGGATATCTGTTTATCTGTTTAAAAATATTAATTAAAAATGAATATCACGAGACAAGAACTTTTGACCTAATTTTGAGAAAACTTAAGAAATAAAACTTGATTTGATTATGAAATAGGTACAATGTTGCTGGCAAATGAAGTTTATATTATCGCTTGTTAAAAATAGCTGGATTTTTTAATAGAGATTAAAGATAAGGCATTAATGGAATGCATTACAAAATTATACACACACAGAGACACACATTATATATATATATATATATATATATATATTTGGGGCTTGCTTAAGTTTATTTCCTTTTGAAGCTTCTAAATTCATTATAAATCTATTAAATTAAAATTGAGTTTCAAAAATTGAAATCAATACCTAATACGACTTTTATTTTGTCAAAATTATCTAAAATTTCAAAAAATCCATGACATTTTCAGGAATAGTACTCAAAGTAAAATGATACATGTGTGATTCAAAGTTCAACAAGTAACGAAGATTAATCCTGTTACATAAAATATCAATAGTTTTAGTAATGTCTTAAGCAAGTAATAAAACTCTACATCTTCAATAAATTTTCAAAAATTGTATAAAATGGTTTATTATACTTTTAATATCAGAATGGATGAGAATATAATAGTTTTTAATAAAGTAAATAAAAAAATTTATTTTAAAGACAGAAAATTGATGGTTCACTTAACAAAATGTAATTAGCATTTTTTGTACCGATGACTTCCAATTTTAGACTTGTAATGAATCAAAATTTAAATATTAATACGGTATCGTTTGTAACATATTTAAATTTAAGCTTTCAAAAAATTATCTTTTTATAAATGTATAACATAAAAAAAAATGTTTATAATTAGTTTACAGAGCAATTATAATAATTTTTACTTCAATTTTTTCCCTGGCACGTTTACATTTAGAATTCATCTATAATTAGATGCTATTTTAGGATGTCAATTTAATTTATTATACGCTTTCATTATAAGTATCATTCTGATGAGTGCATTTTTTTGGTATGCTGTCAATAATTGTGTGGTGTTCATAAAATAAATAATAAACCAAAAATTACTCTAAGGCTCGATACATTGTTAAAAAAATCACTAGTTAGATGTTAGTAAATTATTTATTTATCATTGATGGTTTCTCTCAACCAGTTTTTTTTATTTAAAATACCCTTTAAAATAGTTTTTAAATTATTCTTTCAGTCTGTTGACCTATATTTATTGCTGCAATATTCAATTGATAAAGATTTTCATATTAGTTTCTGTTTCATTTGTGTGTGGCATGAATGTTATTCATTTACTTATTTTGAAAAAACAAGACTCTTCTTAACTGTTCGTGATATTATTGGAGAATTTTTTTTAATTAAATTTTTCAAAATATATTAAAGATGCAGAAGCAACATGTTTAAGTCCTGGCTTATTAAAGTCTCTTTTTGCATCAGAAATTTTAAATACACTATCTCTTATTTTTTCTATCTTTCCACTTACACGGAACATCACAATCTTTTTTGTAATTATGCTAGAATTAATAATTTATCGCTCGTAATATATATTACTTAATAAAAAAATTGCATGAAATCTTTTACCTGTGCTTTAAAAAATTATTTAAATGAGATCTGCTTTTCATTTGTTTAAATATAATAAAAGTTGTTATAATGGTTAACATGAGCAGGCAGCATGATAAATAAAAAAAATTAGCAAAATATAGCTTTGGATAGTAATGATTAAAAAATTATTAGAAATATCATATAAAGTTTCCGAGCATGATTTAAGTGACATAAAATAGTAAATGACAAAAATATAATAAATTAAGAGTAACAGCCTAATATCAAATAATTATTTTTATTCTTGTAACTGATCAAAGTATTCTCTAAAAGATTATTGAGTTACGACTATCGATTAAAATTATATTTTGATCATACATTTTAAATTAAATAAATGTATTTTCAAAAGTCTGAACATTTTTAAATAAGCATGTGTTTTTTTTAAAAAAATTTAAAATAAAAAATATATTGTAATTAAAAAGGGTTAGAAAAGGACCTAATGCTGCATGGGCTTCCTTGAGGTCCATGATTTGATTTTATGTATACCCTAACCATATTTACGGTGTGTGTAAAATGACATTTCACCAAAATTCTAGTATATGCCCATAATAAACGATTCAATAAAATAAAAAATATTCAATGCATATAAATACAGTAATATTATTTACATATTTGAAATATAGGCAAAAAAGTTTAAATAAAGTAAAGTGAGTAAACTCTTCAGCGGAATCTGGCTCTAACAAAGAATTAATCCTTTTTAAATATAGTAACAAGAGAATTTCTAATCAAATATAAAAGCAAGAAGAAATTGACAGTATTAATTAAAAATTTAGTCTTAAAACACTACAAAAAATTATCACAATCTTGTAACGGTAAGCTCAAAATTGTATATAGAGAGAGAACTCCGAAATTTCCTTTCTTGAAAAATTTCTAATACAACACGATGTGGTTGCAGGTATCGTAGCCATAACAAATCCCAAACAAGAATAAACTAATCCCAGTTTGTTAATCTCTCTAATTAATCAAATAATTTATGGTGGAAAGACTTTTTCCCACGATTAAGCTAAAAGATTGAAGGCAACTTAACTCTCAGACACAAGCTGGGATGCAGACGAAATGATTCGTAGATAATCCTCCCACTACACTTTAAATCCTTATTGTAGCTGACCACTAGAATTCGTTTTCTAGCGGAACTTAGGATATTAACTTGGCTGTAGTAAGTTTATGAACCTGGTAACTAACTGTCAAGGCTTTTCCACATCTAACAATCACACTCACTCATTGCTTCAATTAGATTTTTATACTTCATTTCATTTAATTATCACATTTCGTATGTAAGAGGGCGGCAGCTAAGACTTGCAATAACAGCAAAGAAAACCCCCTGCAACTTTCAAGACAGAAGCCTTGTGAGGGAGCCCGTTACAAGTTTCATATGTAGGGATTTCAGACGTTATGAAATCAAGTGAACAAATGAGAAGGAATACTTACATCCCCTATAAGGAATTCACTACAAAATTAGAGCTTTGAAGAAATTATAATTACATATTAAAAGTTAGTATCTAAAAACCTAAAAAAAAAACAAAGACCCGTTTTTGCAGCAAAACCTTTTGATATTAAAATATAAGCAGTTTATTTAAACGCTATTAAATAAATTAAATAAATAAAATATTTTTAAATCTGATATTTCCCCCTCAAAACACACAAACACACACACACACACACACACACACACACATATATATATATATATATATATATATATATATATTATAAATATATATATCAGTGGCGCACAAGTGGGGAGTCCTAGGGGTCTGGACCCCCAAAGCCCTTGAGTTTTTTCCGATTGATTATAATTCTAAGTATATAGTACGTCAAATTTAATTAAGTATTTGTTATTAACGATTAATTTTATTAATTAATGCTAATTATTTATTCAACAATTAGTTTTTTACTTGTTTTGTTCCCGAAAATCGACAAAATCAAAGGGAGCATGATACGAGAATAGTGAATTTTCGACCCTGGATCCCCCCTTGAAAAATTCCTGTGTGCGCTACTGATATATATTATATATATATTATATATATATATATATATATATATATATATATATATATATATATATATATATATATCCTAATATTATTCCTTCCTTCCTTTCCCTATGGTTCAGAGTATAGGCCAGGGATGGCTAACCACTGGCACGCGTGCCATTCGTGGCACGCGACACAATATTTTGGGCACGCCAGTGATCAAAATGGTTTGCATTTTATTTCAAAATAACAAAGTTCACCATGAAATATTACGAACTTACGCAAGTGATCTGTCGCAGTGTGGTGAGAGCACACTCGTTTGTTATTGTTTTCCTTAGTTACGTCGTGGAATACAATTGCTTATTATGCAAAGTTTCTCTACGTATAGCATATTCAATTTAATTGTATCAAACGTATTTTAAAGTTTATTTGTGCTATATTTACGATTTTTAAGCGTTATTTAACATGATTAGTTCAGCAAAGGAATAAAAAGGACAAGATAGTAAAAGAGAATATCAAATTTGATGAATCTAGGAATATGGCATTATTTGTAATGACGACAAAAGCGGTGTGTGTTTTATGTTCTGGAATTGTGGTATGCAGAACATCGTATGTAAAACGGTATTTTGAAACAAATAGCAAAACATCTCGTCAAAAACGCGAACCACAGCAAAAATAATTAATTACTTAAAATCCGATTGGCAGATGGCTCCAATTATGCATACATTCTACTAACAGTAACATCTTACATTCCAAATGTAAGTGTTTTGTCATCCAATCTGCAACAACAGAACTCACACTAATGTTACGTTAATTTGAATATAACACGCATAACTAAAACATTTGCAACTATACAGTGCAAAGGGTATTTTTTTCGTAGCAAATAAAGAGTTCTGTGTTCTTAGTATTTAGTTTTATTATTTTCACAATAATCAAAGTTAAAATTATTTGACGGCACGTCTATACCTCATTAAACACTTTTTTTAGAAAAAAAATAGCACGTTGTTCCATAAAGGTTCGCCATCCCTGGTATAGGCAAACTACAGGTGAAGGTTGGCTAGCCCAAAAACTTTGTTTAAACCTACAATCATGGTTCTTAAGGCCAGGAGTTTGCTATTGTACTACTGTGACTAATATTTCCTACTATATCTTGACTAGTTATACTTAGGTTTTATAGCTATTTGTATATATTTATGGATTATATATATGCATACATATATAGTAAATAAATTACCATGATTCTAATTTAAAGGCAAGCGATAAGGAATAAAATAGTAAGATAGTAAAAGGCAAAGTAGAACAGCTACAGTCAAGGACGTCTTAAGGCATGCGTCAACTGAGCCCGGGCCCAGCACCTCCGTGGAGGCCTCGTTTCGTTCTTGACTCGGTCTTAATAAGATCATGATCCGGATAATGTTAATAGTTTAATATTATTCCCGTACATATTCTACGAAAACCAGGGAATTCAAAACCGCATGTCAACTGGCAAAAGTGGTAAGACTGTATGTGATGACTATTGTCCAAGTCTAGGCCTAGGCCTTACACCATAAACAATCATTAAACTTATTTAGAGGAAATGTGGCCATCGGTTGAGCCGGTTTGTGCTTAGGTCTTAGAGATTCTGAGTCGTGCAAATTTATTTGCTTCAAATTACTGTTTGAACCAGTATTTGACAATGCATGCTATATACTGTCTACTCAGGTACGGTCTACTTTTACAAAGGGGCTCAAAGAGTCTTAAGGCGTCTCTGGCCATAGTAATACAATAGCAAACTCTTAAGCTTAGGGGTAAAATTGTAGGGTTTTTATGTATATTTTTCTTTCGAAATTTAGCTAACTTGATAATTAAACTTCAGTAATGCTTCAAAATAAATGAATTATGCAGTATTGTTTTATCACATTTAATATTTTATTTGTAATTTTTCATGATATATGTGGAATTATTTGAATTTTTTTCCAACCGAAACATCTTGCTTAGAAAAATTGCTCGGAATTTTCATCTTTTAAATGTATTACGCTATTTTGAAAAGGTAATTTAATTTCCATTTCAAATTTTTTGTAAAATTCATTGTGTTCTAAAATAATTCCCATCTCACTGTTGACGAAATAATTCTTTTTGTACTTAAAATAATCAGTATTTCATGATTTAGCTTAATATATTACAGACTAAGTTACTAAGGTACAGAATTATTTAAAGATCTTCTAAACAGAAAGCACTATTTTTCATATAATATATATTTAAATTATTGGCTTGTGAATCTCTTATGGATAGCATAATAGATTCATAAGCCTTAATAAGCATATAATATTTTTAAGTTGATTGTATAAGTGTTTTATATACATAAATAGAGTTACGTGAAGCAGAAATCAGAAATAATAACTTTTTAATGTAAGTTAAGAATTTTTAATAAATATTTTTTCTTCATAAATAAAAGTATTTTCAAAAAAAAAAAACGTATTATGATCATTCGTTATATAATTATATCAAAAGCAAAAAAAATTTTTAAAACTTTTTTTGGTTTGTTTAAAATGGATCATGTTTTAAATTAAAAGTTTAAAATTGTATCTCAGATAACCCGGATAAAAAATATTCCAACAAAAATGTCCTTTAAAGCAAATTTAGCATAATATAAGTGAAATGTTACATAGTTTTATCTAGGCTTACTTACTATTTTCCTTTTAATTATGTTATAAATTCTACAAATAATACGGATCTTTTTTATAAAATTTCATGACGTAAATAAAATTTTATAAAATTAATTCAATAGTCAAAAAATCAGTTAATGTAGCATGGCTAGTTTCAATACTCTTCCAAGACAAAAACCAATACTCCTCAAGATGACATAAAACTCTTAAACACTGTGGATACAATTAAATAAATCCAGTTTATACAATTATTTCAATCAATTATAATAAGTAAATTTAAAAAAAAAATTCTATTTTTTTTTTATATGTTCTTCTACGTATTAGTATAATATGGAGAAGCCATAAGGCTTTTAAATCCTTACAACTCAGAGATATGTTTTATTTTGATAAAATATTTGATTCTTTCCACACGCCAAAATGAGTTAGTCATTTTTTATTTCTTTGAAAATAATTCTGCTTGCATTTAAAGAACAATTTTGTACAAGTCACTCTCTCTTTCTTCCAGTATGAAAAAATTAGCAAAAAAATAAACGATACACACTGTTCTGTAGACATATCCTTTGCAGAGAGAGAAACCGGGTCATCACTTCCTGCATACATGATACTTTATACTTTTTAATATTAAATATGATTCAAGAAAAATATTAATAAGTGATTTTGAGAGTAAGTTGATTTTTTTATTTAAAAGAATGAAGCTCGATTTTTAACTCCCTTCCCCGATCTTTAAATTAGTGGTGAACCTCTAGTAAAGCTTCCTACTATACATTTCCACTTATTAGATTTATTGAAAATTAGATTTTAATAAGTAGATAAATGATAAAGGGCAAGAAGTGTGATGAGAATCTTTAAAATTTGCCACATTTCCATATAACAGTTGTTTTTTTATGTTTAATTTCAAAATCAGAATATAATAATTTTTAAGGTTTATTAAACTATTGCTCATTATTCTGAAGCAGTATTTTACAATTTTCATATTATAGAACAAGAAAAAAAAACCGAGCACTTCACTAAAACTTCCAAAAGTACATGAAAATAACATAAAAAAGCTAACTTATTAAAACAGCATTTTTTTTTATAAAATGTTTAAATGTGATAAAATGCTAAAGACAAGGGAATTATAGATATTTGTGAAATTACAATTTCTTTCATGTATTATATTAGTTTAAAGATGCAGAATGAATTAAATATAATAGATTTTAATTTCAAATATTCTAGAATCGCTCTGAAAAACCTTAAGCTCCACATTCACTTTTCTCAAGGCACAATATTCAAAACCAGAATCACTACTTATTTCAAATGTTTACAGTGTCGCATTCCAAAAACTTCTGTTTTCTGATAAATCCGAATGAAAACTCTGTTTATCATTTAATGAAATTATTCTTTCTTGATTATGTATGTAAATCACAGAATCGATTGGTACCATTTGCAACTAAGGAGATAAAGATGCTGTTTTCGATTTAAAGACATTTCTCGAGTCGTTTGAAGCATTCAACGTGTTTTTATTGTCACTGATTCTAAAACGAGCTTCACATCTGCTCCATATCATTGGATACTTATTTTCCATATTTATCGGATAAAATATTTAATTTGAGAACTTTGCGTTTCATGTGACAAAACAGCAAACCCGAAGAGCGGCAAGGCAGAGCTATTTGCATGTATATATATACACGTATATATATAGATAGATAGATAGATATAGATATATACGCACGTTTCTGTATGGATTTTTTTCACTCTTCTTTCGATTTCCCCCGTTTTAAAGAGCTCATTTTTGAAAGGCTTGAAGAGAAGCCCCAAAAAAGGTTTTTAGGGTTTTGCCTGAAAGAGTCAATCCTTTATCTTTATGCCGCATTGCGACACTGGTATTTATTTTTGAAAAATGACGCTCGGCTAAAAATTTTCTCTCCGAGCGAAAGCGATTAATTTGATGTCAGAACTTGGTTATTAAAGCAAGAAGAGCGGCAAAAAGGGGATGAAATTGCGCTGAAAGAAAAATTATCCCGGCGCTTTTCGCTTACAAAAAGGTGATTTGACTTGCTTAGTAAAATACGGTCAGATTTATTAGTTTTCTGCTTTAAAGAGTATTAAACCCCATGCTGTTGTGAATATTACTCGCACGTGTGGGTTTATTGGAAAATATTTTTAAAAAATGTCTCTCTCTATCTTTACTAAGGAGTAATAACCGTAATGATAACTGACTCCTAAGCGGCTGTCACTCAAACAGTGGGGAGCAGTTAGGAGAACAATTTTTTTCTCTCTCAGTTCCTTATGGCTTTCCGAGAGCACCGCAGAGGTTTCATTGTTAATCAGGTTTTCATTCAAGGTATAGAAGTAAGGGTTGCAAAGAACGAAATCTTCATCTTCTTACAGACCATCGCCGTCTCACTAGAAATCTCGGGAGCTCGCCAAACATAAGTACAGTTTCACAATTTTTCTTCGCCCTATTTTCCTTTTTTAATGTATGGCATGTCCTCCAAAAAGAGTATGACTACACTTTCAAAAAGAAAAAGAAAAAGATCCCCACTTTTATGTTCCATAAAGAAAAGATTAAAGCTTTTGTTTAATGAAACGCAAACTAAATGGTACAGGTTGATTCAAAGAGTAGTTAGTGGAACCTATTTTTGAAAGCATATAGCTATTTATGGTGAACTTCTATCGTTTTACTACTGTGGTTTTATTTTAAAAATGAAACATTTAAATTATATATATATATACTAATAAAACCATTTTTATTAGTGGGAGTAAATTATAGTTCCGAAATTAGATCCTCAAATCCGGAACGAAATTTTAAAGTTTTTAAAAGATGGCGGTTTTTAGATTCTGTTATAAATAAACCATTTAAAAATCAAAAAAGTTATTTTTCTAATGTATTACTATATAAACTTCGAAAAGAAATAAAATTTGGCTCACAGTCAAAAGCTCCTTGAAAAGAATTATCACTTTAGAAAATCCTCTTCCTCCAAGAACTGTGGAGAAGAAGCTATAGATATTGCAATTGACAATTTGTTGTCAGATAAAGAAAAGTGGCATGAAAAAGGTGAATAAACCAGTCTGTCATCAAATGTCTGTAAAGACCATAAACAAACGAAGAAAACGCTCTTGATCTCTGTATTTAATGTTAAGCAAAGGTAAATACAAAACATGGGTTACTTAGGATAAAGCCCTGTTTCATCGACCATCCACAACTAGTTAAATGAAGGTTCAACATATTTCATGAGAAAAACGCTGCAAAGCCGCCACTGTTTTGGAAAAGGCAAGTTAGCCATCAGGTGTTATGGTATGAATGGAAATCTCCTCTCACACACAAGTCTTAACAAAACCATTTTTTGTAGAACGAAAGGCTAAAATTGATGCTACATACTATCAGCAAAACGTTTTGAAGCACATGATCAAAGAAAATAAAAAACCTTTACCTTCGAGGAAAGTTTTTTTTTTCTCACCAAGATTCTGCACCATATCATACTACAAAATCAACTATAAAAAATAGCAGAAACATAAAAATGAAAAAATATATAAATAAATTTTCTTCCTTATGAGAAATAGCAACCATTACCTCGACTGTGCTCTTTGCAAATATTTTTTATGGGGATACTTAAAAAAACAATTAAATAGATGCAAAGTAAGAACACTTCAAGGGCTTCAAAAAGAAATCAAAGAGGAAGTTAGAATAATTCCCACAAAAATGTTCTAGAAAGTTTATTTAGCTTGTAAACGTTTGCGTAAATTATACTGTGTTAAAGAAAGCTACATTGAGAATTTCATGTAAATAACTTTATTCAACAAAAATGTATGATGCTCTGAAAATGGTCACATTATTTTTGAATCAACCGGTACAAAGTCCACGTTTTTTGCAACATTCTCGTTTCAAAATGGCTTTACAGCAGGAAAAAATGCAAGTTGTAGTTTGAATTATAGAATGTGAGTCTGCAACACACACATGGGCTGTGTAAATTTCGGACTACCTATAAACGAAGTCCACAATCTATAAATCGCATGAAAGATTTATGACGATAGAAAGCGTGATTTCAAAAATAAAATCTGGTATCCCTAGCAGAATCTGAGATGACATTATTCGTATGGATTTGATGTTTTGTTTACTGCTAAGAGTGCACACTCGTCAGCACTTATATGTTTGCCTAAAATTTTATTATTGTTAATTTGATCTACAAGAATCCTCTCAAAACTATATGAGATATTTGGAGAAATATAAATAAAAAGTAACTTATAAAATAGTTCAAGTTAAATTAAAGAGATCCTTTTTAAATTAAAATGATGTTAAAAATAACTTTAACGTAATTTATTTTAAAATTTATAATTTAGAATGAAAAAAATATCAAAAATTAAATAAAATAAAATAAATCCCTTATCTGTAGGAAAGAGCTACAATATTTAATTATTTAATTTTTAATTTTATCTCGAGCAAAATAAAGAAATAAGAAATGGGGAAAATAAGAAAGAAATTTCAGAATTTGTTTTATTCTGCTTTCAATAAAAATTATGCTTTGAATATAAAAGAAAAATAGATAAAATTCCTTTCTAAAAAAATTAATAAATATGTGCAACCTGCTTAAAAAATTGAAAAATAATGCGCAATTATTTTTATTACTTTGAATATATTTTGGTTTATTATAAATAAAATAATATATAAAAAATAAAAAGTAAAAAATAGGGAAGTCATCGCATTTTTATTTTTATTTAAAATATCCAGGGAACATTTTAAAATAGAAAATTTCTTCAGGTTTTGTCTTAGAAAAATTCTGAAAACCCCGCGTGCTCCTTTTGGATATTTAATACATAATACTTTTTTAGTTCCAGAAGAATAACTTATATGATTTGCCAAAGAAAACATGAGACAAAAGTGTAGAAAGGAACCTACGAATTTAAATTAAGCATAAATCATATTCAAGATGTTTATAGCATATCTTGGTCATTCTTTAAAAAAATTTCAATGAATAAAATCAAAATTTTACATTATACTTTTTAAGACATACTTATCATTCTTTCGAAAGATTTATGAAATTTCTATTGTTTTTTATAAAAAAAAATTAAGCTTTAAGTACTAATTGCCATTTTTTGAATAAAAAAAATTAGTATATAAAAATAATTTTCCTCATATTCTTTTTCACACTTTTCAAACTTGTTATGATGTTAATTTACATAAAAAATAAATATTTTTGAAACTTTTACTGCGATTTGACATCCTTATTTTTCTTTACAAAGCTGAAGTTTGAAAACAGGGAATGTTTTTCTAAGACACGCACAATTATTACTTTTACTTATTAAAAAAAACAGTGTCCAAATTTAGCAGAGCTTCACTTATTTAATAATTTTAAAATAGCTTACAATTTACAGCTAACACAAATATTACAAACTCTAAACATTTTAATGAAATAAATGTTTTTTAAACAATATGTACATTTCAGTTTTATTGATAATTACTTTATAAATGCTTTAAGAGAAGCTGTACATAAACTAAGCATGTGCTTCTCAAACTGAGTAAAATCTCTCCCTTAAATATGAAACCCTAAATTATATAATAAATGTGAGAGTTTATAGTTTAAAAGAAGAAACACAGAAAAAAAATGCATGTATTTATTTAGTTTAGAATATAGAATTTTTCGTTAAATTTCCTATCTGGATTTGATTTCCTTTTTTATTAACATTTGTACTCTGATTCAATACAAGAGCTATGGCAACGGATTTCGTAATTCTGAATCTCGATTAAATGACGAGGACATCTAATGACTTCATCAAAATACGACGAATTAAATAAGCAGGTCACGTCGTCAGAATGGACGAAGACCGCATCACTAAAAAAGTCTTCAATGCCCAACCAACAAGCGCACGAAGAAAGGGCAGGCCAAGTCTTAGATGGATTGATGGCCTAGAAAAGGATTTCCTAGTTTTAGGAACTAAGAATTGGAGAATACTAGCAGGAAGAAGGCTGGCCTGTGGAAAAGGGTTCTTGAGAAGGCCAAGACACATCCTGGGCTGTCGATCCATAGATGAAGGAAAGAATTTTTAAAAACAGCTATTTAAATAAATTTTACGTACTATATACATAGAATAATAATCAAACAAAAATCAAGGGCTATGGTCAGGGGTCGGACTCAGGGACCCCTTGTATGCGCCGCTGACAGTAGCCATAAGATTTCTGCCTCAAACAATTACAAATTTATTTTTTGCTGAGAATTTATAAGTTCTGATAAAGCGCAAGTATGAGTAAAATTGAAAAATACACCTGGTTTTTAACATCAATTACAGATGGAATACCTTAGGCAGGAATTGGAAAACCGTGGCTCTTTGCATCAATGGTTGATGCTCTTCAGTTTTTTACCATTGTATTTTTAAATAATAAGTATGTCTAATAAAAAATACTGTTTCCCTTTCTCTTTTTTCTGTATAGTTATTTATTGTAAAAATATACCTGCATTTGCATACACATTTAAATATGCAAATTTGATTAGCTTAAGATATTTAAGGTAGTTTTTTTTCTGTATTAAATTCGTTTTCCGTTAAAACAAAATTCATTGAGAATCAATGAAAATATTAGAATTAGTTACATAGCAAGAGAAATTCAAATTTTTAGTAAAAGTACAGCCTTTTGGGAAGAAATTCATTAAAGTGACTTCCAGCAGTGTTTACTTATTTTCGTAAAGAAGCTTGGTTGCATGAGTGGACAAGAGGTACATTTAAACAGCCATAAAAACATATTCCGTAATTTATGACAAACTTAAGAGTGTTAATAAAAAGAGTTTTGAAAGGCCGTTTGTATGCAAAAACAACTAAAACCATTTTAATTATTTATGTGAACATGATTTTTTTTTGAATAAAGCACTTAGAGTACTTTTGGTAAAGAATTGTGTTCACGAAGATTGAAAGTTAAATTCACAATTCTATGAAATGGTTGTATTTGCATTGAATCACAAAAACGTAAATACCTTCCATAGTTCTTAATTTTAAAGTGTTACTTATAGTATTTAAATACAATTTTATCGAAAGAAATATTTATTTAAACAGGGCAGTCTTGGTAGTTACCACTACCGAAGCCTCTCCTATGCAAGCGTATCCATGTAAATGGCTGTTTAATAATTTAACTACCTGTTTTCACTTATAAATTGGCTCTTCTGTCTCGAAAGTTTGCCAATCCTTGCCTTAAGGAACTTGACCCAATCGCTTTGCTCGTCTCCTTGCTTAAGAAAAGCATTCAATCGTTGCTAAAACAAGTACTGATGAGATTTCACGCATCAAGAACATCCTTCCTTTAAAAGGTGGGTCTTTCTAACGCCTATTCATTGCTAGGCCCTTCTCTGGAGTTGACACGCTTGGTGAGGGAATTGAGGGGAAGTTGAGAATCTTGACCTGGCTATCACAATCGTAGGTGAGATGAGAAATTTTCTACCTCAACCACAAAATTTCAAAGGAGATGTAAGTGCTATTGCAAATGAGAAAAGGGTATATCATACAGTCATTACCCCCTTTTTAATTAGCTGTCTTAGAACTTGAACAAGCTCAATGTGAGACCACAAGCGAATGCCAATTCATATCAGAAGTCAGCTTAATAGCCATAGAGACCTCATCTAGTAGTTCAAAACAGATCATGAATAAAGAGATGGTTTATCGAACAATAAGCAAATACCTTGATCAATCCAGTTAGAATTCATTAATATCTTCTCACATCAGCATACTAGGGATCCTCTTTGTCCATTCAGTGCCTAAGTGATTTGTGGTGCCATAGAATAGTTTTCTGTTCCGTTTGCTTTTCAATTAGGATCAGTGTGAAAAGCTAAATAATAGGGGAAATTCTTTGGCTGTAGTTTTGAACATATTTAAGACTCAGTGAAGATATTAAATAGACATCGATGCAGATGAGCTAAAATTTGAGTACGAATGCAGAGCAGGGACATTTCATTATTTAAACTACAGAAGTAATTAGTAGACTCTAAAAGAGATCGAGGGTGGACACTCATGCTGTCCAAACACTCATACGCTCTCTAGTGCATGCGTAGGATTTCAGTCGTTAAATCATTAATGCTTTGAAACGCTGAACTTTATAATCGTTAAAGTAGACTCAATGACAATATATACAATTCCTTAATTAAAAGGAAATTAAGAAATTTAATTGAGCATTACATAAATGTTATTTATGATTTTTTTAAGTTTAATTTAAGACTAATGAAGAAATAATTTTTTTTCTTTTAAAATAATTGGCGATTTGATAACACAGCTGCATATATTCTGACCAAAGAAATGCTTCAGTTGTAAGCAGAAAGAAACATTCCTTTTATTTCCTCCCAAAATATTCGTTATTTACAATAGCTATTGAACCGTAGTTCAAAATTATGAGATCCGTTGCCAACAGCCCTATTGTTACTTCAGAGAGCGACGTAAAATAAAATAAAGTAAATCAAACCGTTACTTAAAATTTTCCAGAAAACATTTTATAAAAATGGTTGAATTCTGGATTTTCTGCAATGTTCTTCACATAAAAACTGAGTCATTATACAAATTTACAATAGCATAAATATTAACTTTAGATAATATCACTATTAGATTGAAAATTCAATAAGAAAAACTCCACATATATAGCAGTTATTATGATATGAATGTTTTCTGATGAAAAATGCTAGACTTCCTGACATAGAATTTTGAAATTTGAACAAATTCAAATTTATGTATATAATTAAATTAACTTCATGCAATCGCGCGCATGCATAATTACTTTTAGATTACCAAATGGAAGGAGTGGATAATTTAAAATTAAATTTCTCTGCCAATTATCTCAGGGATAAGTACTTCTTTTTTAAAGGATTGAAAACTCTTTTTTGATACTTTTATATAAACTCATTTCAATATTTTTCATACCGAAAAGAGGTTTTTTCAAATAGGATGGTTTTTCTTTGTATTCATCAATTGTAGTATTATATCTATTCATATAAAATGTTTGCATTTTTTCTAAGGCTTAATTTAGTTGTGTTGACATATTCAACGTAATGTGACTAACTTTCAAATTCACTAAGATCATTAAATTTTAAGTTTGTTAGTTATTGATAACTTAATCTGACTTCTGAAATTTATGGAGGTCTACCTGTCGAAAATTTCACGCATTATGTACGATTTTGATAGAGTTTTTACATTGCACTCCAATATCCGCTGAAGCTCAAAAAATAAATTGTTTATTCAGTTACAAAATTATCTTGCCAATACTTCCAAAATTTTTTCATGAAAAAAGATGCAGAACATAAAAATTTTTTTATAAAAATAAACACTTCTCAAAACCTTAAAATTTTTTATAATTTATTGTTAACTTCTATTGCAGAATCATCTCATTGAATGGGATGAATACATTAAATAATTTTAACTGTTAGATATATTTTACAAAATAATTTGTCATTTTATAAAATGCTACATTAGATTTGTAACCTTATAATAAATTGAATTTCTATGAGTATTTTAAGCAAAAAAAGTATTAAATATGAGTGGAAGAATTCTGTTTTTAAGGGAAACTATAGGTTACAGTATAATAAAAAATCGCATTTAAAATCAAATAACAGCTTAAAAGGGGCTTGTTTTTTCAATAAAATAAAAAAAATTCTGGTTATGTGTTTCATAAACGATTAGTAACTAAATAACATATCAATCGTTTATTTCAAATTAAAAGTAACGTATGAAGGCACAGAGATTATAAATAAAATTTATAACAGAAAATCTAAGGATTAAAAGTATTTTTAAATGCTTTATAATTAATGAACTAAATATTCAGAATAAATTATTTTTTATGCATAAAAATACCTTCTAAGGCAATTAATTATAATAAAAATAATTCTAACTATTTATTTATGCTACAGTAATATTCCTAAATAGCTGTTAAGTTCAATTTAAAGACTTAATTACTCTTAAGTATAATGGTGATAAGGATAGGAACACCATGATAAATTAGTCTATTCAAAGAAATATATCTATTAATTTAAAGTTTGGCAAATAAACACACATGCTAACGCAACAAAACTGAATACTTGTTTGCACTGTATATATAAAATTCGATGATATTCAAAGATAATTTTGGTAAGCCGAAGTCTTTTATTTCAATGGTTTGCTCATTTTTATTTCTCTGGCGTATGAACCTTTAAACAAATTACGAAATTAGACTGAATAACATAATCACAGAATATAGTTAATACTTAATTTTATTAATATTTAATTATTTTCTAGCTTTGCTTTTTATAAAACTCAGTGGTTAGAACAAAAGTATTATAGCTTTATTTTTAATCTACTTCTCATGATTCAGTATTAATTATGTAATTTCTCATGAATCAAATATGAATTAAAAAAAGGAAATATGAAATCAAAAGCAATACATGAAAACGTACGAACATTTTTAAATATACTGAAAACAGCACTACTCAAATCAAACAATTTAATTCTTAGTGCTACTCCATGTTTCATATACGCACGGGTTCTATTCAATCTTTTCTTAAAAAACTAAGAAACTTTGAAAATTCTAAGAAGTTCATGAAGAATGCAACATGTAATCCTTGAAGATAAAAATTTAAATAAAAATGTTTGGATTCCCTTTTTAAAAATTTAATTTAATAATTTAGAACACATTTCATCGTTTTCTTTCGATGATATACTCTAATTTTAATTAATATATGAGAAACCTTTAGTAAACCAATAAATTAATTCCATAACAAAGGATTTTAATTTTCGATTTCTTACTATATTTCTACAAGGGAGAGAAAATACTCATATAAAGTTCATTAAATAATGTCATAACTGGAAATATATTTCTGGTATTGATGTAACAAAAAGAAATTTGCATGTAAGAAAAGATGATAAATCCAATTCCTTTTTAACCAGTCTGAGACGCCTTTTTAATAATAAGTTGTATTAAAAAATATCGATAGGACGCTACCAAAAGATATTTATATAAAGATGGTTTTCACAGAAATATTTTAAGGAGAATTAAATTGATTTTTTATAATATAAAATTAGACAAAAATTTTTATACTAAAAGTAGAATTAAGATTTATGTTTCATTTAATGAATAATGTGTTTGTGAAATACTTATTATTACGTTCAAATAAAGTTATTGTCAATTTACCCATGTCGATATTACATTCAGTACTGACATTTGAAGATTTTCCATAAAGGATATATATATGCATACATTAATATATAAGTAGTTAAGATGTGTGTTTTTGAATGATGATGATATTTGCAAATTATACATTGACATCCTTTATATTTAACAAAAAAATCTAGAACGCCAAAGAAGGCTTCTCAAAAATGAGTTAAAAATATTTTATGTTTAAAAAAAATTTTAAGTAGTACTTCTTCCTTTATTTGCTTTAAAACAGAGTTTGTTTCCTTATTTCTTAAAAGATTAATAATAATTTAAAATATTTAGAGATTAATTCAATAATTAATTTTAATTAATCCTGTTTCTAAATGATGAATATTTTTTTCCAAATAAAAGCTTCTTAATCTTATTATTAAATCCTACATTAGATTCCTCTTTTTATAAAACAGATTCAGACACATAAAATTGTAAAATTTATACTTATAAATTGTTTCTCCAGAAAAAAAAATTACAGTGAGGATCATGTTTCTCGAATTAAACGAATACAAAAAAAGAAAATAATAATGTGGATGTATTTAAAGAGGAGTTTTAGAAAAATTAAAATAGATTTAAAAACTTTTGTACAAAAATAAAAATTATTTCCTTTCCAAAACATTATTCCCTCAGAAAATCCTGTTGCTCACTCACCTCAAAGAGATAAAAGGGAGATTTAAAATAAGCCGTTAGATATATTTCAAGAGAAAGAGGTTGCTACATTTTATATGCGAGGGGAATTCTTATAGTATCCAATAACTTTTTCTTGTCTAAAATCTCCTACAATTGCTGTATTTATTTCCCATTTGGTCATAATGTTCCAACAAAGATTAATTTAATCCTTGTTTCTTCAGGCATTTATTGTATATTGTGCCTGCTAGATACTTAATCCACTCGTATATCCGTAGAGATATCAATATTTGTAATTATTTCTGCATAAAATTGTAAACTTTAGCTCAGCTTAAACATAATGAAGCAATTTTATTGAAGAATTTAAAGTGATATTGCAGTCACTTTAAGCAATACGTGTTGAATTATTCAACTCTCTATTTTTATTTGGAAGCAATTACTTTCTTATAAACAGAAAATCTCTCTCCAAATTTAAAAATTCTAAATATTTTATAACAGAAATAGAGGAATATATCTATTAAATATTAGAATACTTTTCAAAAATCTACAATACTTTAATATATATATATATATATATATATATATATATATATATATATATATATATATACATATTTATAGAATAAGATATTGCTTTTGCATATATAATAGAAAATTCGTACTGATTTCTAACATTTTATACTGAAACAAATATCAAATATGAACCAAAAATAATGAAAAGACTACAAAAATTTAAAATGAAATTTATTTTATTAATCACTTAAAAAAACAAAAGCCTTCAAATTAAATTTTAACTGCTAAAAATAAGAGAGTAAAATCCTAATTTTAAAAATCGACAAGTAATACGTTCATGCAATAAATTAGTACTATATAAAGGTACATTTATTTAATAAATCCTTGTATAAAGTTTTTAAACAATTACTAAGACTTTGCTATAATTTTGGACAACTCATTGTTAACACATGAGGTTAAAAACTAATAAATGTATCATACTATAGGAAAATTCATTATTATTGCTATATACATATTTTTATAATTAAAATGGTTTTTATTTGAACAATTATAATTCAATATTCCTCTAACTCATGTAAAATTTCAATAAATGTTCAAATTAATGATAAATTCTCGCAATTAATTTCAAATATAATCAAATATCACGTTTATGAGGTTAGATATATAAATTATGATTAAAAAATAGCCGATTCATGCTTATAAACGTTATTCAATCTTTTTAAAAACTCAGGCAAAGCGCCAGGACTTTAACCCCTTAAGCTTCTCACGCACGATCCAATCTTCCTGTTCCGTAAACTGCTTTTTTTCTTACGTTCTTATGATCCTTAACCCCATACACCCCCCTTCGAATTTCCTTGACTACTTTCTTACGCATAGAGAAAAAACAAAGTTCAACTACCGACCTTTAGAGACTTAAGAATAAGGTGTTCGTCTCAAAGGGGAATTTTTTGTCACTTGATTTTAGTTCCCACAAAATAGATTGTTATTGGTTGAGGACATTGACAGTAAGAAAGCGAAAACTTAACATTTTTATTCATTTCCAATACATTTGAAAACTGAAGTTAAATGTATGCATTCAATGCGAATTTCCGTAATATGTATTTCTTATTTAAACTTTTAATTTTATTTACGAAATTGGATTATTTATTTATTTATTTATTCTGCCTTATCCTTTATTTTATAAATTGTACATAGATATTAGATTTTTTTAACTTGAAAATTATATTCCTTATTGACATTTCAAATGTCTGAAATTTTTTTCCTCTTGTTTATAAATAGTAATATTTCTCTGAAATTATATATTTGAATTTAAGGAAAGATGCTTTTTTGAAGTACAAACTCATATTCATGACTAAAATTAAAAAAAACTGTTATAGTTCTTAAGTAATTTGTTAACATAGATATTTGTTAGTTTTTCATCAGAAAGTTTATATTCTAAATTTTTGGCTGTATATCCATTCCCTCATTTTTGATATTGAGACATTTTAAAATCATATATTAATTTTTTATAGTGCTTAAAAATTATTGATTTCTTTTTAGAGCTCTTCCTAACAATTATTATTTGTATTTCCCAACAAAAAAATATACAATTTCGCAATATAAATTATAGATGTGTAAAAAAGGAAATAGATTTTAAAACTGATTTCAAAAAGCCATTTTTAAAACAATACTTTAGTTAAAAATTACTACACACAATAATATGATCTAGTAAGAATAGCACCATACATAGAATTTAAGCTAACTATCTAAATTTATCTCTTATCTATCTTCATTACGCTGATATCTTTATATAATTGCACAAATACCATTAGATAAAAGACACATATATAAGAAAATTTACTATTATTTTGTTGAAAAAATATTTCATACTTATATATATATATATATGTATGTTAATGGTGAATTACCGTTAATAACCGTATAAAATATCCTGAGTGAGCCCCTATTACCTATGTTATTCGCAGGGTTTTTTAATGTTTTACTTAGAAATGAATTTTACTTAATTTATAAGTTAACTTCAATTTTCATCAAACATTAATTTTACGTGAGAGTTAATGAAATACTGAAACTTATCTTAATACACCTTTTCTATTATATAGGCTTAATTTTATCACTATACACCATCTCCATTATAGGCATGAAATACATCATTCTGAAATAACTCATGGTCCCTAACAAAATATAATATTACTTGAGTATCTTACAATATTCTTGTAAGACAAAATATTTTTCCCTGTGATAAACTGCCAAGCAAGCTTTCAGTTTGAGGAGTAGAAAATTATCCTACCATTTTCAGTTATTTTTACCAGATAAAGGATTCATTGAAAAGTTACAAACTACATATAGGACTTATAATTTAAGATTTTTTTCATATATGTAAGACATAAAGCGCTTTAAAATATGTCCACAAATTTTTACTCAATGTTTTGAACAAATTTTTTTTTTAAAAAAGTGGCTCAGTTTCTTGACATATTTTAAAGCATTTTAACTTTTTAAAAAAAATATGTTAAATATATGAATAAAAATCTTAAATTATAAGTCCTATATGTAGTTTGTAACTTTTCAATGAATCCTTTATGTGGTAAAAAATAACTGAAAATGGTAGGATAAATTTCTACTCCTTAAACTGAAAACTTGCTTAGCAGTTATCACAGGGAAAAATATTTTATCTTACAAGAATATTGTAAGATACTCAAGTAATATATTTTGTTAGGGACCATGAGTAATTTCAGAATGATGTATTTCTTGCCTATAATGGAGATGGTGTATAGTGATAAAATTAAGCCTATATAATAGAAAAGGTGTATTAAGATAAGTTTCAGTATTTCATTAACTCTCACGTAATATTAATGTTTGATGAAAATTGAAGTTAACTTATAAATTAAGTAAAATTTGATTAAGGCTTAAAAACCGGGTTTTTCTTTGTTTTTTTTTGCTAAAAAAATTTTTCTTTACCTTGAAAGCAGGTTTTCCGAAAAACCCAAAGAGAAACCTAAATTGTCTTTTCGAGATAAATAATTTTATTTGTCTAATGTTATTCATGAAGTATTTATATTGTAATTTATTTCAATTTAATTTAAAATAAAAAGCATATTGTGTAAATGAACGAGAGGTGTTTAAATAGTAAAGAAAAAATATTATGGTTAAAGAAGTAGATTTAGGGGGTCAAATTAATTTAAAAAAACCGAGGGTAAAAAAAAAACATTTTTACAACATGGTACAGATTTTTTACTGTAACAACTGCGAAAATACTAAGTTTTCATAAATAAATAGCCTGCATGTGTAGTATAATATATATTGAATTTTAAGTAAAAAACTAAATACATCGATTCAATGCACGTTAACAGGCAGTTTTTTGATCGATAATAATTTCTGTACCTTACTATGTTAATGAATGAAATATGACCTGTTGGTCAAATTAATTTTTCTTAAATATTATTTTATTGAAAAAACAAGATATATAAGCTACGTTTTACGTTACTTTTCTATTATTTTGACAGAATGAATTATTGATAATAAAGTTATGATATTTTTAAAAGTGTATTGCTATTTATTTTACATACTTCGTAGGAAATTTCAGTTGCTTAATTATATGCTATACACTTATTTATACCCCTTGGTTTCAGCTTCACCATATTTAAGTTAGGTTTCGTATATATTTAAAATATTAGACAATCTTTGAACTTTATTTTTAAAAAAAACTAAAAACCGGTTTTCGAAATTTTATCGATTTTTTTCAATTCCTAGTATCGATGCAATTATTAGAATTTGAATATATTTCAATATTTTTAAGTGTTCACAATTTAGGTGAACAATTAAATATTTTAACTAAATAGCTTTAAGCTTGCTTATATAGCGAGATAATACATAAAACAGAGATTTATTAAAATTTGGAGTAGACAGCGTGCATTTAATTTTAAATTTGATATAATTAAAAATGCTAAACATATCGTTTATCTAGAATTGAATTCAATCATTTAAATGCTAGAATAGTTATTCGGTTTTATTTTCCGCTGCACAATTCGGAGCAAAAGTAAACAGTATTTTGATTTCGCAGAATTACCTGAAATATTCTTACAAAACCAAAAACTTAAGACTTTAGCCTATCCTCGATCATTTAATAGTTTACATGTGATATTTAAACATTTTATTACAAATTCGGATGTTACATTAAAATTTACGGAAGTATTTTTACATAATAAGCAATTTAACTTTTAGAACATGAATCCAACTTAATAAAAATCTTTATTATCAAATTCTACATGAATACTGAATTTAAATTGAAAATGTGATGCAATATTCGTAGCTTTTTGAAATTTTTTGATGATTAAGAACCTTTTTCAATCAGACTTTTCATTTGTGTACGTCGGAATGCATTTTAAAACGTAGGAATGCACGAATATTGTATACATATTTGAAAGCAAAACATAAAAATCCATAAGCAAATAATAAATTTTCACTGTTAAATTTTATCGAAAAAAGGCCGAAATAAATGCATGGTCAAAATAAATTTTTAAAAAGTAATGTAAAAAAATAATAAATACACACACACACATGCATTACGTATTACTCATACATAATGAACATATTATTTTTCAGTTAATATCAGTAATATAGTAGCTAAGATTTAGACAAATATATCGGTAACAAATAAATATAATCACATTTGAAAGATAGATATATTTACACATGTATTCTACAAATATCAACAATAGACGCAATGTATTTTCTATCCTCATATTTAAGTTCTTAGAAAATATAAACTCTGTCTTAACAGCTTTTAAATTTCCTTTATTAGTAGTAGCAGTCATCACTTAATATTTGAAGAACACAAATAGCTAAAATATTCAATTAGTCCAATTAAATTTCTTTTTAAAAAAGCATAGGAACGTCTAGCAACAAACATCCCCAGTAATTGATACTCGTATTTCTCAACTTAAAAAATAAATACACAATAAAAATCGCAGGTGTTCATTAAGTCTAAGCTTTATATGTGTTATTATACGCTAATAGCTATTTTATTCTTCTTTTATTGTAGCTATTTGATTTAGCAACAGGGGGCTGATTTATTCTTAGTGGAATATTTTAAGTAGTTAATATGTCATTGCAGTTGTATGTACTGTTGTTAGTTCTTTCTGAGAATGGTTTATATGAAAACAGTTATGTATATAATTCTTAAATGTGTCTAAAAGGAATTGATTCCATCAAAGGTTTTCATTAATGGAATATTCTTATTTTTGGATCCCAATACAAAAATATATAATTTTGCATTTCTTTAATAAGTTATTGGTACTCAAAATTCATTCAGTTTTCGATGTAAACCTTACTACTTTCTGTAGACTAGAAATTACTCTTCTAAAAATATTTTATTATTTCTGTTCTTTTCTAGAAACTATAGATTTGTAACTGAAATCGTTTGAAACAACTTCAAATCCTATATGCAGAAAAGTATACACTACAATAAAGAATCTTAATAAAACCGTACTGCACACACAATACAAGTTTTTTCTAAAATGCCTTCTTCCATATTTAAAATTATATTAATAAAATAAAATTATATTTACTACTTATCTAATAAATCAAGTTAGACTGTTAACTTCTATATAATAAATTATGAGATACGTTTTAAATCAAAAGACAAAATTCTTTAATGTGAATGAAACATATGAAAATATTAGTTGTTGGTTTCTTTTCTGTTTAACTGCTCGCTGTAGCATTTTATTATGAATATAATATTTCTTTAACTGTAAACTAAAAAAAAATAAAAAAAAAAAAAAAACCCGGGAAAAAATTATTATTTTAAATTTTTAATTTTCAATCGTTTACACTAAAATAATCCTCCCAACATGTATTTATCAAGGTAATTAATAAAAATACTTTAATACACGAATATAAAATTTTATGATTCTTAAAATTAAGTATTAAAATTAACATAAAAGACTTTTTTTATTTCTAATTTTAATAATTTTAAACAAAGAAAAGTTGCATAAAATATAAATTTTATCAGTATTTTATAATTGTTCTATTCTAAAAACATTTTTCTATGAATCATCCAATTTAAAAAATAAATTTTCAAAAATTCATAATTTGAATATAATTATGAGGCGTATTAATTTAAAGTGCATACTTCCCCGGAAATTTTTAAAACTATTCTTATACGTAAATCAATTTTTCTTTTATTATTATATGGCGACATCAAGTACAATAAATAACCCAGCATTTTCAACTTTATTTTAAAAATGATTTACAAATCCCCACTCTCATTAAAAGGTTCTTATTTGCAAAATCCTGACATAAAATAATGTTCGAAATTAGGGATCAAAAAGAAGAGAACAAGAAAAATATTCTTCTCAGTACGAAAGTTAGAGAAAATTACAAAATTTGTGTTTTACTAATACCCCTTATATACTCAAGTCTTTAGCAAAAACTTTTGAAAGGGGGGAGGGAAAAGTTATGAAACTTCAAAGCGCCCTCTGTCGGCAAAATACTTTGCAGTCGCTTCCGATAAATTGAGAAGCTTAAAGCAGGAAAATATCAACCAAATCGATTCATAGTAGTTTGAGATAAACAAAAGGAATATAACTATGGAGGTGATCTTCGATAAACACTCTTACTAATAAGAATACAAGAAAGAATGAAAAAAAATGAAATTTTGCATCATAAGTAAACAACTCTTTTTGAATTAGTCAGTGGTCTTATGTTAAACGTTTTCATATCAATAGACATCAGGCCGAAAGAAAGAAAATAATATTCATTCTTAAAAGTGGAAATAATAGATTTAAATTAGCTGTATGCAAATATGCATTAATGTTTCTTGAGAATTTCGTAAAAATCCTGGAAGGTTATCCTTTTGTAATGCAAGTTAACAAAGAAGTTAAGCCGATGGGACAAAGAAATCAAACAAGGTATTTTTAAGAAAATAAAACCTATTTAATATGCACTAAGCTAGCGGGGGAAAAAATCACTTTGAAAATAAGGTAATATATACAAAAAGCAATAAAAAAATTACTTAAGTGAAACAATCAACAAGGGAAAACTGCATAGCCTAAACATATGTAAAATGGCTTGCCATTTATTATGGTTTTAACGTAATGAATCAAATAGATGGTATTTTTCATAATAAATAAAATGAAGAGAAAATCAAGTTTCTGTGTATTTCTGGGAGGCTAACACTGTATGTAGTCAAAATAATCTTTTCATTTAATCCCTCAAGAGCCCAGAAAGACATCATTCCTACTCAAAGCCTAATCAATATAACAAGAAACAAGTTTTATAATATATTACGTAGCCTGAAGCAGGAGAAAACGAATAGAAAACAGAATAAAAGAAAGACGACGAAGAAAAAAATGATAGTATGGAGGATGGAAAAATATAAAAATAAAAAAGTCACCTCATTATAATAACAAATGACTTGGAGCTGTAAGATTTCTTTCAGGTTTGAACGCTAAATTCATTAATATCATTCGCTCAGTAAAGAAGCAGGCAAGTGAAAAAAAGTTGCACAAAATAATGAGAAAGTTCTTTCGGGGGTGAAAATAAGGAAGAATTGATTTGACGAGAACCCTAGAGGAACGAACAGTTTCGGAGAAAGAAGGCATTTTTCTCTAGTTTACATTCGGGAACCACGAAAGAATAAAAAGAAAGCGATCTCTTATCCTCTGGCGTGCGTTGTTCTAGTAGTTTTGAAGAAATAAAAATTCTCTTCAACCCCTTCTTCTCCGCTTACCCCCTTCCTCTTCCCAGTATAGAAGAGAAATGCGCTGAAAGAAAACGACGAGTTGAAGTGAATGGGGAGAAGCTGTGATGAGCTGGGGGGAGGAAGTTTAGAAACCGTGTTCTCCACTCTTAAAAGATCCAGCTCCCACAACGGTATGGCAGATAAAAGAATGAAGCGAAAATTTAAATTACCAGAGACAGAAGGGACGTAGAGGAGAAAGATATAAAAGGTTAAAAAGGATGAAAAAACGCGCCGCTGGAAATTAAAAGAGGAAAGATAGTAAACACGGCATGCAAAGACATGTAAGAGTGGAGTGAACGAAAAATCAATGCTGGTGCCACGCGCTTCTAAGCTCTCTAATTAAAGACTTCGTAAAAGATATTCACGAGAAAGGAAAGAAGAATTTTTTTTCGCTCCTTTAAATTCGGGCTCTGTATTTATTGACCGCGAAACATCCAGATCGTTAAGATTACCCCCCCCCCCCCTTTGAATCCCTTAAAAACAAGAAAAATGAGAGGAGGGAAAAAAGAAAAGCCTTGTAAGCCCTTTTCACAAACAAAACAAATCGTTTTTAATAAAAAAAAAGTTTCTTCTGAGAAAAATGGCTCGTAATTAAAAATATAATTAGCAAAAGGCCGACTTTTATGCTGGCAGCTACCCGTTTTGCAAAGCCTTAACGGCTGGTATTTGTCGCCTGGTTGGAAAAAGGGGGAAAAAAGAGGAAAAAATAACAACCTCCGAAAAGCCTCGTTCCGGATAATAAACACAGAAAGGATTTTCTGGAAAAGCCCATTGTCTCCCTAGTTTATAGAAGCGGAGAAAGTTAACGTACTTTTAATTAGAAAAGAGCTCGTTAAAAGAAAGACATATGCAAAAATCAATATTTACTAGCGCAGAAGCATACCCATCAAAAGCAGTGTTTACTCAGAACATAAACAATTTCTGTAGGATGAGAAAACCAAAAAAAAAAATCTACAGAAGAGAGTTTATGATTTAGCACGATCCGCTTATGAAACAGACATTTTCGATGTAATGAAGTATAAATAGGAAAACACAAAAATTTTTGCTTGACTTAAAACAAAACTAACTTATATGATTTTGAAAATAGATGCTAGCTTGTGTGTATACCTAACGACATTTTAATGCTACGCTCTACCTACGCTTTCTTTTTTTTGTGTGCATCATTCAAAAACTAATTATGTGTTCCGTTCCCATTTTATTGTCCCTCTTTACATCTCAACTATAATTTGTAACTTTATTATTGTATCGCATTGAGGTGTAATAAAATGTTTTACGGCATACTTAAATGACTATTCGATTTCTTTTTAAAAAGACGTTTAACTCTCAATCGAAAGAGCTCTGAGATATCTTTGCTTTTCTACCTGACACTGCAGCCTTGCGTAAAAAATCATCTTTTCACCCCTATCTGACTTCAAGTTGAATTTTTTAAAAAGTAAACTTTGGATGCGTAGGCCTTATAACTAAATTATGTTACATAAATTATTTTTTATGAAATGGGCAGATCAATAAAATGATTATATTTTAATTAACTATGATTAATACGCTATATTTAACTGTAATACAAATTCTTTTTTAAAGCAATAGAAATATGAGACCTAGCATATGGTGTTCTTACAAAAAAGACGCAAATTTTAAAGCAAAACTTTAAGAAGATTGATTTTTATATTTTTATTTCGAATATATTTCAGTTTATAGGGTAATAAGAATTATTTTGTTTTTCTTGTTTTGCCATTTATATTTTACTATTTAGGTTTTTTTTAAGTTGTGCCATTTATGTTTTATTATCTATGTTTATATATTTTTATTTTATCATTTCTCGTTTATTTTTTCTTATTTAATTTTTTAAAATTTTATCACTCTTTATATTTATTTTATATTATTTTTTTCTATTCATATGCTTTATTTTTAAATTTTTTATGACTTTTTATTGTTCTATTTTTCATTATCTATGCTTTTAAATATTTATGTTTAAATATTTTTTATATTTTTTACTATGCATTTTTTATTGTTTTTGATTTTTGTGTGTGAGAATTAAGTTGTAAAAATTTTAATTATTTACAAAAATAGTGAAATTTGCGCGTAAAAGGTTATAAAACACACTCCTAGCTTTAATTTTAAAAAAAACTTAGGTTCAACCTCACTAAACATTTACATTTTGCCCTTTTCTGTCGTTAATTAAATTTCTTCAACTTTTTTTAACTTCAAAATTAAGGATGAGCTTCATTATTTAACTCTACATCAAGATTATTATAAATTAAGTAAGTTAATTATGCTTTTGCACTTCACAGGGCGACCCTGCATACTTTTTTAGATTATTTTTTGAATATAGAAATAATATCCGTAATTGAATTTATATACATGTAAAGATCAAAGTTACATCTGCCTATGTTTGATGAAAATGAGTAAATAAAGTAATTCATCATTAATATTGTAACACATAATTATAGGTTAGAAGCAAATATTAAGAAGAAATAATTAATTTAATTATGAAATTAGCATTAACAAATTGAACCATTTATCAGAATCAGACGTACAGAAGTTTTCGATGAGTGGCTTCTTGTTTTAATTTAATTGTTTTCATTTTATTCTGCTTACCATTTTTAGAAACATCGAGTGTAATTCAGTACACTGAAAAATTCTGCTTTGGGGATAGTTCGTAGTGTTTAGATTTTTTTATTGGCCCTTTAATAGGCACTCTTTTATGCAATTATTCTAAATTATTAACTGACAATGATAAAAAACGCTGTAATAATTAGAACTGATTGAAATCGCCTTTCATTTATGATTTTATTTCATTCAATTTAACTTAAATTTTAAATTTCATCAACCGGTTAAATGTGGCGCCCCCCTTTTGAGAGCGTGCAACTATGTTTGTCACAGAAATCGAGTGATGACGAGTATACTCGTCAATCACAAAGTATGTGTCGCTGTTAAAACATTGTATCAAAATGGGGTAGGTATATTTTATAAAATTGGCAACTTTATTATTTGTAATTATTTATTTGGTTAACATAAACATATATATTACATACATATTACTGGAAAAACGTAAGAAGAATTACACATATAAAGAACACATATAAAGGTAATAATTTAAAAAAACAGGTAAAAATCAACTTTCCAACTTTTGCCCCTTTTAGGCTAATATTTATCTACAAAAAATTATCATTGTACATAAATAACGAACTTACATGCTATTTCAGCTGATGCATAAGGATACGCATGAGGTCAACAAAAATTTTTCCTATTTTTTATTTATTTGTTTTACTCCAGGCTGGTCTCAGAATATTCAAAGCATCTTGAGATTTGTTTGGTTTTTTTAAAAAAAATAACGATTTAAATATCTAATGGTCACTATTTCTTACACATGTCGAGTATACCTGTCAGCCATAGTTAGCTGGTTAATTCAGTATTGACTTTATGACAGTTACTTTTCTTATAATACTAGCAATTTGATTAAAAATGTATAACATATTTTTACTACTATTCTACTTTTGTTACGAGACAAAAAAAAATGTACAATAGTTTTATGTATTTCGGTACTTTCGATCAATGAGCATACATAACAGTTTATTGTTTCTGAATTTGCTATATATATCTTCAATTTCTCTTCCATGATAATATCTCAAGGAAGATACTTTAAACATTTGCTTCATTTAAATTTCTTGTCAATAACTTGGTCACACAATGATATTAAAAATCTGGTTCAGATTGAAATGAAAAGAACTGAACGAAATAAGAAGTATTGTTGTTTACTCTACACACAACAATTGCATTATCCAAAAACGATTTTGCTTGTCACAATAACATAATCCTTGTAGATGAATGCGAGAAACAGGGAGGAGAAGAAAAATATACGAGTTTAAACTAAACGTTTTGCTTCACTACTAGTCGTAAAACGAATGACATAGCGGAATAATCTCTTTCATTGTAGGAAGTATTCTTTGAATTCCATGAATCCCTTTTCTTCTTTGTGAAATGTCATACTTCAACAATATTCTGGAAATTTCGTCACTCGTCAAGTTTCATGTTTTATCTCAGAAAATTATACTTTTTGAAAGTAAAGTCTTTGTTTTGTTTGCTTTCGCCTCTGAAACGGTCTCTCCATTGTTGAGACCTATTTCATGCAAATCTACTTCGTTCTAATGCAAATTAACTCGAGTTCACAGATTAACGCACAGAAAGTCTCAAAGTATTCTCACTGCAAAATTTATTATGTCACTCGTGTATTCTTCATAATGAGATTTTAAAAGAAAAAAAAATGTGTTGAAATTCGTGTTATATTTTCAGAATAGCGACTTAATTAAATTGCATTTTGTAAAGATGAGTTTTTTGGTGTTTTTTATTATTGTTCTGTCAAGTGCATTGTCGTGAAAGAACTTTATATGAATGTAGAAATAAGTAAGTGAACATGTGGTTAATTAAGCAAAAATTAAAAATTTATTTTTTAAATCCCCATTGTTTATTTTTAATTTTTTTAATTAAGATTCTAAGAACTGAAAACAAATTTCTTTTTAGATTATAAGTGTCTTTTAAATTAGAGATATAGTTAATTAAATTTTTAGTTGAAAAAAATAACAAAAGGAGGTCAAAAAATTTTAATGTGCTAATCATAGTTTACATATATATTTTTTTAATTCTCACTCAAATAACTCAAAATGCAATTAAGAAAACAAGGCTGAAAAATAACGTTTACATTTCTTTATATACAGTTATAGTTAAATATCAATTATAAACTTAATAAATAGATTATTTCTTTCTCAGTTTTATATAAGTATAGTAAAATGGTGTGTATGAAATTAATTATTTTTATTTAAAAATTATATTGAAAAAAAATATATACTGTTCAATATACAGCACATAAACAAAATGTAATGTTAATAAATCTTTCAATAATTTTTATTAAATAAAAATGAAAATAATATATATAAGTGCGTTTTAAAAGATATTTTGAATACTATCTTGATACCTTTGCAGAATTTTGGAATTTTTGATTCATATTCAAAATACCTATAAGCTCAAGTATTTATGAGTAAGGGTATATCACATATAGACTATATAAAATATTTTAAAAAACTATATCGATGATCAGAGCTCAGTAATAGGAATAGTAGATTTTTCGTAAATATATTACAGTCAATTACTGATAAATTTTGCTTTGATATCTAGTATGCGTTTGAATAAATATTCAATATATTTGTTAGCTTAAAAAATTAATGAACCTTTTTTTAAAAATGTTTTATAGGATTTAAGACCATATAAGTAAAACAAACTACATAACTGCGTGTAATAAACAAGATTTTATATATGTATAAAAGATATTCGTTATTCATAGTATTCGAATATATTATATAATTTTACATTGAAATGTGCACTCAAAAATGTACTTAGCACATTCAAAAACGGCCGTAAATTAAATCATAAATAAATTTAATAAGCTAATTTCTGCATGGAAAAGGAGTTTTTTAAGAGCAACAAGTTGGAAGCTGGATATGATGAATGATAGTTATTCACAGTCCTTTGATGACAAGGTAAGCATATAATTATTTTTATTCGAATAATTTTTCAAATTAATTTAAACCAAAAGTTATTTAATACGAACTGCTTTAAAATAAATGTCTTAATTTTAAACCAATCGTGATCTTGAATAATCTAACACAAACATGTTGACATTCCTCTTTGTGTGTTAGGCGAAAAAGAAGAGACAACACATCCAACACTAACTTTATTCTGCCTCCTCTTGATTTTTGATATTTTTCTAAAAACGCTCGCTTAAATTCCAACTCCATTCTTCTCGTATGCATCACATTTGAAACCTCTTGCCCGCTTGTTATTAAACTAGAGAAGCAAATTCTAGCAACAGCAAATAAAAATGAATTTTGCATCCGTTGTCAGACGCATCCTCTAAAGCATTCTAGTAGAGATTTTCTTTTCTGCTTATGAAAGTCCCTTTTGCATCTGACAGAAAAGGGGGTCCTTCTTTGAAGTAAAAAAAAAATATGTGTATGTATATATATACCACTAGACGAACCCTGAAAAGTGCGCTTGCGGAGCAAGCAGACGCGTGTTGCCATGAAAACCTCTAGAAGACATTAACTCCTGTTTCTAGAATCCGATGCCGCGCATTCTGAAAACGAGAAAAGGGAAAACTGAAACTAAAAAAAAATATCCCCAGTCTTTTTCCTGTGTTGGTTGAGGTTTCCGAATTTTCTCTCGGAGAAGTGAAAGGCAAGAGAGGGAACAAAACAAATGAATATTTTGCAGTGCTAACCATTTCGTTTAGCGTTAAACACAGGGTCTCTTTGGTGATTGCATACGCGTTATGCAAATGGGGACAATTATGTACCGGTTTCTGGAAAATGTGCTTTTGCACGTGAGGAGATCCTATGACGTCATGATCCGCCTTACAATCCACGCACGCTTCTACATTCCCTAAGATCGGCCTCAAATTAAATAATGGGAATTTTATTCCGGAATTAGATGAAAGGAGCAAGATTTTTCCTGTAAAACGTGATCCCCATTTTCCCGTTGCCTTTTATGCACGAACTAAAGCTCTCGAACCCTGAAGGAGTTTTTTCGCCTAACTTTCCTCTTTTCCCGCCTACCTTTCTACTATGGGTTACCGAAGGAATTCAGATTCTCTAGAAAGGCACAGAAAAGTCACCCGCAAAATTAGTGGGCTTCAAAGTGACCCCTGTTTACAAATTCACGACTTGCCTATCCGGAGGTTATGCAAAGCGGCGAACGCTTTCCAAAATGAAAATAAGACGGTGTTAAAAAATGTTGTTTCGGGCGTGGGTGCAATCTAAATGTTCGGATGAGATGGTTATTCATTTATGTTAGCTTAATGGATAATCTAATGCATTTATGGCTGCATCACATCAAAATAACGATTGGTAACGGCAGGAAGAGAACGAAAAAATGCTACCGCTAATACGATGGAAATACATTACTGCTTTTAACGATGATTTGGTGAAATGGATCGAGCAAATTTGTCTTAAAAAAGTCGAGGCTGAAAAACTGCATATCAGAACTATTACTTTGCTGTACTGTTCGCAACAATGCGATTTTTGGAATGCATTTTCTTTTAAAAGAACCTTTTTACAAAATTTCCCAAAAATGTGAAAGATTTCAATGTCTTTAAGCAATGCTTTTTAACCCGCTTCGTATGTAGGGTGGAAAATTACATTTTTGAATAACAAATATAATACAGAAACTTAAAATCCTGAAAAGTGTGCTTTATTATTTATTTCTAACACTACCACTACTTCCTTTCCTTTGTCTGTGATTTAAAGTATTTTCTATTTAAAATTAGTTTTTTTAAACATTTTATAAGAAATTATACCAAGTTGAAAATGAAATGTATTTTTTTTCTTAATTTTTATTTATTTTCAATTCATTAAAACAATTGTATCAAATCTAATTTAACTAATAGAAATCTACTAACCGCATCATTTATGAATTTTCCCTTTCATTTCATAATTTATTATACTTTTCCTCTAGAACAATCAAAGGCGTGTTCAAAATCATAACTAAGTTGTAAATATAACTGTAAATAATTTTTATTACCTATGAAATAATGTCAGAGAAAAAAGAACTAAGGAGAAAGAGTAAAGGTCATTGCTCTTTATAATCCTTTTCGAAAATTTGGAATGAAAGCAGTTACAAATGGGTGTATAAAATCCATTTAAAAATATTTAAGTATCATAGATTTTCATTTATTTTCAATTCCTTAAAAACAATTGCATTAAAAAAAATAGATTAACTATTAAAATTCTGCAAACCGTGCTTAGGATTTCTATCCCTTTCATTTCATTTATAATATTTTTCCTTTTAAACAGTCAAAGAAGTATTCAAAAGTGTAATTAAGCCGTAAAAATAACTGTAGATTTGCAATACAGTGTCAGAAGAAAGAACTACGAATGAAGGGTAAAGGTCATTGCTCTATATCCTCTTTTTTCGAAAATTAGGAATAAAAATAGACACGAATGTGTGTATGAAATCCATTTAAAGGCGTTTAAAAATCTTATATTTAAACTAAAAAATTGCGTAGGCCATTAAGATAACAATCAGGAAATTTTTAAAAAACTAAATAGTCTCATTCTTAAAACTTTACTTGCTTCTTAACTTTAAAATATTGTGCAAAAGTAAGGCATATTAATTAAAAAAAAACAAAAACAAAATAAGTTTTACTAATTAAATATTATAAAAATAAATTTAAAAATTCTTTTCAAATAACAAAAATAATTTATTTATTTTGGTCGCCTGCTTTTTTTGGCATAAACAACATACTTTAATTTAAAAGACAATAGAATAAAATCAATTAGTCTTACTCAAATAATTTTGTGAAAAAAAGAGAATAATCATGAAAAAATAGCCTAATTTTTTTTTCAATTTAGTATAAAAATTATCTCTTGGCTTTCTATTTATGGATCCTTAAAGCTCAACAGGTGCACAACGCGATCAACTAAGGGGTTACTATCTATGAATCAATATTATTTTCTGAAGTAAAGTTCAAACATAAAATTTTTTTCAAGCTAGGTTATGTGAACAGCGCAACCCTTACTTTACTTGAGGATTTAATCTTCCCGGGTACTATTTTTTATGTGTCTACGCAGTCTTTCCTTGAGAAAGGGGCCCCTTTCTTACAAGTTCACTACATGGGTCCCAAGGTTCCCATTCAGGTACTCTCATCTCTCTCTCTCTCTTCACCCTTTTCTTACTTCAACGCACCTCCACGTCCCTTTTAAAAAAGACCCCTTTTCTGTGTATTGAACAGTTATTCTATTTTTTTTTTTTATTTAAGACTAAGAATGTTTATAAAAAGTAATTTCCCATGCTCATGGAGTTCATCGGCCTGACTTGAGACATTTTCCTTATCAATATTGAAGCGGTCGATGACATCGTATTATCAATACATCGAAATAATTAATTTTTTTTAAAAAAAAATACAATCTTCGTAAATTTTTAAATTTTTATTTTAATGCAATAAACTAAAAATTCCTTGCTGATTCTATTGCTGATGATTGACAAGTGAGAATTTTTACTAATAGGTCATTGATCTCAAGTGATGAAACTACCGAATTAAAACTCTTATAAGTTTTAGAAATTGCTCTTGGAAATTGATGATTAATTTTCATTGAAATTGAAAAAAATTATGGTGAACTATATTGTGAAAATATATTTTAAGACCACTTTTCGATAAAACACTAAAAGCTCAATGTGTGTGCGTGTTGTGTGTGGCAATTTTCTAAAACATTTAACATTTGTAAATAAACATATATTCACTTGATATCAACAAAGTAAAATTTTAAAGGAAATGTGTGAACAATATCATTAAAAATTTTTAATCTCTAGGTTTAATCTATTTTAAATTGTGTTTTAGCATTTAAGTGTAATTGGGTAAAATTTAGAAATGTCAGAAAAATCTCAGATAATTTTTATTCATTAAAATTATTTCCTGTAGTTTTATGAAATGAAATATATATTAATTCCTTTTTGCGTGTATTTAGATCTTGGTGAAAGTTATCATTAAAAAGGACTTAAAATTAGAAATTCAAATTTCAAAATTTGCATTTTAGCTGTAATTATAATAAAGCATGAGTATTTAAAAGTGTGTCAAGTACAATTCACTAATTCATTCTCTCTTTATATATATATTCAATTTTTTTTTAAAAAATTCTAAATTAAATTAGTTTTGTCTGTTCTAATACAAGTAAATGTATTTTGAGTAAAGTAATGAGTTCATTATCATTATTTTATCAATGCTATGTGCTTAAAAGCAATCTATGGAATTATAAATTTTCAGTGTGAGAATATTTTAATTGTGTACTTTAATATATTTATATATATATATATATATATATATATATATATATATATATATATATATATATATATATATAAACTTGTCTAGTCTTAAGTATTATTTATTGCATGCAGATATGCTTTTAAGATTTAACCAAGAAGGAGTCAATAAATGAATATAATTTTTTTAATTTAGTCTTTCATTAATAAATAATTGAGTTCATTTCCAATTTGATTGTAAGCTAAAGTAGCTTGATTTTAAAAGAAATACCTTTAGTACAGATTTTGGTTTTTTTTATTACAATGAATAAATCAGTTTATAAAAACTAAAAAACATGTATTTCATCTAATTATTTCTTTCTTATTTGATATCGTGTTGATTTAATTCGCTAATACATTAAAAAGTATAAGTACAAACCCTAGAAAAAATTGGTTTAACAATCTTTGAAAAGTCTATAATGAAATTAATTTTCTAATTTTTTTTTTGATGGTGAGTAGATCTTCAAAGACAATTGCGAATTATTCGACATTGATTTTAATTCCAATTATATGTCTTAAAGTATTATGATGAAGGCAATTGAAATTTAATATTTAAATAAGGTTTTACAAAGATAATATTTTTGTAGTAATTTCTAACTATTGTTCAGTTGAAAATTTAATTTTTCAAATAGAGTGAAGCAAGAATTTAAACACCATCCAAGGGAAATAATAGAAAAATTTTGTAAATTCTACATATTTCAGTCAAGCATTAAATCTAAATAAGCTTTCAAGATCAAAACTTTGGTTGACACAATATTTTTAGATTTTAATTTGCTCAATATTTTTTTTAAAACTGCCCAAAAATACTGTTGAAAATCATCAAATTTTCACCTTTAACAATTAACCAGAGTGGGAAACTAAAAAGACAATGCTTGCTTTTTAACATTAAGGGGGTCCGGCACATGAATTTTTAAAGAATTATCAATTTTCACTTTTTTATATTTTCTAAGAGTTCAAATATTTCTGTTTAAAATGATATATGATATGAGGAAATACTATAATTGGAAGTATTTTTATTTATTTTTTAAATGAAGATACTCCTTGACGCGCATCAATTGAGCTCTGCTAGGAGTACCTGTGTTTCTCTTTGCATAAGTTTCTAATGAGTGCGAATCCATATGATGTTCAGGTGGAAAAATTAGAGTGTATTGGGTTTATTCAAAAGTGTATGATTGCACGGAATGGTGTTAATAACACCATATGGTCAGTGATTCCAAGATCAACATTTGTGGAGTTAAAAACTCTAAAATTAGGCATAAATACGGCTATTGCACGGTTCAATGGGAGTCATGAAATAAAATTAATTTTCTCAAAACATTGTGATATTGAACCAATTTATAACTGTGGGTCATGCTTCAAAAAATTAGATACACGTAGGATTCGTGTAGCCCAACGAAAGCATCGTGAGATCCCCAAAAAAGGCAAAATTGTTAAAAATAATGAAAAAAAAGTAAATTAAAAGAGTCTTTTGTAGGCTCAGAGGGTAAAGGAAATGCTTCGTATGTTTCTGGAAAGTATTAAAAAAGTAAATTCTCAACAAATTACAAATTTTTTTTAAAGCCTGTTTTCTCAAAATGTAATATTTATCACTTTATGTACCTTTTTCTCAAAAACTACTCATTATATAATCAGCAAATTTTCAGTGAGTTAACTTCTAACATGTCTACACTTTTTAATGAAGGGAAGTAGATGTATCTGGCAAATCATTTTAGATAAAGCGTTTTTAAACTAAATTTTAGGGGTAACCTTTTTTAAAAAATACATAATACTTTAATTTTTAACAAAAAAAACAAAACCCTTCGTTATAGTTTTTTTATAGCACACATAATCTACTGTAAAAATTCTATCCGTTAGAAGTTAGTAGTTTCTGAGAAAAAGGTAGATAAACTTAAGCAATTTAACATGGGTTCCTATGGACATGCCATACGCCCTTAATTTAGCTATGAAAAAAGTTAGTAAATAAATTTTAATCTCAAAATATCGAAAAAGAACATAAGAACAATTAATTTTTTAGTGTTTTAATTGCTAAAAATTTATTACGTACCTTCTAAGATCCATTATTATCGCTATTTCTGTTTTTATCTTATTTATATAAAAGTTTCTACATAGTTCCATTGAGTGCCATACTCGTTTACGAAAAGTTCAATCACCAACTATTTGATTCTCTTTTACCATTTTCCTCAGCTTTGCATCAAAACTAAAAATTTCATTCGAATAATTTCAAATTCTGAAACTAAATTTATCTTAGATTACCTTACTGAATAATCGTTATTGTTTTGATTTATCTTCATCATCACAGAGTTAGTGGAAGAAAAATACAAACACGTAATTTAATCTATCCCCAAAATATTTATTAAGCTTATATCCTCTCAAACGCGCCCTCCCTACCTCCATCAATACGGCATCAAAAACGAAATTTTACAATCAATTTAGTTTTCCTCAGAAACAAATATAATCGTTTTATAAGTTGCATTAGCATATCCGATGATGGACGTCATCAGGAAAATCCCAAATGATGCCTGTTATCGAACAGTCATTGGGTGTTCTTAAAAATTAATTTAAAGCAACGAACTTTCTGGAAGGCAAGAAACAAAATGACCCAAAGCAAATATTTAATGCTTATTCTCCTTCACTTTTTCAGAAGGATTCCTCCCCGTAAAATTGGTTAAACGTTCATTAACCTTACATCACATCGAGTGAAGCCAATAGACTTCTTGTTAAACTCTCTTTTAGTGCCGTTAGTACGATATCTATTTTAGTTTTCCTGATTTGATGGATGCTGATTCGAGTTTGTGGCACAATTAGCACTCTTTCACGCACATCCTTCTGCCTCTCTTGAATTGGAGAAAGATAATTAAAACAGCAGATCAACTGCTTACTAGAATTTAGCATCTTACCACTAACTACTATTGACCAGTTCAACACTCGCTTCAAATTCTCAAAGCGTGATTGAGGATCATCAGGTGTTTCCTACTCACTTAACCTAATTAAGAAAAGCAGATTTGGAGATTTGTTTGCGCTGATCTGCTTTCTTCAATGTCTTCGCTTTTTGCGCAAGTCCCTCAGTCAGTTGGAAGGACTCAATGAGATTATCATAAACGTGCAGTACCAAATAAATGGATTTGCAGAATTCTTACTCATAGAAGAATATCTGAGCCAATTCACTTAAGACATTCAGCGGAAAATAATTTTTTTATTTTATATTTTGTTCTTCGATTTCTTCAGTCGATTAAGATTAAAGTTCAAAGTTCAAGCAGCGAATGAATAATTCTTAAGCACGATAAAGCTCGAAGGTACGTTTTTTTCCTTACAGTTAAAAAATTCTAGTATAAATTTTTTTAAAAAAAAATTCCAATGAGTTTTTAAAGGTAAAATAAAATTATTTAATGGCAAATAAATTTAGGCTTAAAATTTTTTAAGTGTAATCCTAAATTTATATTATGAAATTTACTATAGATATCTATATTACAGAGAAAGATAAATATACATATGTAGTATTTTTTAAGTTGTGAAAAAAGTCAAATATATTTTGCAAAACTAAATTATTTCTAATTATATGATAATTCTCTATGCAATCTCAATAGGGAATCAATAAATTTATTACTATCCCTCTTTTTCTCTCTATTAATAAAACCTATGCAGACAAAAAAATGATTTCCAAAAATGTATATTTAATGAATTAAATATAAGAAAGAAGCTAGAGTAACTTGCATATATACTTATTTAAAAGAAAAAGAGTGAATAATAAATATTTTATAATCCGCACATATTGGTATATATATGGTATTATCTCACATCAAAAAAAAAGTTTTTCCAAATTGATAAACTGTTTAAGTGTTGAAAAAAATATTTATAAATACGCTTTAATTATTACATTAGTTTAGGTTAAAGATTCTCAAACAATCGCATTTATTTATTTTTTTGTATAAAAGAATTATATTTTTAATTAGAGTAATATGTGTGGTGGTATAATATTTTACTATTCTAAATCATTCATTAAATTTAAGAAAGTGAATAAAAATTTCGCAGTTTTATATTTTTTATTAAATTTTATTTTACATTCATAAAATATTAGTTGTGGAATAAAAAAATCAATAGAAAATATTTATATCCCCTTAAATTTAAACCAAATATGAAGTAGTAATTTAACTTAATTCAATCCTCGCTATATAATTTTAATGGTGGGATGTCAGCTAAGGGGATATTCTTATCATTTGACAGTGATTATTTATTTATTTTTTGTATAAAAGAATTGTATTTTTAATTAGAGTAATATGTGTGTGGTGGTATAATATCTTACTATTCTATTTAAATCATTCATTAAATTTAAGAAAGTAAATAAAAATTTCGCAGTTCTATATTTTTTATTAAATTTTATTTTACATTCATAAAATATTATTTGTGGAATAAAAAAAATCATTGGAAAATACTTATATCCCCTTAAATTTAAACCAAATATGAAGTAGTAATTTAGCTTAATTCAATCTTCACTATAAAATTTTAATGATGGGATGTCAGCTAAAGTGATGTTCTTATCATTTGACAGTGATTCAAAATTATGAAGTCTGTCACCAATAGCACACGTGTTGTTTCTGAAAGCGATGTTAATAAGTAATCAACCAATCACTACATGTTTTAGAAATTAAAGATAATCTTAGCATTCATAGTTCAAAATGTCATGTTTCTTCATATTTATCATCATTTATTATTTAATGGTTTATTTTCCTTTTTTATTCCATGTCGATGAAAGTACTCTGTCATATTATAAATTGTTTTTTTTTCATTAACTATCTTATCAACCAAATTTTTTCTAACCCATTTAATTCTACTTTAACAAATTTGCGAAAACTATTTGTAATCTCTATTTATTTTCAAGAAGAAACCCTTATTTTTGCATTTAAGAGAACCTATAAAAAAGAACATGGGTTACTTATATATCTCGAAATAGTTAATATGGAAATAACCATTACCTTTTTCCAACTTCTTAAGGAAATAGACTTTTTGTTTAATTCTAAATATTTATTTTTCTTTAAAGTAATAAATAACGAGACAAGAACTAAAATTACATATTAAGTTCTTCCTAGCGTGAGGAGAAAACTGTGTTTTAATACATGGATAAAAATTCCAAACTTCTAAAAATCAGGAAATATCTAATTTTATTCTAATTTTTTATTTATTTATTCACCCAGAGACGAGATTTTATGATCATTCTTTTCATTGTTCCAAAAGAACATAATGTTAACACGCCCCTCTCAAAACTCACTTCTGAGCATCGAACATTATCTATTCTAGAGGAACGTATTCCTTAAATTATGTAATAACAATAACGATACAATTTATAGGCATTATTTAAAATAAGTACTTTTTACATGCTCTTATTATCTGCTGCCTTATGAATTTTTCAGCACATCATCTATTTTGTTTTCATAGAAAGAAGACCGCTCGGAATGTAAATCTTAGTAACTTTTCCATTGATGTCTCAATACCTTCTATTCTTTAAGAACATCTTAAAGAAGGGGGAGGGGGTTTAATCGCCTTCAAAGGACAACAGCTGCGCATTACGGCGGGCAGAACCTTTGTTAAAAAGAGGTGGTGTTGGAAGACGATTAGCGCTAAGAAATGAGTCTTTATAATCATGCTTTACTACATCTTTAAGAGAGGGGGAGGCCCTTATAGGGGTGCAGGGTTTACACTCTCAAACACCAGGTGGCGCTGCACTTCATGGTGGACTCGCATTAAATATATTACGAAGGAAAGTGCTTACACTTTTTCCTTTCATTTTTTGCGATTGGAAAATCGTTTCTATCGATCACTGCATTAGACTATTTTAAAGTATACTCCTACGAGGCGTTTCTTTCCCGTGACCTTTGCTATGAATTAAGATGAAGTCTGCTACCAATTTTGAGGCAGGATAGCAGAGAAGGAATTTATTGCAAATGTTTTGAAAATATAAATTTGTAAAATATATTCTATTAAACAGTCTGGAACGTCCACGGGAATATCAGTATTTCAGATGGGATTCGGATCCTATATGGGAAACTATAAATTTTTAAAAAATATTTTTCATCTGGAATAAAAAAAGCTATACTTCTTTTTGAAAAATGTACGGTTTTAAAAGTTTAATATTAGAATTCCCCTATTTTAAAAAAAAATTCAAATGAATCCAATTTATATGATTATCAAATTTTCAAAAACGGCCTAAATATAAAGATTCTTTTTCTTTGTTGTTTTTTGTTATAATTATCATCATTATTATTTACTAAATATGAATGCAAGCTTTTTAGACAGTCCAAAAACTGTCAAGCTTTCTTATGTGATATTATGAAAAGTTTTTTTTAATTAGTTGTATCTGTAATTCTATCGGTATTTAATTACCTGTACAATAAAATCAATAAAATATTATTTCGTTTGGATGAAAATAGAATAATTGCAGAAAAAAGGGGGAGCTTTGAAAAGAAAATTTAGTGAAATTACATTTGAAAATTGAAAAAAAACTTTAGTATTTTTAAAACACAATAAATAAGAATTTCTAAAACATGCCTTTTTAAGTTTATTTTTTCAAAATTGCTCTTAGGTAAAAGTAATAAAACCTTTGCCTATATATATCAAAATGACTATTATCCTTTCATTTTTTTCACATCCTTAAAAAGTTTCATTGAGTATATAAACAAATTTCATCTGAAAACTTTATTTACATAGGACCTTATGTTAAGGTAATGACAATAGTGATCATTACTGAAATAAGCTCGATTATATTTGCAAAACTCTTCATAAAACTACTAAATACACCCTTCGTTCCTACAAAAAAAAAACTAATTTTAACGAACAAACGTCTATATAAATTTTTTAATCAATATAACTCTGTTGTTTTGAATTTTCCTCCGGTAATGTACATTCACAATTTTCCCATACCCGAAAGCTTTCCTTTTGGTAAACATTCCCCTCAAAAATAAACGGGAGCCCCGAAAACACGCTTTTACACAAAGACAGGAAGTGAGCATTTAGAGCCAGGCGCTATCGATATTCCTATTCTAAAATCGGCATCGGAAAGAGCAAAATATAGCAAAAGTCCTCCGCCCGCTTGGGTAAGCCACAGATAGAGTCGACGATAAAACGACGGCCCCCGGAAACATTAATTACAAACGTCGCCCAAACTTTGCGTTATATTAGCTGATTGGTTAGAACGAAAAAAGAGCGAAAGAAATTCTCTAGCAAACTCATGGAATTTAATAAACGCAGAAAGCCCAACCGAGATATTTATGATGTTCGAATGTGTTCAAATTAAAAGTCCGTCTGTAGAGCCTCATTTTTTTAACTTCCTGCTTCGCGGAATGCGTTTATACAGTGACCAGGTTAAAGCATCATTTGCTTTCGCAGTTAATGGTTACTGGCTCTTCTTTTAAGTCACGTCGATGGAAAATTCGCGTTCTGGAATCAGAGGAATGGGGAATCAAAGAGAAAAAAATCGATTAATTGCGTTCCTCGCTTTTTTAGAAAATTAATTCCGCGCAATAATTTATCATTAAAACAGTGAGAGGCTGTAAAGAGAGAGGGACTTTCAGGTGTCAAATAGCATCGACTTAGATACTATTTATCTAATAAATCAGCTTCGGAAAGTATGCCCAGGAAGGATTTTCTAGTATTATTTGTGTTATTGGTATTAGAGCACAGGTGAAAGGATAGCTTGCGGAAGTAAGTTATGTAAGCAAAATGTAACAAAATGAAGTCTGGTATTTGAAGATGTAATAGAAGATTATCACACACATTAAGTAAGAGATCTATTATTGTGTAACCCCTCCCCCCAACGCTTTTGTTATTTTGAAAAGTCTTTTTAGGAAAAGTATTTTTACACGTGTCCGTAATTTGAGTTCAAAGATATTTATATTTCAACGAATTTCGATCATGTTTATAAGATATGTCTAAAGGCTGAATAAATTTGGAAAAGGAAAAATAAATTTGCCTAAAACCACATTTAATATTTTATCATACTAATACATACATTTAAGTTCAAGCTTTTTTAATAAAGTATACATTCTTGGGAAAACTTATGTGAATGAGAAAAACCTATGTCAATGAATATTTAAGGAAAGTTATTTTAAACTTAATACTGCAACACTTGACATAGATTTGGCAAAAATAATTATAAGGTTACAAAAGAAAAATTAATAGCCAATAAATATTTGCCTTTTAGTTTTATTGTATTTTTTAAACTTTTATTATGTGTGTGTGTGTATGTCCTATATCATAATTTCAAAATATAATACTGTTCAAGTATTACATATAACAATGTCTAAAAATTTTTGAAATTCTTGAAATATAATTAACGTAAGTAAAATTTAAAATCAAATTAATAATGCGAAATATCTCGTTTATTTATTTTAATATCTTAAAGATATATTTTTTCAAATCAACATGAACAAATTTAGCCAATTGATCATTAAGCTGAAATCAAATTGTTAGTAAACAGTAGCTGGTGGTCACTCATCTTAAGATTAATAGTCGCCGAGAATCCAACAGGAATAGTGGAAGGCATTAACATTGTAGCTGAACGAGCTATCAGGCTGCGAGTAAGATCATGTAAGAAACTTCCACTCCAGATACGTACTTTCCATAATTTACTTATCCGATTAACCCTTTATCTACCTCATTATGATTTTCTGCAGTTTTTTCATGTAATATTTTTCTTTGAATCACTGCATTGAAAATTAAGGGATATACATAAACAAAACACTCAACTTTGGGAAATTTAATCCATTAGAGCTAATTAATTAATTAATGATATTCATCTGTAAAATTAATTATATACACTGTTCATTTAAAATAAATAGTCAAAAGGTCTTTCTAAGGTCTTCATTAACGTACAAAAAATTAGGACGCTTATACATTTCGACATTTACTATTTTTTCGGGATAAAAGTGATAATCTTTGCAATCCGCTGAAAACGCAATTTCTGCTATAAAACTATCCACCTTCCCCGCTAAAATACTCATCATAGAACTCGTGCTGCCATATATCTTGGAAGAGTGGATTTCAAAGAATATTTCTGCTAAGTATTGTCAGAATATTCGTAAAATTGGTTAATCTATGTTATTTTAAAGTGAGTGGTATTTATAAGTACCATCGGTAGATAAAGGGTTAATGTGTTCTGACGGTTGATATTCTAGATTTCTCATATTTCCAGATTTCATATTTCATATTTCTAGATCTAACTCTTAATGAATAATTTGTGATAACAGAAGGAAAACCTTTCACATTGGCAACTGAATGTATAGGAAGGTGAAATAAGTAATTTTTTTCATATTTTAAGAGGTATAATTTAGTTATAAATTATGGAAAGTTATTATATTCAATACATAAAAGAACTGAGAGATTATTATTCTTAGGGATATTGGCGAAACACCTTGTTGAAGAACCAAAAAGATTCTAAACAAATGGCTAAGACATCAACGAAACTGATTCCCCTCCTCTCCATATTTTGACACTTTACTTCAAATGTGTAGCATGCATTATTCCATAATAACTGTTTTCAACACTAGATTGCCCAAGGAAGTCATTTTGGCTGCTTTTTAATTTCAATTAGAAAACATATATATATATATATATATATATATATATATATATATATATATATATATATATATATATATATATATATATATATATATATATATATATATATATATATAATGTACAATTTCTTAGAATTTTTTAGAATATATTTTTTTTCCAAGTGAAGTAATTTTTTTATTGTTAATATTTACTAATAACTTGTTACATGGCTGTGGATAATATAAAAAATGAAACAAAAGATATAATTCTAAACAAATTTCTTTACGCATTAATCATTCTTTCACAATGTAGTCATTTTGATCGCTTTTGGGCAATATAGGTATGTATTAGGTTAGGGAAAAAGAAATTAATTATTTTTTCGGTAGATAGCTGTAGTGTCGATATTTCGTGAAGTATCGATCAAAAAATGTCAAATTTATGCTCGTTGTCAAGGTAACAGTTTAAACTAAAAGAATTCCTTTGTTTGTTTGTTTTTGTTTGGTCCATTTTGTTGTGAGTTACAGTGTGTTAAAAATGAAAGTCAACAAAGAGAAAATTCGGTACATTTTACAGTTTTTCTTTGAAATAGGCGAAAATACAAGCCAGGTGGCTTAAATTGTGATTGGTGTTTATTTTGCTGATACTGTAACAGCTAATTAAGTGCAATTTTGGTTTCGTCGATTCCATTCATGCATTTTTGATGTTAAAGATTCGCCTCGCACAGGTAGGCCCGTCGTCGAAAATATCGATAAAATCACAGAAAAAATCAAATTTGACAAACATTTTAATAGTCGTAGCATCACCCAGGAGCTAAAGATCAACCATAAAACAGTTTTAAACCGTTTGCGCAAAGTTGGATTCAAAAAGAAGCTCTATGTTTGGGTGCCACACCAATTAACACCAAAAAACGTGATAGATCGAATTTCCATCTGCGAAGCCTTGGCCAAACGAAATGAAAACGACCCATTTCTTAAACTGATGGTGACTGGGGATGAGAAATGGGTCACATACGTCAATATTGTGTGAAAACGATCGTGGTCAGAGCGCAGTAAAGCAGCTCAAACGATGGTCAAACCAGGACTAAAGTCCAAGAAGGTTCTACTGTGTATTTTGTGGCACTGGAAAGAAATCATTTATTATGAGTTGCTTCCGTATGGCAAAACACTAAATTCAGATCTCTACTGTTAACAACTGGACCGTTTGAAGCTAGCAATTGACCAGAAACGGCCAGAATTGGCCAACAGAAGAGGTGTTGTGTTCCATCAGGACAACGCCAGGCTACACACGTCTGTAATGACTCGCCAGAAATTCTGGGAGCTTAGTTGGGAAGTTTTAATGCATCCACCAAATAGTCCGGACCTGGCACCAAGCGATTACCACCTTTTTCTCGCATTGAAAAACTTCCTGAGTGATAAGAAATTGGGATCAAGAGAACATTGTGAAAATCGTTTACTAGAGTTTTCGCCAATAAGGACCAAGGCTTCTATGAAGAGGCATTATAAAGCTACCTTTAAAATGGCAACAAATTATACAACAAAACGGTGCAGATTTGACCCAAATTGGATAATCCGAAGCATGTTAAATAAAGTCTTGAATTTCATGCAAAAATAATGGATTTCTTTTCCCTCAAACTATTATTATATAAATATATATATAAGTTTCAGTCTTTCTAGTGTTAATGTAATAAGGGCTACAACTTGAGATTCAAGAACCTGGATCATTGGGCTTCAATGACCATTTTGAAGCTCTAGTAGAATTTTTTTTTCACGCAGAAAAATAAATTTTGTTTCAAATTTTTTATTGTTAATATTAATTTTTAGAATAAACACACACACACACAGCCATCACGGTTATTGTCAAATATGACTATGATACTAGATGATATGTGAATTTTAATAGGGAGCTTTTTCTGAATTTCAGTAAAAAAGAAGTTGATTTATTTTTCTTTTTTAAAATATATATCCTACATTTAATAAGAAATATAGCTGTTATTCGAATAGTAAAGATGTATTTTTCTAAACATTTTAATGGCGCTCACAGCTACACTAATTGAACCTAACAGTTTAAAAAACAATAGCTCCCATGTGAGTCTATTTGCTGATCATAAGTCCTGATTAAATCTAGACTTTTATTATAATAATTATTATCTGAAAAAAGAAGTTTGTTTCTAATGCGGTGATTTAATTTATTTTGTACATAAATGTAATATATAATTAAAATATGAAGGTTAAAAGGAATTATAAATAATACATATTTCACATCTGCATAAAAATTTATGTAGCTCAATACATATATATCCGAAGAGAGAGAGAGAGAGAAAAGCCCACTTAATTATCATTCAAAATACATATTTTTTAACACTTCTCCAAATTTTGCCAGTTAAATTTGGTAGAAAACTACATAAGCTAATACATAATTATTTATTGATTGTAAACTCTAATAAATGGACTATGGTGTACTTTAAGAGCAATATTTATCAAACGAATAAGTATATGTATAAATACTTATGTATTGTATATACTTATCTATTTTTTATTGTTTCACAAAATATTAAACAAAAATACAGTAGGCAGGTGGGTATTTCATTTGTTCCTTTAAAGAATGTTTACAGAAGTAAACATGCATATTTTTAACCAAATCTGGACAAATAATTGAGATCTTGTAATGGGATTTGTTTTAAAGTGTTCAGGAAAGTTTATGCTAAAATGTATATATGTTTTAAAGAATTGGTTTTTTGAAAGCTTAAGAATCAAGAGATTAGTTAATAGAACAGATTTCTTTTGAAGAAAACATTGAAAATTAAGATTTCAGAATGCCTTAAGTATTAAGATGCTATGTGCTTCCTCTGACACTTTATAATTAAATTATGTTATATTCTTCCAAAACAATTGATGGTTTCCAAGCAAGTCTCCTCGAGCTCCTTGATCTGCAATCTAGAACAACAACCTATAGTGCGGTCCAGAGAGTATTTTGCATTTATATATTCTTAAGTTCTCAGGTACAGCACATCACCTGGGTTTATTTTTTGAAATGATTTAAATTTTGTTTCAAATGAATATTCTATAATTTTCCGAAAAAAATTAGAAAAATACTCACAAATACTTCGTTGTACTACATTCAAAGACAGTTTATAAAAGAATAAGGATTTCGCCTTTCATATGCACAATAGAGTAACTCAAAAGAAAATAAATGTATCGATATTTCATACAAACTTAATAATGTCAAAAAATACTCTAGCGAAGGAATTACTTTCTTACTCGTACATAAGATTTTTTTAGCAATTTTTGAGCTGAAAAACTGAAATTTTGCTTAAAAATTAATGTAATTTACACGGTATAGCTTTCTGAAAATCTAAACTGTGTAAAATCTCGTAAGCCAACTTCCTTCCCTAACTTAAGTTTTGAATAACATGTATAAAAATTTCATAACTATCAATTGAAACATGAAATTTTTAGAAATCATGTGTAACATTAGGGACAAAATTCAGAATTTTAAAGATCAAAGACAATCTTTTGTATCAAATCAAAAAAAAAACGATAGTTTGACCGAAAATGATAATTTGAAATTTGAAGGTGTATTTATATTTTAAGGATTTTTTCAAAATTTATTTCATTTATTCTCTCTGTGAGTAGAGTATCAGAAATGTTTTTTATGCATCTCTGTTGTTAATCCTATGAAAATAATTTATTGTAAGACCCTTGCTGAAAAAAATAGGGTTTTTAGATTAAATGTCAGAAAAATTAAGGCTTGATAATGTAATTTATATTCTCAAAATGTACTGATATTTTTCGAAAAATAAAAAATTAGTCTAACAGAAAAAAACACGAAAAAATTATTTAAACAATATCAAGTAAAATTCTTTTACGTGTATAAAAAACGATGTTAATTTTTACTATGACCCATTAAAATAACTAGGACAAGAAAATAAGTGCTATTTCCTTATAAAAGCAGTTGGTTAAGGACATGGATAACAAAGTAAATCTGCCATGTAATTATCGATGCTCTGGAATATTTATAAATTATATATTTTAAAGAAATTTTTTAATTAAAATGTAGTTTATTTATTAAAAATGTAATAGGAGTTCTTCATATTATTATCTGCATATATCTTTATAAATTAGCCTAATTATATACAGTTATTATTAGCCCTCTGAATCAAATATAATATTTTCAGAACAAATAAAAGTGAAAAATTGGTTATGTATTTTAAAAATCTAGATTTTTTTTTATTCATTACATGTATTACAATGTTTTATATCCGAAAAAACTTTAAATTTCCTATGCATTTTAAAAGACTAGACAATTACTTATGTAACATTTTCATTTGATGTTATCTTATTTTCGGAGATATTCTTAGACAGATCATATTCTTAGACACTCTTAAAAATCTAAGAAATAGCTGTAAAAATGTTATTCTTATTTCTTTAACATAACGCTACTAATTCTATAGTTTTTCATCGTTAATTTATTTCTATAAAAGAGAAAATTCACTTTAAATCCACCCTATATTGAGATTAATAATAAAAGGAAAAATAGAAGAATCTAGTAACTTTTAACCTACAAAAATTAAATTAAATCTCCTGTAATCAAAATAAATGAAGGATTAAAATTTGTGGATGATATGGTGCATCACCTGAATCAAATGAAAGATATAAGTATTACACGTCTCAAATCCTTAAGTATTTATGCTTTTGTACGCATTTTGATTTGCTGGAATAAAATAGCGGTTTATTCAAATTTAAAAATGAAGTTCTTATTCAAGTGTGGTAAAAGGAATTATATAAAATTGGGAATACTTTAATGCATAGTTTCTATGAGAATTCCCATAGGCTGAACGTTAAACTGAATATTCATGAAAAACTATAAGTGTATAAGCAATGGTTATTGAACTGAAGAAGAATTTCATTAATGAATCATTTCCTAGTTCAAGTCATTCAATATTAATAAAAATGTTATGAAGCTAGATATCAATTAATAATGCTGATAGTATGGAAATCTTGAATAATGAAGGCGAGAGATGAGCTCGTGTGATAATGAAGGCTAATTGCAAATTATCGAACACATAAGAGCAGATAAGGATCACTGAGATTCTTAGAAGTAAATATATTTTTATTTATTGTACTTCAACTCTCACAATCACTAAAAAGTTTTATATTTGTATCGTTAAATAAAATTATCTCTATTCTTTTTAACTTTTATTACCTTTTATCAATAAAGGAAGTGTTTCCTAAAATTGTATTTTATTGAAAAAAAATAATTGAATTGTTAAATAATTGACGAGATACTTTAGATTGCAAATTACCATTGAATTTTTTTCTTTCAGAAATTTAAATTTTGAGAACTTTCAAATATTTTTCAGGATTTACATCAATATTAAAAAATTCATCTAACTTTATAAATTATAGAATTTTTACTTGTTCATATGCAAGAAAAACTAGAAAAAATACGCGTTTCAAATAATATATGTAACTCGATAACTTAAGCACATCTCCTTCTCGCATTTAGTACTTTATTAAAAAAAAGACACCTCTTTACATTCACATCTATTTTTATTTAGCTTACACCATTAGTTAACATGATTAATACAAAGTTATACGACACCAATGTTTTGCATATATTTTCTAAGCGAAATTGAAATTCTATGTTGGAAAATGCTGGCCTTCGACTCAGCATATAATGTTTTCAGATCAAATTAATCATCCATGTGCACTAATATTGCTTCAAGAATGAATAAAAACTAATGAAAATATCATTATATGCGGTCAATACCTTATTAATGTAATAATATGAAAAATGACTAATCGATAATGTTAACATTTAGTAATGAATATCACCAAAATATATATCCCCGTAGAAATGCAAATTATAACCTGTTTATCTAAGCACAATTATAAACTTGGCGTTTGACTCAATGATACTGAAAATACTGCTGAGTGCATTCTGTTTTTAAATAGGTGTTTCGAATTTTATTTCTATTATCAATACCTTAGAATACAAAAAATAAAAACTTTAAATTTAAAATATGTATAATTCGTTATTTTAAAATCATTTTTACTTTTGCTTATATCTTAAAAATGAACTAAAATGAAACGTTTCCTTATCAATTGAATATTAAATCCTGCTTTTCATGTGCGTGTGTGTGTGTGTTTAGATTACAATTCTGAAAATTAAATGAAAATCAATGAAAACTAATCACTATGAAATGTTTTCCCATGACAGCTTTTCGGATGTGTTTATAAATATAAGAACATTTATACGCCCCAATAACTATGTGGAAAAATACTTTGCATGTAGACAGAAAAGAGTTAACATGTAAATACAACAATATTCTTTAATTAACTACTTAATAGTGCTTTTTTCTGTATTTAAGTATATATTATTAGCATGAGAATCTCAGATTTGGTATATAGCATAATTAGATTAAAAACTACATCAAAAGATATGCAGATCATATATGAAATCTCTTGATTATGAAAGAGGTAAATAGCATTTCAAAATTTCCAATACAGATGTACAAAATTTCGCTGAGTAATTCCCGAAAATAAAAGATACTATATTTTTCGGTAGATATATAATTATAGTAATTTTTATTCATTTCTTAAATGTTAAGAAAAGTTCTTATGATGCAGAAGAATTTCTGTTTTTTCACTGAATTCTTTGTAAATGTTGTAAGTGAAAATAAATAATCTCTATGCATCTCGAAGAAAATTAGAGAAAAATGTGAATATTTTTTAATCATGTAAAATAAAAAATAAAATGTATATAGTGTTTTTTATATTATATTTGGTTTGTGATAAAATAATCTCAATATCAAAGATATTCATTGTTTAGGATTATATACCAAATATAGGAAATGACATGAGGAGTACAACAAAACTCTATATGATAAAACTCTATAAAATCAGACTTTATTGAATTTGTGTTTACAGTATTTCAAAAAAGTAGAAATTCTCATAATTTTCAATTTGTATTCTGAGACATCATTATATATATATACCATACAAACACACACACACAAATTTGAAAAGGATGAAGATGTTTCAAGATCTAATTAACAGATATTATATTGATAATGAATCCATTTCTGAATTTAATTATATATACTTAGAAAGTAGACAAGGATACACCAGGCAAATATCAGAGCAAGTTTCATGATATAGACACAAATTGCAATTTTAAAAACTTAGGAAAATCTGTTGGACACAATCTGTGGAGAAACTAGAAAAAGAGAAGTGTTAGAGGAAAGTATACATATTAATCAAGTTATAAAGATAAAAATATTACAGAATGTATTATAAAATGAAAACAGTAAAAGAAAAACTAAAAGTTATCCTTAAAATTAACTTAGAAGAGGTATTAAAATAGAATCTAATATCCAGATCTGGGGTCAAAAGCATGTCATGAGGGAGGTATTGAAAATAAACAAAAAGATATAATGGAATAAATTTAGGAATATTGAATAAAAATCTTCATATATCTTAAGAATAACAACGACTTAATTTAAAATATATACAGATGCTTTTACGCTATATATAAGTATGTGCAAGTACATACATAATATAGAGAGATTTAAAATTTTGAAACTTACTGTATTTAAAATGAATAAATTTTTTGTGACAAAATACAAATAACTAGGCTAAAATTAGTGGAAGTACTTTTTTAAAAAAATTATTGATAAATAAGTTATTCATTAAGGCATAAACAAGAGTAATTGATGAATTAAAAAAACTTTCTACGTGAATCACATAAACAAGAATTAGAAAATTTAACTTTTCACCATTATATCGAAAGTGGTACATAATTTTAAAATGATATAATATTTATTGCTTTCAAGCAGTAAGCCTATGCCATAAAATATCCAGAGCAAACTTTTTTTTTTCTATAATCATCCAGAACACCTTTTATTTTTTCTAAATACATTTTCCCAAATTCACGAGTAAATATTTTAAGATGTCCTACTTTTCATAGCTTTCGATGTCCTATTTTTCATAGCTTTCGTGTAAAATTGATATGTTTTAAAATTGCAAGTATTTTAATGTGTAATGTAAACTTTTTCACATATTTTAAGGCAAAAACATATTAAAATATTGTAAAAAAAAGATTTTTTTTTTGAAATACTGATAAATTTTCAACTTCAATATTATTTTTGAGTACGTCTTTGAAATTATTTCTTTAGAGAGTGCAATATGAATTTGTTCAAAACTTCTTTCTCCCACGGTCATTTCATAGTAACCTAAGAAATTTTTCATCGAGGATTTGGAATCAAAACCTATTTTGTAACGTTTATTTTGATTAATATCTAAACTTGATTGTATGAGTGTCTTACTTTTCATTAAAAAATTTCCGATAAGTATTTAGATTTTCTAATAATGATGATGATGATTAATAATGATCACATTTTTAACTGATCACTATTGAAAATCACTAAGAAAAAATTCAATTCAATTCCCCTCCCCTCCGTGAGAAATTTGAAATTGAATTGGATCTAGCTAGGATTGAATTATGCTTAGCCCCCATTGCTTCATACATCGGTTTCTTAGAGCTTGAGTTTCAAAATCACCATCCTGCATCAACTCAAGCAATGTGTTACCATTATCCTGTTATTCGCTCCAAAAGACTTATATTTTACTTGAGCTTTGACTGATGTATTAAAATAACTTTCGGTTATTTCACACTGTTTGTAATATTTAACACTGAAAAATCTCAAAGAAAAAGTATCATTGACATTATAATCACCTTATTTTTCAAACTCTATAAATATATACATGTTTAGAGAGATATTTAGGATAAATATTTTGCGTTTTTATAAACAATTATTTATTATTGTGTAATTAATGTAACAAAAATAAAAGCTTTTTAACTACCTTTCCGAAGATTTATATTTTTTAAATACAGTTTTCTAAACCAAATCCTGAATTTCCAGTTGACTTGAAAGTGGTTTATCTAAGTCAATATATAAGTTGATAGATTACTGGATAAAACCTGCTTCCCGCAGGGAAGCTCAATTTCCAATCATGAAATAACTGGGTGAATACATGAGTTCAGCTTTTCTCTCAGCCCTTTGCTGCATTAATTTATAATGAAAATTAGATAAAAAGTCTAGTTAAGTAACTAAAATCATTAAGAAATTATAAAATTACATTAGGTGTAGATAAATAAAAAAACTTAGGTGTGAGTGTGGTGATAAAGCATTTTATTAAATATGTAGGTGTGACCTGTTTATCTAAGTCAAATGTATCATCTACTAAATGTTGTTTAAACTTAGCAAGCATCATGTTTTGATCAGTTTTTTTTCTTTTGTATTAAATGATGAATTAGTGTTTTACATTGGCTAAATTGGATATGGATTTAGTTATTTTAAACTACAATCAATGAATTAATCTATCATGCAATTATTACTTAAGAAATTGATAACTTGTTATTAAATCACACTCTTAATATTTGAATAATTATTTATCTTTTATTGAACTCACTTGTTTTAAATAAATTATTGGAAAGCATGATCTCAGACACAGTATTATTTCTAAGAAATATTCCATTTACAAAATGAATTAGGAAATCTATATCATCACATGATCAAAGATAATACTTGATAAATGCTTTTAAAATTATGTCACACTTATACATGTATTTCAAGGTCGTCTGAGAAAACTTCTGGATCAACCGTACTATTTATTTTCAGTTCTAACGTCTGTGAAACTAGTAAATAATTAAGCACAAAATTTCCTTTTCAAGTGAGTGTTTGTAATAATTTCGTTAGGGATGTTCATTGAATATAAGATGTACTACATTTTTTTATCACGATTATTGTTTCTTTTATATTTTTCCTACGTTTTGTTGCATCAATTTTATACAAATATTAAACTAAAATTTAATAAAAAGAACGTAATATCACTATTCGAAAATTAAAGACCAAATTTTTCATTAATTTCAAAAGAGGTTATTTTAAAAACAAACTTTTAGCAGTAAACGACTATGGAATCGTCGACCACCTGATGAAATTCAAATTCATGTTGGGAAGCATGCTTATATTTTGAGCTTCTCGCGAAAGAACTTCAAGTAAGATTGTACGCATTAATATATCTAAGACGTATTTAAAAGGTTTTGAAAATACTGAATCAGAAATTATTCCATTTTTTAAAAATAAAATCCTGTTTAAAAGAGATTATATTAAAAGTATTCCTAAATAATTAACATGTTCAAACGTTTTATAGAATTTCTTATACAATGAATAAAACTCAAGTTTAATATATAGGGAAGGGCCATGAATCATACAGGGGTGTATTTGTTACAGTTTTGACTTTCACGCTAAAAACAGAGAAGCTGGTTGTTGCTGTTTTTCCCCTTAAAATAAAATAAGATTTTCACATTTATTTCTGAAATGTAATTGTTAAAAATGGTATAGTTGTTGATAAAACCAAATATATAAGTATCTCAAAGTTACTTATATTAGTAAATACTTGTACTGAAGTGTTTGGACAAATTACTGTTGACTTTCTGATTAAAAATATATACTTATCCCTACACGTTGCTCTTGTAAGAGAACAGCTGTTCAATTCTCTAATTTCAAATTAAATCGTTATATGAATATAGTAGTAGGTATAGTTAATAATAAATCATGAACAAAAAATAAATAAAATTTGGTAGAAAGGTATCTTTTCGATTATATTAGCCGTGAAAATGTGAGGCCCTTATTTCTTATAAGTATAAACAAATTTTTATATATATTATCCAAGGGGTATTTTTTCACAAAGGGGTAATCATCATTATTAAAGTTTATTTAAGTCATTTAATTGGAGATACTTGTTTACATCTTTAGAAAAGATGGCAGTCTTTACATATGAAATTATAATCAATTACCATAAGAATCCTTCTAGTACAATAAGACATCGGGTATTCTTAGCATAAACACGTATGGGACAATGAACTCTCAATTGACTCTTCTAGGTCATAAAATCACTTATATGTATTTATATGGAGTTTTAACGATAGAAAAAAGTACAATTCCAGGTCATAAAAAAACTTAATGTTTAATCAGTAGAAATCGCAAGTAGTTTTGCTATGATAAGTTAAATTTACACGTGATAAATTTACAATTACACATGAAATACAAAAAGATAATTACTACCAAATTTTTCCGAAAGAATAAAGAAAAAATTTTAATAATCTTATTTAACTACATGAAAAGGTGCATTAGAAGTAAACAAAATATGCATTTTAATCTAAAAAAGTGCTTGTGTTATTATCCCTGTCATTGCAACTTTATGTGTTTATAACGTTATATTTCCCAATTACAAGGACCAGTAACTTGATCTGAATTTAAATATATGTGTATATATTATAATCTTATTCAGACAGTTCTCAAATTTTAAGCGGAACATTTCTTACTCCCTATGGAATACGGTGCAATGAACTCTGGTTTCTTCAGAGCATGCACCTTGCTATCTCCCCGTTTCCGAAAAAGCAAAATGCATAGATAACTTCATAAAGAAAATATAATTATTCTTATGTAGCGTGAATATTTTTTACAAGCAAATATTTCATAATGTTTGTAGTATCTTTTTATTAATGAGATTTAACTTTATAGAAAGTGTTACAAATTTTGTGAAATGTCTTGAGTATTTTAGGGCAATGAACTCTTAGTGTCAATATGATTGCAAACAAATCTTAACATGCTAAAAGCTATGTATAAAGTTAATACGATCAGTGTTTTAACATATTTAACACAAATTTGTTCCAATATTTTTGTAAATGTTTTTGCTTTTGAAATATATGTAACGTATGCATATATGAATTAAAACGTCAAAACTTATTTAAAACCGACTCAATCTTAAAAAAGGAATATACGTAGTTTAAATAATTATTCAGTGACCTCAAGTGCATCTTTTTTTTTGAAGAAAACATACTTCTGAAAAAAAACACAAATTTTTCCAGCGACATTTCATCATGTTGACATCAATGATTGTTTTTCATAGGCTCAACATATACTTGCATATGTTGCAACATATACTCATATACTTGCAGCAAAATGTGTGTATGAATTCAGTTTAATAATATTAAACCAACATTTCTCCTAAAAGATATGATATAATTTTGACTACAGCATGGATTTTAAGAAACTTTTAAAGGAGTGGTTTCTACCTAGGAGCTTTAATAATAAAAACACGTGACTTCCAATTTCTTCCTAAATTGCGGTTAAATTTTCAAAGAAAGATGTTAAAGATTATATTAACAACAATGGATGCCTCTTTTTCATTTTCAAGAAGATAGAGAAAAGCATCTAAATTATGAGTAATATTAATAATATCTAATGTCATTCCAAAAAAAGAAAATGAAAGGTTAAAGACCTCTAAGCTTAGACAAGTGCCTCGAATATTCATTTTTCTTAAAAATTGCTTTGCATTGTTTTTACTTCTTAATTTAATGTCATTCTCCAATTTATTACAATTAATATTTAAATTAATTTCGATATTATGAATGTTAAATTACTTCCTCTTTTCGAGCAGATAAACTTAATGATGCAGGTAAAGTGCATCGCACGAAGTCTCTTTCTGTCTCACAAAAAAATTACTTATCTTATTCCTTATAACCAAACTAGCACATTATATAGCTTACTGCCAAATAATAATAACATACCTGTAATTATTAAGTATCCAAATGATGATATAGTAATCCATTAATCCTAATGATTTTCACAAAAGCACAACATAATTAAAATTTTCAAGGCATCACACATTGCACAATATACAAAATGACACAGCATAAACAAACGTACTTTAATCCCACGTGTTCGAAGAGTGAAAGTGCATCTTATTGACGAAGCAATTTCACTCTCACCTGAAAATTCCAATGAATCCTGAGATGGAAAGTGCATCGTGGGCCAATGAACTTTTCCCAAGCATGAACCTGTCTACTTTCTCTCTCTAGCGGAATTCTACCACTCTGGTGGGCCCCCAGGTAAGGGAGGGGAGCCCCATGCTTACACAATAACCCTTTCCGTTCGGTTCCTTGAAGAAAGGGTTGATTTTTTTTTCTAGTAGAGCAATAATAGCAAAGCGATCTTTTCCGCGTAGTGAGGCTGTCGGGGTTAGGATATTGAACCCATCAGGCCTATAGGATTGAGCTGGGATACCCCGTTCAAGAAGAAGTGTATCTGAAGAAACGATGTGAGAAAAGATCCTAGCTCAGGTCATTGATTTCTTCCTAGATGAACAAGAAGACAAGGAGTTTTTTGGGGGTCTGCTCAGGTACTTCTGGGATTCTCATACACTCTTTAAGTTCATTGACTGCAAATGTCAACATTGGCCCACACCTCAAATGCCGATACATGGTGAGGTAGACAGACGTGGTGAGTCCTCGTGGAGATTGGTTGTCGATTTAGGAACAGCATGGTTCACGTGTTTGTCTTAAAGAAAGAAAACAGAAGTCTTTTTGGATTATATACCAAATAATGTTGGACGTCATAGTAAAAAGTAAGTGGAATTCGTTTCTTAAAGTGAGAGTTTGATAATTAGTATGTTTGAAAATATTCTAGAGGTCCTTAACCTTTCTAAAAGTTTAAGATCGTAGATATGAAGAATTGTTTTTAAAGTAGAAAATATTCATGAGAACCTAATCAGAACTGATTATTGACTACCTCAAATGTTCTCCTGAAAATAAAAATGCTCATTTCCAATATTCTGATTGAATGTTTGAAACCATAATTTTGTCACCTTACACAAACGCATCAAATTCGAGAATATCAAGTAGCATTTTCAGTAAATTAAGAAATCACAGATTCTTTTAGCTTGCTGTCTTGAGTTTTAGCAAATAATGTTCTTCAATAACCTTCGAGTATTTAATATAAAGACTAAATTTTTAAAATATATATATATATATATATATATATATATATATATATATATATATGGCGAACGAACAAACGTAAAAAAAACGAACTGAAGATTTAGCATATAAATATTTTGCCCTACTTTCATTTCATAAAACTATTTGGTATGTCATTTAGAATTAGAAGAAGTGGCTTGTTTCTAATAAACAAAAAAAGTTAAAACTCTGCGTTCATACTTTGTTGTATCAGTTATCCCAATATTAACATTTTTTTTTTCGTTCCTTCCCCGTTCAGATTCGTACCACTTATGAAGTATGGCAGAAATAATTTAGATATTACAAGATATATATATATATATATTCAATCTTTTACTGTGCAATATTGTCTTACTAACAAACTTCCGGAAATAATAACGCTTAGATTATAACGATACATTATTTCCAATCGGAAGTCATGAGGTCATTGTACGACTTTGGAACTAGTGCTTTTGGCAAGGAAAAAATAACTTGTAATGAATATATTAAAGAGCACTAATATAGTAAGCGTAGAAAAATACGTATTTTTATTTATTAATTTAATAAAATAATTTGTGATAAGTGTCTTTGTACGAAATATATGATCCCAAAGAATTCCCTCTTCCCCCTGTTAATAAATTTACATTTTTATTCATATGAAATATACTAAAAATGTTTTATTTAAAATTAAATACGTCTGGAAGCTCTTTAATTCATTTAGCAGTACTCAATCATATGGATTTCAATTGAATTTAAGATCCTAAAACGGTAAGCAAAATGCAACAGAAAATTATCCCCTAAGAGTTTGAAGAAAAGTGGCATAAAACAATTTTGTAATGTACATATATATTTAAGTGCTACAACTCGAGAAAATAGTAAACCTACAATTTTTATGTGATACTTACTTCTTTCTATTGTACACTGTATTAAAATTAGAGATGAATGTCACAAATGATTTCTTTGTTTTTTACTTAGATTGTATTTTTTGTAGTACATTGAGTGACATATTTATAGCTACAAAAAAAACAATCAAACTAAATTTTGCAGTAGAAAGGTTTATAAGAAATATATTGAAACCAAATATATATTTTTTGAATGCAAAAGTCTATTCAACCATAACTCAGTAACTGCAACAGGCGAGGGATCGTGATTGCGATCAATCTCAGGTGTCATTTTCGTCACTCAATCGGAGGTCAAAATCATGAGGTCGGTGGCCAATAGCTCTCGTTATGCTTTGAAGTGTGACATCAATAAACAATCAATTGACCTTAATTTATTTTTTAGACTTCAAACTTTACACATTTTGTCCCGTATTTACTCTTATTTAAATTCTACTTTATTTTTATTTATTTTTTATTGTTATCGACAAAAAATGTGTTTGTAAAATATTAAAACAGAACATACTTACAATTCATGTTTTAAACACGTTAAAGTTCAGTAAGAATTGTTCAGTAATTTAAAAAAATGTTTTTAATAGTAAAGCTATTTCCCACATTAAAATTAATGACTTGAGACAAATTTGAAAACATAAGCATTTCTAGATACGAAATCGTAGCACACATATAGCTTCAAGAAAAAAAGTTCTTTTAAAAATCCTCTTAGATGTATTAAAGTATAACTTTTGCAGTTATTCAATGGACACGACAAAGTAAAATAAGTTTTAATTTAATTACTGTTTTCACAGATATATAAAAAAATATACATTTTTTACTGATGCAATTTAATGTACCATTTTCATAATCTAGCTTTGAATGTTTACCAAATTACTTATTTTATCGTCTTAAAATTTTCCGAACATGTTTACGTCAACAGTCCCGTCGTACTTAACTTTTTTGTATTAAAAATAGCGTATATAAAAACAAATAATACATACATTTTTATTACAACAAAAGTACTGAAACTAAAATCATCACAAGTTTTAACCAAAACAAACTGTACGTTATCAAATCATGCTTAAATTCTTTCAAATAGGCTCATAACATTTTACACAGATATGTAGTTCCTCCACTAATTGATTGATTGATTGGTTGGTTGTAAGGAATGATGATCAACACAGGCTGATATCTCATGTAGTGCATCTTTTGATTCCTAAATCATTTCTTAAATGATTTCACTTCCCTTGTTTTGTTGGGTTTGCTTTTACTTCTATTTATTTATTAAAATAGTATTATTAAAATAATTTTTTCAATATATATTTTTTTCATTCACAAAAATATGAGTTTCAAAGAGAAAAATCCACCCAATTATTTGTTAGGAAAACTTTAATGAGAAAAACTATATTCCTCAGTATTTCTTCACTCATGCGCTTAAGTTCTATGACCCCTAAATTAATTATTAGAATTGCTTCAAGTGAAAAGCTTATGATTTGGTTTTTTTTTATACTAATGTTGCACTTTGCGGGATGCATGAGGGCTATTTGCCAACGGAACACGTAATTTTCAATCTCAGTTAGGTGACGAGGATGATTGATACCCCTCCTGAACTGTCACCCTCACTCTCCAAACTTCCACATCACACCATATAAGGATTTAGAGTATCGTCAAATTTAATGTGCATCTACCCCCCTCCCCTGCAATTTGGATCTTAAGTGGCACTAAAACTGGACAGAAAAAAACCCGGCCACGAATGCACCATGATTACTTGGATTTGAGTTAGCAAAGCATTTTTACACTCTTCTTATTATTTATTAGATAACCTTCTTATTATTTATTATCTCTTCTTATGTATTTATTAGATAACCTTCTTATTATTTATTATCTCTTCTTATGCATTTATTAGATAACCTTCTTATTATTTATTATCTCTTCTTATGTATTTATTAGATAAGTATTTCATTTTCATTATAACGAGACTATAAATGATGTAATTTGAGTAATTTTTCTTTTTTTTATGTTTAAGAATTTCAAAAAATTTTATAATCTGTAAGTTGATTATAAAGGATGCAAAAGTTTTCTTACATTTTCTGTGATTAAAACTTTAAAGATTAAGAAATTTTACAAATGTGAACAAATGAATGTTTGGTCTGAAACAAAATAATTTGTACTCGCATAATAATAAATTTTTAAATTAGTTTTTAAGGTAACTTTTCTGTTTTAAGTATTGTTCATGTCGGTAATTTGGGGAAAAAATTCATTAATGATTTTTAATTCAATAGTTATATACTCCTTCTAATGATTTGATTGGTTTTCTTATTTTTCCAATATTTGCTAGCAAAATTAAGTATTAAAAAAAGTTTTCTTTTTTAAAAAATAAGAAGGTTGCTTTTTTTAATACAGTGCTTCGCAAACTTTCAATATTTGCGACTCAATATTCAATCATAGTTTTCATCGCCTCCCCACCCTCCATAGAATAGAACAAAATATTGAATTCAATAATACTATACGTTGACACTAAAGCTACAATACGACTTGAACTTCTTAAGTACAATCGGCGTATATAAACGACTCGCTCAGCCAAAGCATTCATTGCCCTGGACGTAAATATACGCCTTTCCGAAGTACAATTTTTTTCTGTGTGCTGCTATTCATAAAGTTATTCCGAAGGCTTTGGAATGCAATAAAAAGGCATTGAGAGTGTTTGCGAAGGATTTTACTTACTTCAGAAAATTTGCTTATTTATTCTTTTTCTTCCCCCCCTCCAATACATCACATACGCACGCCTACGTGGAAAACGGTGGCATCGGGGAGCGAATCATGTATCTTTTAATCGGCAGTTAGGGAATTACGTATAAACCGTACAAATTATCAAGATGTGTTAATTTTGTATATAATTTTATGTATGACAAGCCCATGGGGTCAATGGCAATTATTACACTTCTTCTTAACTTAATATTGCTAAATTAATTATGAAATACATTTTGCAGTACTGATACGTTTATAAGTTTTTGTATCAGTGTAAATATGTATTTCTTATTTTGTCAAAATATATTTTGTTTCTTTACTTTCAGTAAATTAATAATTTTTTAAATAATCTTTTGTTTTCGACTTTTCAATATGCTCGCTCCCCCCCTTGCAAAGTTATAACGCCCCCTAGGGGACACTCCCCATAGTTTGAGAATCGATGTTTTAATAAAAGAAAGAACAAAACTCTCTTTTCAGCTTTTCATTTTAAATCCAGGGGCTTTGTGAATACGAATCCATAGAAATGAATTAAAAGAAAGCTCTACCTTTAGAATGAAATAAAATACTGCTTTTTGCGTAAGGGTATATGGCTATTTATATAAAACAAATGAAAATAATTTCTTCCCTAGCTGTAATTTCTGTAAAATGTTCCGTGTTTTTCTCTAAATTTTCTCTGTCGTAATTGTAAAATCACAAAAATAAATTGCGATAAAACTGAAAATAAAAATAACTTAAGTTATCAATAACTGAAACATATTATCTGATAAATTTATTTATGTAACAATCAAAGTTAAAATCATTTTTAGCTCCCCCTCCCAAAAGTCTAATAATCCCATTCTGTTCTCTCACCTAATAAAATTCACTTCAAAATATTTAATTCAAAAACTATCCGGTAACACTATAACTACCTTCCTTCATATGCTGTATGAAGGATTCCACCAAACCCTAACTTTCAGGTAAAAGTTCAGTGGCCGTTACAACGCGGAAATGCTCTGAGACACACACTTTGCGCTTGAGTTGGGTCGTTGACATAGGTAAAGGGGTTCTCCATCTGTCCCCATCCCCTTTAGGAATCTCAGCTGTTCTACTGCTCCGACTTCGCTCGGCACTAGGACAACGAACATCACGATTCAAGCCACTACTGCCCGGATATGGGAACAGGCGGGGGTGTCAGAGATAACCAGAGCCCCCCCTTTTTATTCTGATGACCGAATAAGAGCGGTATCAACTTCAATCTGGGACTAGTTTGGTCGAGTCTACCAAGAATGGTTAGACATATATAGAAGCACCTCGTTGGTTGGCATGGTGTACGCGGAGAGAGTGTAAGTAATATAAATATTCTTTTTAATACGGTATATTTTGTCTAATTACATTTCGGCATTTTCAAATTAGCTGAATTTTTTTATATGAATTAATTTTTGCCCAAGTGGGATTTATTATTTTTAATTTTTAAAATTAGATATTAATTAGATTGAAATTTCAATTGCAATTAATGAATATTTTCATATTATTTTACACACACACACACACACACACATATATATATATATATATATATATATATATATATAAATCATCTCTTTCTGATTCTATTTTTATTATAATGTCAACTCTACTATTAAAAACTTTTTCTTTAAGATGGAATGTAATTTTTTTTAAAATAATTCAGTAACTGATTTTTCCGTTCTCACATTTAGAGGATGGGTATCGTAAAAACTGTACTGCATCTGAATCTGCTAAATTTTGGCAAACTTAAGAAATAATGAAAAAAGCTTAACTAATAAAACTTATTAGATAAAAATCATACTTCATTAAACCTAAACTTATAAAAACTCCTAAAATACACGAAATAGCCGACAGCCAGACCAAAAGAGTTGAAGTAATGAATACTATCTCTGAGTTAATTTTATAATAGGTAAGAGTAGTGTGTGTGTGTGTCATATTAGTAGGTTGGTGCAAACTGGCGATATCATTTAATGTATCGATTGCCACAAATATTATCAGTACATTTAAATTATTATATGAGTGACTCAAAAATCTCACCATATAACAAAGCAACATCATTATGAGTGTCCATATAAATATTTGAGAATAACTTCATTTGCATACAAAACATTTAACTATTTTTCTTAACCTTGATATAAAATATTAGGGAGATATCTCGATTATTTTGATAGGTATTTCAAAATTTAGATAATATGGATTTTTATAACGTAACTAAATGTTTAAAAAAATATATTACGTTTCACAAGTCTTATCTTTGTAAATTAAAGTGCTTTAATTTACGATATTTACCTAAGCTCTGCCACTGTTAATTTGATTTTACTTTTTTTTCCGGAATATGTGTCTTTCTCTTAGAGAATGAACTGAAAAAACTTATGATCGAGAGAATTGGAAAGACATTATTGTAAATTTCTTTTCAAATTAGGATAATTAGGATTTTTTCTTTATTTATTATCAGATTATTCATCTATTTTTACTTCAATATTTTCTGCATATTTCAGATTTTACAAAAAGTCATAGATATATCTAGTAAAAATATTTTGTATATATATATATATATATATATATATATATATATATATATATATATATATATTGACAGTATTTATTTTAGCGATATATGAAGGCTTAAATATTTACTTTCATTTTTGTTTTCTATCAAATCTTAGAAAAAAATTCGTATCTCTTGATATGCTAAAAATAATCTGTCTGGAGTATATGGCAAAACTGAATTTTAAAGATTTAATCATTTTTATAAAGCTGTAGAGTTGTGCATGCTTGGATCAAAGAAAAGAAATCATTTAACAGTTTTTTGCAGCTAATATTGAATTTAATAATTTAGGAAGACATTAAATTTAGCATCGTAAGTAAAAAACTCAAATTAGTAAATTATGAAACTCTTCTTCTAATTATCATATAATTACTATCGTGTTTATGATTAAGTTAAAAAATATGAATAAAAGGGCACGTTCACAAATTACATTACTGGCACTTTATTAACGTTAAATTAATTTGCTTCTCAAATTGTATAATGTTAAACTTTCTAGTCAAGTCAGGTACACTTTGAACAAATATAGCTAAAGTAATTAATAATTAAATTATCTTAAGATTCTTACTACTTAGATGCATTTGCTGCATCGAAATCTTAGAATTTTATTTTTCATGTTTAACGTTAGGTTGATTATAGACCATTAATTCTTTAATGACATAATCAAATTTATCAGTACAATAGAGTGTGTATAACTTGCTTTTTTTAAAAAATAATACTCTGAATTCATTGAATTTTTCTACCTGACATCTCACGATATTGTAGTTTCTTTTATTTGATATGATATATAAATAACCCCTTTACGTGAAATCTTAAATGTATACTCCTGCAAAAAAGAGCCAGCCATAAATTGTTAAATAGGCTTCTAAGCGCTGAAATATATACCAAGCAAAAAACAAAAGAAAAGAAATCGCGGTTGATATAATCCAGTTTTCAATTGGAGGCGACTATAAGCATTTTGAACCTCAATAAATGTGGTGACACACACATCGATCGATGTACCGATGAATAGATCGACAGCCAAGGTGCGCCTCATAAATAGCGCCTTGAATACCTTAAACGGTTTCGAAAAGCGAGGCGGGGCTCTTCTTATTGGAGTCGGAAGTTAATATTTAAGAGGCGGAAATCTCTTTAGCAAAGAATCGGCTACGATGTCAACCGGAATCAACGTGTGTCAATGGTGAGTTTGCAAGTGAGACACCTCCTTCCAGGCTCTCCTTTGCCACCGGTAATTGCCTACCCTCGCCCGTGATTTAAGATCACATTTAATAAGCGTTTTGCCGCGGAGGGCAACGGAGATCAATCAACAAGAAGATGATACATAGTAAAAGATAACTACGGAATCGGTCGTGGCTTTTCCTCAATGAAATCGACGTCACACAGACTCTCATTAGCATACGTGCGCCTCCATTGTATTATGCCACTAGTTGTAAGTGTGTCATTCCCCCTTTGGAGACCAATCATTGGAATTATAAGATCAAATTGAAATGGAAAATCACAGCGCCGAGACTGTTGACTCTCGACCTGAATATTTATAGAGGAGTAAAGCGCATACACAGAGACTTAGTTTAGTTTTCACAAGTTTTAGCTTTTCAGGGTCGCGTTTCAAGGTCGTTTAAGGATCAGGAGAATTACTCGACACTGTGTGAGTCATTTGTCTCGATGTGTGGTAAAAGGCGCTCAAGGCTGAAGCTGGGGAAGGCACTCGGATGTAAGGTGACTTAATTAACTACGTTCAAAAGGAGTGTAGAAAGTGAATATTCCTTAAAGTGTCTTAATAATTTGTTAAAAATGATATCGACCAAGAAGATTAATGCTCTTTAGATTATCGTATTTGTTACAGTTTCGCGTACATGAGTGTGTATATTATAATAGTACAACAGGAAAGAGACTAAGTATGAGGAATGCCATTGTTTATTTGAGGTTTAAAATAAAAGAATATACCCCGAGAAATTTAGCTTAGAAAAAAATTTTAAAAATTTGAAAAAAACTTTAGAAAATTCTACATGCAGATTTATTTCAAGTATTTGAGTGTAAGAAAATGTGATAAAAATAATAGATTATTTTTTTAAATTTGATTTTACGTAAATGAATATTTTTAAAAGATTTGAAGTATGTTGTATTTTATAGAGCACAATAGCTATTTTTATTAAGTAGTCAATATCCACTTCAGATTGGACAGATTACAACTTTAAGTTATGTATATGTTGTAACAAATATTTTATTAAAGTTTATTGTCCCAATATTTTTAGCTGTTTCGCGCGCGCGTTCTTCCTTATTCTGTAAGTAAATGTATAATAAGCATTGTAATAATTATATACAAATGTTGAAATGTGGACATGATACTTAAGCAATGATTTTGTTTCTTACGTAAAAGAATTCTTAATTAATTCTATTTTACTTTTACATTTTACTTTAGTATTTAATTTTTTTTATTTTATAATGATGCAAACAAATGTTATTTTAAATGGATAGAAATAAAGAAAATTATGGACAACATTACTTTTAATATATCATTTCAAGGCATGTAACACATTTTTTATAAAACCAATAAAAAAAATTAACTGGTGAAATAAATATAAAACAAAAAAATAATTGTTACATAAATTTAAAATGGATAATGAAGATTAGCCTTTTGAAATAAATTCATCTTAGGTAGATTTTTTAAAAAAATGTATCGAACCTCACAAATAAAAATCAAAACTTTCTGCGAGGAAAGAAAGGAAATGAGCAATGTGATAGGTCAGAACAAATGGAATTACTTCATTTTTTGTGAGAAGCAACTGACATTGATATATCGTGCGAACTCAAAGACCCCTTATTCAATATGTAAAATGTTTATCAAATAGTTTATTTCATTTTCATTTTTTGTAAGTACAAAGCTAATTCAATTTAAATGAAAATTTCTAAGTTTAAAAATTTCTTACTGTAATGCGCAGTTTCAATTGTGTTTCCTACAATGAAAGCTAATTATGCAGTGAATTTTGCTTAAAAGAACTATACATTAATGTACCGTATTCAACAAATATTTGTTTGATTAAAATTTTTCTTTACATTTATTCTTAGTTTTAAAACCTCGAACTCTTCCAGAAGAAAAGATAGCACTTTGTATGTAATACTTAGTACTCAAAAATTTGTTATTCTTATAATGAAAGGGTCTCAATCTCATAGAACTCTTCAGAGAATATACAAAAATTCTTATTTTCCTTTATTTGAAAATTAAACAACTTATTAAAAGCATTTTATTTATATGTTTTTTCTTCGAATTTTGTAATATGCTTGATTAAATTAATATAATTTATTTTTTAAAAAATATCTAATGATAAATGGAAATGTTAGGAAAGATAAATGATAGAATTTTTTCAAAAAATAATAAGATACAGTCAACTCTAATAAAGGTATGAATTTTTAAAATAAAAATCAACAAAAATAAAATACTGAAAATGAGGTGACAATATATTTAATCGGTAGGGAAATAGACTTTAAAATCATTGAACAATTTTCTTAAAGACGTTACTATAAATTTTTAACAAACGTCAAGTTTATGAAATTTCAGATGAGCAAGCAAACATTTTCATTGATTAAAAATGAATCTGAATCGAAATTCTACGGTGATTTTTCGATCCTTTTCATTTAATCTCTACCTATGTCTCTTGCCTTTACCAGAAAAATACATGGATTTTGCCGAAGATAAATCAAAATAATGCCTCTTTCAACAAGTTTCATCCATTAAATGCTTATGAATGCAAGATAAGCACTCAGCCTTTGAACACGAAAAGCCTCAATTGTTTTCTTCTATGTAGTAAATGTATCTGAAGTTTCCTGTCACGTTCTAGAAGTGGATCGAAGATTTGACTAAGAACAGATTGCACGTTGATAGACTTGAAGCAATTATAGCTCTCTTGCACTAATCTTTCTCGAAATCATCCCTCAAAACAAATAACGTAGGAATTCGTCCTGTCTATCCCTCACTAAGTGCTTTTACCTTCTAAATTCCATTCATAACATCAAAAGTGTAATAGCAGGGTCCTTTCCTGTCTATTAATAACGATGATTTTAGGTTGTCATATAAAGAAACAATTTTGCATTTCAATCGATTTCCTATAATTGCAAGCTCTCAGTGATTTTTTTTAAATAAGTAATCGGTGACATTTTTCAACAGAAACTTTTTTTATGAATAATTTTTAATATAATACTACTTTTAAGTTTCATCTGAATAGAATATAACTTGATTTTGAAAAATTGCTTTAAATATTCATGTATATTTAAATGAATATAATCTAGGCAAATGGTTATCTTGTATGAACCTTAATAATTTTGAAATATTTCCCTAAGTTAAAAAACAAAAAAAAATATCAAAATTTGTGGAACAATTGCTATGTATAGTAAATATATCTGATTCAGTAAACAATGTTCGCTCCCCAAATTTAAACATATTTTAATCGGGAATATCATATTATTGTTGTTGGTTTTAATCTTCTCTTTAGCTTTTATTAGGTTTCACTTTAATATCATTTCTTGCATTTTATAATGCATTTCTTCTTGATATACAACACTTTGTTTAATATTCCATGTTAATTATAATCTTAGCAATCGTTGAGAATCCACACACATTTTTGATTATATTTCATTCTTTAATAATATTTATTTACAAAATTTATTTATTTTTAATTTCATTATTAGTATGAACATTTTATTCTTATAACACTGAAGCTGTTGTTGTTTTTAGACTAATGGAACTTAATTACTTCAGTACTAAATTAAATGCTGTCATATTTGATAATTTATCAATTGGTTAGAGATTAATTAATCAATAAATTAATCAATTAATTGTTCTCGTCTTTTGCTACAGTTTAATAATACTAATAAAAAATTCTAATGAAGGTAAAATTAGTCTAATGACAAAAGAATCATTCAATCAGTTCTATAACTGAGATGTAGAATTGATTCCTTTTTTGACAAATCAATATAAATGTAAACTTTTCTATCCATGCAGCCTATAATAAGATTTTAGAGCGTAAATTCTTATTTTAAAAAAGCGATGCATAAGATAATGGCAAAGTTATGTTGAATCATGTTCTTTTGAACAAATAGAAATGTATGACAAAAGAAAAGGAAACTTTCCTGGCTGCCTTTTTTAGAATATTAAAGTAAAATTTTTAGTCGTCACATTTCTTTTTAATTTGTTCTAAAAGGTAAATGTTCAAATAACTTTAAGTGATAAATTTTTAGTTGTCATTTATGATTGACAATTACTAGTTTAATTTATAGTTTATTTAATTTTTAAATAAAGCTTAAAATTTAAGTTATAAATAAGCCTTAAAATGTTCTGTAATAGAAAAAAAATTGAAGATTATCCACATTATTCATTCTTTCTTTGTTTAGTTATATTTCTTTTTTTTTTTCGTTTAAAGATATAATACTATATTTTGCATCTTAATTTTTAATCTTTAACTCTTTTGGGGTGTTTTTATACACTAAATTAAAATGTGATTCTAATTTTCCAATTAAGCAATATTTTTGAAGAAACTTATTAATTTTGTCTTGAAAAGTATAGTGTTTAGAACCTATATTGTTCTCAGCGATAACTTTTCAATCTGTAAGATACTAACAAATATTTTCAGTCTTTTTTCTACATTTCAAAATTCGTTTTGAATAACTCAAGTTTAAAGGACCCATTTTATTTTTAAACTATTTTCATTTTCTATACAAATATCAAAATTTGGACCCTTTTTTAGATGTGATTTCTAAATCATCTGAAAGTATCAAAAGTGAATTACGAAAAATACATCAAAACTCAAACTATGCAACTATGCATCATTGTTCGAAATTTTAAAAGAAACTTAATAAAATTATGTATCACATGTCAAATAAATGTTATTTTTTTGTTATTCTCCAATATACAGATTCATTCATTGTATTTTTTTAAGAATTCATTTGATGTAAACTCAGCTTTCTTCAACCTTGAATTATTTATTTTCTCCTAAAATCGAAGAATAAGCTTAATTTTGTTAATTTTGAAAATGCACATTTATTAGAAACTTATTACCTTTAATGATGTATTTATTACACACACACTTTAATTCTTCTTTATTATTTATTTTAATATAAAGAAGAACCAAGTTTAATCTTTGGCATTCTTCATACGTGTGTCAATAGTGTTTTTTTAAAAAAATCTGAATTTAAGGTTATTTCTGAAAATGGTTTATTGTGACATCTTACTTTTCTAGTACTACTGTTCTAGTACTTTTCAACATGGAAAACAATAATATTGTATTTAATCTATTTTTTTAACTGAAGAGAATATCTTTTTTCTAGATATAAGCAGGTATGGCATAAGAGTTTCCACCCATTTTTGTTGCTTTCCAAGAAGTGTGCTTGATTATATTTTCCATGGAAAACAACAAAATAACAAACTCTCGTACTCACATGTGTATCTGCAAGTACAGTAGTTTTTGTTTAGATACATAAAAAAAAATTGCGTACTGTGCATTATATTCAGAATATATTCGCATTCTTTGTAAGACACCTAAATGGTTATGTGCTCTAATAACGTTATTATTAAGTTTAATGAAATGATTTAAAATAGAATAAATTCGCATGAAACGTTACAGCAATATCGCAATTTATGAAAGAATTTTTAGTTTTTTTAAACTAAATATCAAGAAGATTTTAAAACAGATGATAAAACCAAGAAACCAGAGTGAATCTTACTTGAAATGACTTGGTCAATAAGACAAGAAGCAGAATACTTCGAAGGTTAAAAAATAACTGTATTTGAGTTTCGCTTTATTGTTTGTAACTTAATAAGTTAATTTCAAGAGTTAAAACTTGTTGCAATAATTTTGACTCACCATTCAACATTTTAGCCTAATTTCTATTCAAAAATATAAGAATCAAATAGAAATGATCTTTTACGAAAAAAAATTCATCAATATAGTATTTCTCAATGACTAATACTATAAATTTTTCATCTAAACAGGCAATTATTAAATTGTAAAAAAAAATAAAGTTTCGAATAATACAATGATAATTTTTTTGGATTCAAATAAATGCTTTAAAAGAATCACATTAAATATTTTAATAATTTATGTGACATTTAATTACAAATTGTTGTAACTTCAGATGAAATATGACTTTATTGGGTATGCATTCAATCAAACATTATAGAGGAATATAAATTTATCCAACATAAGAAATGCATTTATTTTTACGATTAAATTAAAAAAATATTCAAAATAATATTTAAAAATTTAAAACAATAATATTTTACAGTAAAAATGTTCTCATTTTTAAAAATTATTATTTTTGATTATTTTATTACAATCCATATTTTGATCTAAATAGGAAGATTATGTACTGTGTATTTTATTCAATTTATTTATTTATTTATTTATTTATTTATTGGATGGACATTTATATTTTTATCATCCCGCATTAAGACTCAACTATTTGTTTAGTAGTGTGTTTTTGCTAGTGTTAATTTCACATTTGTAATTAAACTATCGGATAAAAACCATAACTTTTTCGTGTCCATATACCATCTTTATAGTAAATACAACGAACGAGGAATTATCTTTATTAGTTTCTAGGATTTGTACCAACTTAAAAGGCCCGATAATATTTAGATCAAACCATTTTTCTTTTATTTTCATGCATATCTCATGCACTAAGATATTCAATCGGAGGCTTATAACAGTCATTCCACACACTTATTCTGTAAGCATGATTTTTTACTTTAAATTCGGTATTGGAGAAATCCGAGATCAAACATTACCTGTTTTTAACCCAGACTGTAAGTTTATTTTTCTTTTCTAGAGTATTTAAAATTTAGATTTTTTGCATAATCTTCAGATTATCTCAAACATACTCTTATCATTTTCATCTACATTTTTACAGTTTTTCAAATAATAGTACATTGTTCCTTGTCAAAGTTTTTCTTAGTTTTCGAGTATTACACAATATATATGAAGAGATCTATTTCTTCTTTCGTTGTATTTAAAATTTATTTAGATCATTAGATGTTCAGTTTAAACTTCCAGATTATAATTTTTCAATTTTATTTTAATTTATCTTCTGATATATTCTGAATTATACATTAATTATAAATTAACTTTTACATGCATTATTTGCAGATATATTCTTAGAGATTTATGCCATTTAGATGCTGAATGCTTCAAAGGTTTATGTAAAGAGGAAAAATCGCTTTTTCCTTTCATAATTATTATTTAGAGTCAGTAACAATAATATTCAAATATTATTAAAATGTAATTTAAAATTCTTTTAAGGCATTCTTTTACAATCAGAGCATTACGTATTTTTCATAATGATTTAATAGATACCTAGCAGAGATATTGTGCAAGAAAAATACATAAGCACTTAAACATTCAAATTGTATAAAATTTCAAAATAACTTTTAGAATTGTTTAAATCTTATAATAAATTTACTTTTATAATTATTTAATTTTTTGAAACTTAAAACAACTAAATTTAAAACTAAGACATTGAGTCAAGAGGGATAAACTTAGACACCAGTTTTAACATTAATTTATAGCCTAAAACTAGTTAAATGTTGTTGCATCTCAAAGTTTTTCCTGTTGCATCAAGTCATAAAAAATATGGCTTTCAGATCTACTTTAAATCAACTAATATCATTCACTTTCAATTAAATAAAAATAGGTTGATTCTTTAATTGTGTGTGCTGAAGATTCCATAAATATTAAATTTTTAATAAATAAAAGGATTTATCCACAATAATAATAGAAATGAAACCGAATGTGACAATCGATTTCAAATGAACTTATTATGAAGTGTCAAAAAAAGAATTTGGTGACAGAAGAATGAAACAGGAACTGTTTGAAGGTAAAGGCTTCCGGCAGCGATCAAACATTACAAAAGAGCTTAGCAGCTTCTAAACCATATTTCGATAGAAACAAGTCGAGCTCTTGCACAAGGACTCAGTTTGTTGCTGTAAAACTGTGCGAGTTTTAAGAAGAGTCTCGTTATCTGTTACACGTAAAAGATAAAAGAAAGTTTGAAAACTAGAAAAAGATACTTCATTCTAAGCAGAGAAAGACAAAGATTGGCAGAATTTCATCGACAATTATCGCATTCTCATTGTATTAACAAAGGAGTCAAGAGCTCAAATTGTTATAATATTATCTGCTTTCTTATTGGATGCCTTCATTCATTTAAGAATCCAAGGTCAAGGACTTCATAAAAAAATGTAGCCATTCGATTGTTAATTAATTTTGATAAATATTAAATTTCTCGTTTCCTAAAAGTTTTATTATCAAGTATTTAAATTAAAGTAATTGTTAAAACGTTAAAGTAAGTGCGATTGTATTAACTTTTTTGAAGTATTTAAAATCGTAGGATTTGGCTTCCCTAAAGTCAGTTCAGATATTTTTGGGCTATTATAAGTTTGAAAGGAATTTAAAATATTTTTGTAAGAGAGGTTCTCTCCGTGAACATCTATAAGGTGTTTTTGTTTTTAATAGAATTTTTTTTCTATTACTTTGGTTTTGAAAAATTCATAATTAATACATAAATCTTAATCTAAAAAAGTTAATTTGCTTTGATTTAGTTTGCATTACTAGGAAAACCAATCAATATCGTTAAACATTTTTTCTTGATTGCAGTGGATGAGAAGACAGGAAATTATTTTATCTCAAATGTCTTTGTCTTACAGTCAGGAAAATAATACCTACGCGTTTTTGCTTAGCTATACTCCTGTTCTCAGATACAGATAAATGATTTAAATACACACATTTTATGATTATATTTTATTTTTTTAACACTAGAAAGACCGAAATTTAGTATAGACCTGTATTTCCCCAAAGCAATCAAAACGACTGCATTGTGAAACAATAACTAATGTGTAAAGAAACTTGTTTAAAATTAATTTTTAATATTTTTTATATTATTTTCAATCATATAACAAGTTATTTGTAAATATTAACAATACAAAAAATTTACATCACTTGGGGGGAAAAATACATCTCAAAAAATTCTAAGAAATCGTGTCATTACATACATAATTGTTTTTCTAATTGAAATTAAAAAAACAGTTAAAATGACTTCCTTGGGCAATCTGGTATTAATAATCTCTTTTATGAAAAACTTATTGAAATCAATAAAAAAATACAAAATTTACAATAAATACATTAAACGTACATATTTTTGAATTACACTTTTTTCAGAGATCATAGTTGTAAAGCTAAATATAACGTTAAAATATTTCAGTGGGGTACATAAAAGTTATAAACTGATGTATATATATATATATATATATATATATATATATATATATATATATATATATATATATATATATATATATATATATAATACACAATAAAATTTCCGTGATGAAACATTTGATGTACATCTTAAATTTCTATACATTCTATTTAAGACTTTTATGTTGAATTTTCCGTAAAAAAGTTTAGAGGAAGATATTTATTTAGTTCCTAAAATTAGTATATAATAAGTTGTAAATAATTTTTATTCCATTGAAAATACTTCAAAATAATCCTCATTTTTTACTCCAAGTTAGAATGAAATACATATGTTAAAGATATAACATTCTTAGTAAAATTAAAGTTGTTTAAAATGTATCATATATAATGTTTATTTGCTAAAATATATAATTTGTATACTATACATATTAATATATATTTTTAAAATAATGTTTTATCTTATTTCTCTATAAAGAAAAGTAAATTTTAGTGACTACTTTTAATAATGATCTTAATTTATTATTTTTCTAGCTTTTAATAAATGATATAATAGTTTTTAAATTCACTCAATATATTTGCTCCTTTCTATGTGGCTGTTTACATATACGTCATATGTCCTATTTAATAACCCATAAATTTTACAAAAATATTTTACAGCATGATTTTTATTAAATTTATGGTTTTGTGTTTCAGCTTTTTTATATTTGTAATGTTTATTAAACAGGTAGATAATTTTTAATTAGATAATTTTTGCGCGAATTAATAATTTTTAACTAATGCTGTCTGGAATACATCGAAAAAAACATATCTGTTTTTATTTAAATTATCTTTCTATCTTATCTAATTATATTATTGTGTCAAAGCAAGTGTTTTCTTTGTATTTCCTACGGAAATTTTATTAAATTTTTATGTTCAACTTTCTTTAACATTTCCTTTTAAAAAAGTCTTTGTAAAAACTATTCACCAAAATTTGCTTAAACTATAATATTATAAACGTACTGTTAAATCAGTGATTCTTCAACATATTCAAAATTCATAACTATTTTTTTAATTTAGCATAAATGACTTTAAGAAAATTTTTTAGTTTCTCTGATGTTTTTACGAGACACTATGGAAATAAATAAAAGGTTATATACATGTTTATCATTATAAGTATTACGAGTTTTAATCGAACTACTTTTTAAATATAAATTAGTTGTTAGGTGAACAATACGAAATTGAAGCAATTTTCTTTTAGTACATTCTAGCTAATATAATTTTCATTTGTTATTTTAGCTGACTTGTTTCACAGTAAGAGATAATATTAAACTATTTATAAGTTACTACTATTTAAATTATTTCAAACTCTAATTATTTAAGACCCTTCCCCCCATTCAGAAATATCTCTTATGAAACACATTTTTAATTTGATTGATATTCTAAAGCTAAATGTAACTTTAAAATCATTGCTTCTATATGTAAAAATAATTGAAAGAGAAATTCTGAGCGAAATAAAATGATTAATATCTTAGAAAATCGAGACAAATTTCTTATAATAATTATTATCTAATAAGTTATTAAGAATAAAAACGTGATTTTCATTTGAATAAAACTAACAAAAATTCAGATTTTTTTTTAAATCTATTTTTTTTTTTTTTTTTCTAAATCTTTAAGACATTATTTAAAATTAAGCAAAGTCTTAAAGGTTTGAAAAATAAAATTTTTAAAATACTTCTTAGTTTATATATTATGACTTATTAAAATAATTATGGGACATTAATAAACATACTAATTATTCAGTGTGATTTATTAATTATTCATTTAATACATATTCATTATTTGATTAAAATAGGTTTAATCAGCTTCTAATTAAAGATTAACAAGTTATGATTCATAAGAAACAAATGTCCATCCGCACAAAAAGCTATTTATTATTATACAGTAGTTTATTATTAACGAACACAGTAATTACAATATAAAGTAAAAGCCTTTGTCTTAAATCTTAATTTTTTAAATTCATGTATCTCCTTTTGATAGAGAAATCAGTTTTGTTTTGTTTTTTTACATTTTCAAAACGTTTTTCAAATTCGACTTAGAATTTTCAAAACTTTATCAATAAATTATAGAAAATACCTAATTTATATATGTAGTTTTGTTGAAATTGTGATTAAGAATTATATGAGTGAATAAGAATATTTTTGCTGTGTGCAAGCAACTGGTCCTTAGATAGCATCAAAAACTGAAGTAGAGTATTTTAAATTTTACTGGCCTATATAAATAACCTCATATTCTTACTAATTAACTATTATGTTCTTATTTTACTAACATTTCAGAAACAAAAGAAAAAGAAAAGATTTCTTTTCATAAAAAGTATATGTTTTAAAAAAAACATTTTGGTAATTGTTTATATCAGCAAAATTTTTCTGAAGATTGAAAAATTATATGGAGTGCATAATTATATATATACCTTTCCATTAAAGAGGTACTAAATGTTAATATCTTGAATTTTGAGCAGAGGTATTTGTAGGTAAATACTTTCTTAAATCAATAATACATACTACTATCACGTTTTCAGAAGCCATTGAAGCAACAATTATAGTCACAAATTGCGGCTAGAATATATAAGAAATTCTTAAAACAATTTTGTCGTCTTAAAACTATCGCATTTAATACATATTTCTGATTGATTATGGTGAGAGCTTTAATATTGAAGTCATTTTACTTTAACTGGAAATAATGTTTAAAATAAAAGTTTAACAAAGTTATTGTTATCCATATTACATTGCAGTTGCAGAATTCTCATTTCTGATAAAAAAAGAACTATCCTGTTAGTTAAAAATTGCGCTTTTACTTATACTTTCTAAAAACTGCTTTTTTATAAAAGTATTTTAAATAAATCAATTAATTTGCTGTCATATTCCCCCTATAAAATATTAACATTTTACTTCTTTTCGCATTCAAACTATCTAAATATTTGTCTTAGCATATGTAAATAAAAGATGTGTATACTATTTTAAAAATATACTACGCTCGTTAAAGGAACATCAAAGATTTGCTTCTTTATTTCATACATGGTGAATACTAACCCATACTCTGCAGTCATACATTTTTATGAAAATTTTCGAATAAATGAATCCTTAAAAAAAAGTTAACACAGAATTCTTGATGCGATCACAGAATGAAACCGATCTTCCGATTTTATTTCAATCTCACACCGCGAAAGATATGTGTCTCACCGCTGCCTGTCGTTTTCCCAACCACGGCGACGACCAATAGATAGGCTTACGTGACCTTTCAATTTTTGATTTCTCAAATATCTCTTGGCAAGTCGAATCAAATTCTACTCAAGTACATTAAAATGGTCTTAATGGATTGGTTAGTATTTGGAGTTGGGTCCTCCAAGGATACTTCTTTGTAAGCTGTAAGGTAGGGAGCTCAGTCTCTTCTGACAGGTATTTATCGATAACCCATGTCGATCATGGATTACTGTTTTCTTCTTTTCCCTGTTTCATGGTTACTCATAAAGATAATCGTCTCCTAGAGAGGAACTCTTTTCTTCATCCTGTCTAAGCTGAGATTAATTTAAAGGGGTTAAATGCAATGGGTGAGGTCTTCGATCCTGGTGGATCGAAAACGATCCATGTTTCGTGTGCTTTACTCCATATCAAAAGAAATGGTGAAATAGCGTGCAGAAGATTCATTTTTTCCTCTGTACTAACCGTAAAGAAGTTATAGAATGGAGCCCACAGAGTAATATGGAGGGGTTTCTTTGTAATTGCAATCACAGCTCAAGATCGATTTCCGATGGTGGTGCGTTGTTTGGGTGCCTTCATCGACGACAACACGTGTTGCAAATGAATATTATTCAACCGGACTTTTCTCTTTGCTATGAACCTGAAAAAGGTGAAGAGTGAAACGACTGTTGCTGAAGCTTCTTTGTCAATGACAAGTGCAATAGGGAAATAAGGCATTTGGCTTCCCCTGAGCTGAATGTTCCGAAATTGGCTTCAAACAGCATGGGGAAAAAATTGAAGTTGAATGATTGGGATATTTTTAAGTAGCCCGGGAGTAGTGATGTCAATCTCTGCAATCGGCAGTCGAGATCGAAAAGGAAAGCTTGTTGCTCCATTGGAATAGAAACAAAAGAATTCGAAAAGCCAATTCGAATTTACTCTTCCTTTTTAACACTAGATTGCCCAAGGAAGTCATTTTGACTGCTTTTTAATTTCAATTAGAAAAACAATTACATATATAATGCACAATTTCTCTTAGAATTTTTTAGAATATATTTTTTTTCCAAGTGAAGCGAATTTCTTTTTATTGTTAATATTTACTAATAACTTGTTATCCGACTGTAAATAATATAAAAATATCAAAAGAGTTAGTTTTAAACAAATTTCTTTACACATTAATCATTCTTTCACATTTACACATTAATCATTCTTTCACAATGCAGTCTTTTTTACTGCTTTTGGGCAATATAGGTGTATACTGTTTCAGTCTTCCTAGTGTTAACTGTCTTATTGAAGTTGAATCCAAAATTTTTTAACTGTTAACCATTATTAGTAAATACTTTTGTCACTTAGAAATGAGAATGTTACATACAAAAAAGTACACCTTCTTCCTAAGACTTCCCCGATGCGAAAATCTACTATATATAAATATAAAAAGAGTTTCAGGGGGAAAAAAAGATGAACCCCAGTAAGGTGAAGGTGGGTGCTATCGCTTTGATTCGAGACGCACCTTGTGCACTTACCCTTTCTACAACCCTTTGTCCCCCTGAGAAAGAGAGGCCTCCTTACATAAAAAGTTCATTGCTCCTTACATAAATGCCTCACACTTCACGACCCTACTTTATGCCAATGCATAGAGTCTGACTGCGCTTGGGAAAGGGTGGGATGGGGTGGATTCACCTTCTCTAATAAGGGGTCGAAAATGTGGGCGAATAGTATCAGGGTAAATAACGCTTGGTCTCCTGGGTAACCCAAAAAATATGGCAGGAGAACAGAACATTGCACAGCGGTAGGATTTTTAATAAGTATTTATCGACGTATTTGAATTTTCTAGGAACCCTTCTTTTCTAATCTGCATTTTTATCTTCAAGTTCCCTAGCATTTGAAAACTGTCATAGTTCCGGAGACCAATCTCTAGAATCTGACAATTATTCCAGCCTTCACATTCAAGAAGTCACGCTAGTGTTGCTGTTCTGTTTATTCTTTAGCAAAACTTTTCTCCTTTTTTAAAGTTCCGCTTCGATTTTTACATTATTATTTTGTCAAGCTGTCGTACACTGACTAAAAAAAGCAAAAAAGAAAAAAATTAAAATTAAGTCATCAGATAAAGCGTGTCTCATGACAGACTGTATAATAAGATTTCTTCTTTAAATGTATCGTATATTTATGTCTTTCCGGTTCATAAATATTCTTATCTTTCGTTTTAAAAGAAAAATGAAATTTCAGATTTACTGATATCTATTAGATTACTAGATTTCAACTGATACACATTGTGTTATTGCTTTAAAATTGAAAAAGGGGGTGGGGGAATCTTAGAGTAAATTAAAAAATTTGCAATTCAAATGCATTTTTTAAATCTATTGAAAAATGTATATTTAAATCTAAATGATCCAATCTATTGTGTATATATATATATATATATATATATATATATATATATATATCATTCATTAGAATTAACTTAAATTGACATTTTTAAATTAGCTAATCAATATTCAAAAATGTTAAAAAGAATCCAACGCTTTTAGTTTCTTTTATGAAATTTTCTGAATACGTCTTATAGTTATTTTTCTATTTCAAAATTATCAATGATAATATTTTAAGACCTTATAAAGAAATATCATTGACAGAAATCAGTGATGTTATGAACCTTTTTGCGAATGAAGAATTTGCTATTTTTCATAAACTTCGATTTTTTTTATACTCTGCTTCCTTTAGAAAAATCAATTGGTTTTATTCAAATTCATGAAAATTTGAGAGAGAGAGAGTTACAAGCTTTTCAAAAAGTAATACATATTCAGTAATACGAAAAGATTTTGTTTTCAGCTTACTTGAAGTGAGTAAAACTTGTTGAAAGATTTTGCATAAAGTTTAGTCTTGAATTCATAGTGATCCTTACTAGAACGTATTCAAGCTTCTTTTGTTAATTTGGTAATTTTACCAAGTGGTATGTATATATATTTAAAATACTCTTAAAAAGTTACTCATAATAAAAATTCACAGAAATATATTCATGTTTTTAATGCCTGGAGGAAGTTATTGTTAAAACTCTGTTAAAATGCAACATTAGGGCTTCAGTTTTTCACTTATTCGTAAAGAACTGATCAAGTACAAATTTCTTTTATTATTATTATTATATGCTTAGTTCTCTTAATGTGTGTAAAATTCTCAAATGGGAATTTACCTGTTCATTAAGTTTCTGGATTCCGAACGATACTGACGAGGAAATAAATTTATAATGGAATAAAAAGTATTTCTTGAATTAAAAATAAATCTTAAAATATAAAATTTACTAATGTTAGTGATGCCACATAGTTACTCTAAGACATTCTGCTAAATAATTCTTTAGTAACTTATCAACATTACCTTTAGTTCATAAAAATTTTGAATGAAACTCATTTCAAATAAAATGGAATTCATATTCTTCCTATCTAGTATAAGTTATAAATTTATTTTATTTATACCTAATATCTTAATATTAAAAGTGTCTTTAAATAGGAAATTTTAATCAAAACAGTTTTAATGTTTTTATATAAATTAATTTCTCCTCAAAATATGGGAAACAACTTAATCAAATATATGCTTCTTTCTTAACTATAAGTCAATTTTCTTTTTGATTAATTTATTGATATTTCAAAAGATGCACAAGAGTTTATAGATCTTATATGTCTAAAATTTTAATAAAAATTTATACATTGATATAAAAATACGTAATAATATTTTTTTCTTTTCAAGTACAGTAATTGAGAAGACTTATTGATAAAGGGGAAAAGATCTCGTGATCTGATAATCTTCTTATAAAATCTTGTCTAATCTAGCAATCCTCAAGTGCAGCTAATATATTTAGCTTCACTTGAAGTTGAAATGTAATCATGTAGTCATTAAATATTCAATATTCTGTATATTCAACAAAATAATTAATAATTAGCTGACACTATTTTTGATTTTTTTATAAATATTCCTCCATTTTGGAGACAATTTATAAGATCACAATAATTAATAAAATATTATTAATTGAATAAACTGTTTTTTATTTCTGATTATATGTGCTTAGGAGAGAAATTCTAAAAAACAAATATCTTTTTGCAGACATTTATTTCAAATAAACAAGAATTTTCGAAACTTTAAAAATTTCGTATGAAAATAATTTGTTCTATATTTCGAGTCATACTGAGATTAAATCTATATTTTCAGTCGTTAGGGATAACTATACTGAGCAACGTCTCTGCATAAATTAAAACTCAATTTCTATGAATCCTAACTTTTAATGTTCCTTTATATCACTAAGCATTTGAGGTAAGTATTTGTAACAGAGTTTTGCTATGAAATTACTGTGCGTATCTGTTAAAAAACATACATAAGTAATAACTATGTAAAAACATCAGCTTATAATATTTTTTAACTAAAGGAAGAGTCAAGACAATGATTTTCCGCTTCCTAAAATTTTTTTGTACAACATTGTTTGATTCCCTTAATAATAACGGGAAATTTTGCTAATAATTTTTTTATCTTATTTTCATTATTTTTTTTCTTTTATTATATGCTTAAGTTTAACTAAATACAAATATTTTTTATTTAAAAAAAACTTACTTAACGTTACTTTATCTGCCTATCGCTTTAAATGCATTTCTCTTTGTTCAATCTTAATTAGAATTTTCTTATAAATTTAATTCATTGATAATACTATTTTTCAAAAAAAATTAAATATCAACATTTCAGAAAATATTTTCATCATTTAATAGAAAATTATGAACAATACTTAAGTAATTCTTTTCACATATCAAGCATAAATATTATAGCTACAAAGGGTTTATGAGTTACAGTATATAACAATGAAAAATGAAAATTTTGTAATATAATTTAGAGAACTTCGAAAGAGACTTTTATGTTAATATCAACAATATTCACTTGAAATAATCATTTAAGAATTCGTGATCATTCTAAATAACTCTTTTTGAGTTGAATCCAAAAAATGATCCAGTTATGAAATTAAGTAATAAAATTTGAATTTATTTATGACTACGAAAAACGACTTATGAGATACTTTATAAATAAATATTACATTTTTATATACGTTTTGAGAAAAAAAACTCTACAGAATTCAAAATTCCTATATTAATAAAACGTATTTTATTATTTTTGCTTACTTGTACATATACAAAAACTTTTCACATTGTAGTTTTCCACTTAATGCAATAATTTTCTATTAATTGTATGCACATGAAACTTTTTTTCAATTTCTAGGGTAATTCATTACAAGATATATTTATACTGTATTGGATCATAAATAAGGGCCAAATTTATTTTTGTAAAGTCAAGTAATCTTTTCATTCATATTTAAAGGGAATAAAAATATCGAAAAAAATTCAGCTCTAATTTTTATCACAGCTTAAAATTAGTGACAAAGAAAAGAGAAGGAGTTTGTTCATTTCGTAAATCGTATTGTGTTAATTGATGATTAAAGTCATTAACTTTCTGATGTGTTGTATTGCTCTTCAAGTTCTAAAAAAATAAATTAGTTCCATTAAAATTTAAACTAAGATATTAATATCAGCCAATATTTTTATTTTACTAAGAATTAACTTTTTTTATACTACCAGATAGTTTATATCTTATTATACTGGAACCGATTACATTTTATAAATAATGGATAGTGAATCAAAAACTAAAGGAGTTGTTAATATATTTTTTGAACTTAAATACGTTGAGATGATTAAACTTAACATCAAATTTATTTAGAGTATAACTTCTTTATACTTGATGATTTAGGTAAAGTAAGTTTAAAACAAGAAAAATGATCCTAACAAAATAAAAAATAACTTCATTTAAAAATGTCTTAACCATTTTTATAAATATTTGGTTCTATAAGGTTAATTTAGTTGTGGGATATTTATTCAGTACATGCATTCACCTTTATTCTCACATGAACATTGCTTATTAGATATAATACAAGCCACCAGTTTCTTAACAACAACAAAAAAAATTAATTTCTGATGTTTTCAATTAAAAAAAATTGACCTTTCAAAGTAATTATAATTACAACTATAAATTTCATAATCAGAAATGTTAACACAGTCTTAATTAAAAGTGAATTTAGTTTACATGCAGTTAATATATTCTATTCTTCCTTGTCGATAATTGGTGGGAGTAAGGCGTACAAATTATCGTATGTAATATTGTTTTACGCAATTTTATAAAAGATTATATTTTCACAAGCAAGCAAATATTATGCATTTTAGTAAGATATTATCAAAAATTCCATAATTAATGAAAAGCAAAGATATACTTTTTTTGATAAATAAGAGACATGTTTTCTATATTTGATCTTCTTACTGGGATGTGAAATTCCCTGTTTTGAAATCAAAATTTGAAATTCTAAAACTTTATTTAAGAATTTCTACTTAAAAGTTATCCCGACTTTTGCCTTAATACTATGAATAACAAGCAAGAAGTACGAATGCATTCTTTGCACAACAGTAAAAAATAATTACTATTATTATTATGTCTTTCACAATATAGCCTATATAGTGGTGTTATGCGTCAATTTAAACATTAAATAACTTTAAAATATATCAAGATACTGCTTGTAAATAAATGGAGTGATTGAACTGAATATCTGTTTATTATCACTTTCATAGTACAATCTATAAGATAATGTTTCAGATAAAAAACTATTTTAAATATGTGTTATTTTATCAATAATGATTTGGGAAATAAAAGATAAGAGAGAAGAAAATAGGAATAAAAAACTTGTATATATATATATATAGTCAGAATCAAAAAACAATATCGAAATGCCACCGTTACTCCGTATTCTTCAAATATTCAACAACACTAATGGGGTTTTTTGGTGTAATGCTCTCTAATACTCCGCAATATTGACACTTTAAAGTGTATTCGAACTTTGAGAGAAATGCTAATTTAACTTTTTCTAAATTTAAGTGATTTCTAACATTTTTATTTAGATAAATTTACTACAATAATCAATAAAGATATAGTTTTTGTGAATTCGTTGAGAGACATTATTCTCTCCACAAATATAGAAAACTTCATAGTGTTTTCAATCTGAAAACAAAACTATTCTTTTAGGATATACATCACTAGAAGTATAATTCTTAAAGTTTCTTTAATAATTTTGAAATAAACTGTCTTATTTGTTCTTAAAAATGACTCCTTGGGAAATTAAATTTAATAAATCAGGCACCCATTTCTTTAAATCAAAGAGATTGGTAGTCTTGTAGACAGAAAAATTTTCAGTCTTAAATTAATAATCAGATAAATAAAAATCACCCTATTTAAATATTTATTGGAATATTAAATATTCTCTGTTCTATTCATTACTAATTCGTAAGTTTCACCTGTAACAGTTTCACTTTTAAATAGACACAAATATTTCAGTGCGTCATAAAAAAAACATAAAAATAGTTAGCCACGTTCACTAATTAATTATTCATGAACGTGAAGCTGACTCTTCAAGCTTATTAATCTCTCTGGAACGCATTTAATTTGGTGTGAAATGAATTGACAAATTAACTTTGACAGATTGACTAAGAACATATATTGTTTCTTTTTACTGCGCTTTTGTAATGTGTATTTCTAAATCCATATTCACCATACTTTATTTAACGGAAATAAAAAAATGACCATGATCTCATGTTTCAATCTTTAAAACATGAGATTTTGCCTTTTTTTTTAATTAAACTACTCTTAATCTTCAGTCTGACTTTTCTGTCCCAACACGAATCAAATGCAGGGAACTTTTTATTACAATAAAATAGCCTTCCCATTTACTTTTAACTTCGCGTAATATTTCCATTCTTAATTGATTATTCTAATTATAAATATTCGGAAATTAAGCATTTTTTTCCTTTCAATTCATGAATTGGGTTTGGTTGGAATGTGACAACATGTGTACTTTTTCACAATTCCTACTATTAGTTTTTACTCTCCCTATATATATATTTATATATATATATATATATATATATATATATATATATATATATATATATATATATATATATATATATATATATATATATAGATAGATAGATAGATAGATAGATAGATAGATAGATAGATAGATAGATATAGATATATACCTCGTTCAAATTTTCAATCGTTAATAAAATACGTTTTATTTATTCACTCAAGTTCAAACACATTTTTTAAAACATGCAATGGATAAAACTTGATGTTAATGCAGTTTTTTCAAATATTAAATCCTTAATTTAATTTAATTAATGAATAAATTGTAAGAAACAAAAATAATAGTCCAACACCATATATAAAAAGGAAAATCGCTCGAAAATCCCTGTAGTGCAATGGATAGTGAATAAGACTTCTAATTAAGAGGTAGTGGGTTCGAATCCTACCTGGGATGGTCTAACTTCTAAGAATGTGATTTATGAATGAATAAATAGTAACAAACAAAAACAATAGTCCAACATCATATATAGAAATAAAAATGGAAACTCTCTTTCTATTTTGCCGCTTAATATTGCGATTCTGTCATATTTATATGCATATTTATATTAATTGCATTGTAATTATTTAATAAAAAGTATTTAAAAGGAAATTTTTCTTTGTTGTGACCTAAGTAGGAATTGGCATTAAAAAATGTTTCTTTATTTCTTGTTCTATATTATACACAAATAAATTTTAAAAAACAAATAAAAAATAGTAGTTAATTTATCTTGTACCATTTACATCTAGATCTAACCAAAGAAACCCAAGTGGTCAGTATTTTGAAAAAATAAATTACTATCATACTGCATGCAGATTCCTTGGGAATAGTCTATCGTTTCAAGCATTTGAGATATCTCAGTGTCTTACAGTGTCGTCTCGCTCCTTCAAATCACACCAGGTATTCATACCAGATCTCTTAATGCTTGGTACTAGTCTTTCTCCATATATCCAACGTAGATCTGAAAGCTCTTCTCTGTTTGCATATCCCCAAATATAATCCCGGGTCGTTTGCTTTTACAATGCCACCCCATTTCCCGGAAGCCTCGTTTTTATTTGGTGTGTGTGCCTCCCCCGACAGATAGCCATTCTGTCTCCCGATTAAACATTTACTAGGTGCAGGTGTCTTCTAATTGCAGCCGCAGGCTATCTGTCCCGGAGCGTCTAATGGGTATTTTCGCAAAATAATATACTCCATTTAATGCATTCCAAAAACAGCCTTCAACGAAAACTTGTATAGCTATGGCTGCTGGTTTCACTTCTTTATCCGATTAGGGCATTACTTATTCACTAACTCTTGATGCCCTCCCCCTCACTTCGGGCCACTCTTGCCCTTTTCTCCTAGCACGCCATTGTTTTTCCCTTTCAGCATTATCTCCGGCTTTCTTCGTCGCATTATGTATTCTCGTTTTAATAAGACATGGACATGGGTAACGCAAAGTCGCCTTTAAAACTTCTTAATCTGTTACAACGGAGCCATCTTCAGAGCTCTCTACTTTCACTCACTCTGAGTTGTTTGCTTGGCTTGTTTGAATAATGTCCATGAATGGATTCACAAATACCTTTTTTTTGAATATTGATGCTAATAATTGATATTTACACACGAGCCCTGGAAGGAAATGTTTGCTATTTTTTTAAATCAATTACACATCTAAGCATCTGTTTCGCCCTTTTCGGATTTATATATAAGAAAAACAATGATAAATTAAAAATATCTTTTGTAAAAACACACGCTAATTTCACTTTCTAAATATAACAGACGCTTCTAAATAACAAAAAAAATATTTTTCCTTGTTTCAGGAAGTTCAATAAAAATCATAAATTGCTGTACATTTATCTACTGCACAGATATAAATTTATACAAGTAAACGAAAAAATATCTCATTATTTAAATTTTAAGTAGATTAAAAATATTCAGAAAAATGTGCGTACTTAGTATTTCTATTAGGAAAAATAATGTATTCTTTCTAAAAAATTTTGTTTTAACATTTAACATGTTATAAGTTTCTTCAAATTATACACTGATGGTAATTAAATTTGCAACACCAAAATGAAGAACAAATAGCAAGGTTTTATTTAAGGTATGCATACAGCAAGGATCGGCAGACTTGTGAATAAAGTTGTCAGTGAATCAAAATAACGAAGATAGCAGAAAAAGCGACGTATTTATATGCATGCACATGGGCACTCAAGAAAGTGCACCCCTCTACAGCAGCAATCGTATTCAAGAATATATTATGCTCAAATTATTATTTTTTTATATTATTTGAATAAAGTTCTGCACACAGTAACATTTTCAATCCCTTCAAAAACTAAGAAATAGTGAAGAATTATTTTCCTGAGTGAGATTCAATACAAGAACAACCCACGCTGAAATATAATGTAGAAATACAAAGTAGAGAATTAAACTTAAAAAACGTTTAGTAAAAAAAATTCTGTACCAATAATGCAAAAGTACTTTTTTCTGGAATTTCCTGTTCACACTAATAACTGAAATTATTATTATTATTATTATTATTTTTAGTATAAAGATTAAGGAGTTTATTAACCAAAAAATTACGTAGCCCATCTCATTCTCATATAAAATTGACAGTGGATGTTATGACATTAAACCACCATTTTTAAATAAACTTAATTTAGATCCCCCTGTTCAAGGTTCAAGATACACCAATGTATTTACTTTCAAATATATATGGATTTTTTGAGCAAAAAAGTAGTGATAGGTGCAAGATTTTTTTTATTTAAACATACAACACAGACTTTACATCGCCTTTTAAAGCTTTGGTATGTCTGATAAATCGCTAGTTGTTTTCAAACTTTGCAATGATTGTAAATAACAATTTTTTGATAAGTTTTTGTAGGCATAATTATTTTTAATAAAGCATGCAGGCAAAAGTCTGAAAAGCCTCGATCTCCCGGATCCCTGGTGTATAGCATATTAGGAAGAAAAATCCTTAATTATGAAGCCAATTTAGGGATATTCCGAAATTATAACACATAGAAGGTTAAAATGGCTCTAACCTGGTTAAGAATCGAGTAGAACTAGGCTTAAATGATAGATACAGATAAGTTCTGTCATACTGCTTCAAGTCTATTCCACACTTAATCAATCGTAGTGACTGGAGATCAGTAGCAGTCCAGTTTCTCCTTAACCCAAGACCTGACATTTCAATAGATGCGAGATCTGGAAAAACATGCTGGTTAGGTGCTGGTACACCTTCTCTGCAGAGGTAAGACAGGACACGGCAAGCCACATGTGGTCTTGAATTTCTTTGTTTAAAGATGACGTCTCTGAAACCTCAAAGATAGGGCACCACCACAAGCCTGAGAAATGTGACACTAGCCGACCAGATTACTAATGGTAAGAGCAAAAGATCGTGTACCCAATGGCTGCCCAAATCATCCTAACTAAAGCTGGCCCGCATAACTATAACGAATGCATGCAGATCACATGCACACTTGTTGGTGCTTCTAGGCATGGATACTTCCATCATGATGTTGCATGCAGAACCGGGACTTGTATGTAAAAAACGACGAGGTATCGTTTCTGTAATCAGTGTTATCGTTGGGTGCACCACTGTCGTAGCGCATCTTTACGTGGATGTGTCAAGGGAAGCCACAATAATTGTCACCATGTGGACCAGGGGTGGGCAGACTGTTCCAGGGCACGGGCTACTTCCAATTTTTTCAAGGTATTGTGGTCCACTTAGTGGTGGAGGTATAATGAACTTTTGCGAGATTTTTCCTGGAACCAAGAATGTTTTACGATTTTCTTCATAAAATAACCTCCAAATAGCATTTTCAATTTAAGGTATCCGACTACGTTTTTTCGAAACCATGATTTTTAAAAGCGCATTAATAAATGGATAATTTTCATGATATTTAGTGTCACTTAGATTAGAATATATGCATAAAATTGTTTTAAGGACATTTTGATAAAAAAAATTTATTTAAATACAATATTTTGGCAAAAAATTAACTTAGAATAATCTTCTTTCCAAATGTTCTCCCTTTGTGGAAAAAGGGTTCTATTATAATAATATTTTGCCTGTATATAGCTCAAACCTCTCTACAGAGGCTCAACTAGAATTTTTGAAATATATGACTTAGAAGTGGGTTTATTCATATTTTACGACAACAGAGGAGAGCAATTTTAAGAAAAAAACGCCGATAATTATTTCAATTGGTGGTAACTGAAAATAATGAGAATTTTTCAAAAATTCTAGTTGAGCCTCTGTAGAGAGGTCTGAGCTATATACAGGCAAAATATTATTATAATAGAACCCTTTTTCACAAAAGGAGAACATTTGGAAATAAGATTATTCTAAGCTAATTTTTTGCCAAAATATTATATTTAAATAAATTTTTTTGTCAAAATGTCCTTAAAACAATTTTATGCATGTATTCTAATCTGAGTTACACTAAATATCATGAAAATTATCCATTTATGCGCTTTTTTTAAAATCACGGTTCCGAACGTAGTCGGATACCTTAACGAAATTTTCTCTTCTAGTTCGATTTTTTTTCCTCCGTATTTTAAAAATATTTCTAGACCTTCGTACGATGAAATTATAATTAAACATAAAAGAAAGTGGGCACCCCAATACGTCTTGGTGGTTCAGTTGTCGATCGCGATCGACTTAATGCCCACTCCGGATGTACACCATCAGTGCAACTCCAAATGTCGTCGCACTGTCCGTGCGGGCACTTGTGCTGCAAATAAGCCCACTTCCTGACTCAAGGTCCGTGATGTGGCTGTACGATTTTGCAAGGTTGACTTTGTAAGGTCTGTCCTCTCCAGCGTTAGTGTTGGGAGGCCATTGAGATTCTGCTTGGCATTCAGTATGCTTCTGCTGGTTTTTTCAATTCCATACTCATATGACAGTCGTTGAATTTCGGATAGAAATATCGTGAAACAATAAACCACATTCTGAACAGGCCACAAGCTTGTCGGTAACCATTTCTCTTTATACGAGGCGTAACACAATGTTCTCTCTACCAACCATCATTCAAATGAGATTTCTGAATCAGAGACTTGCTACTTAACTTTCCTTTTATGCAGAGTTTAAGATGCTGTTTCTCCTTCCTACGTCATTCGATTGTGTTTAAATGTTAATCATTTATGTATCCCAGCATTTGATGTTTGTATCATCCCTCTTTCACGGTGTTGCAATTTTAATAATCAGCAATGCGTATAGCTGATGTTTAATTTTTTAATATTAATGAAAAAAATCCTAGGTTTACTGTAAAAATTTTTATTGAAATAATTATGAGAATTTGTAAACTTATTATATATTTTAAGAAATTGTTAGTTATGTAATTGCTGTTATCAATTTTAAATTTAACATTACATCGCATTCTGTCGATTTAGGAAACATAAAGTAATTTAAAATGTTCATTTACTTGAAATTTATAATAAATAAGTCAACTGAGGATGATAGAAAAATATTCATTTTTTTTTCTAACCAAGAAATAAATGCATCTCACCTGTACATGCATAAGTAAACATTCCTTTTACGCTTATGTGTACTTTTTCTTACCTTATGTAGAGTCTTTCCCGTTCATAAAAATAAATTTTTCGATATTTTAAGGATTTTTAAGCTTTTAAAATGCCGGAATATTAAAAGGAGCTTACAACTAAATTAAAAGTTCAAAATAAAAGTAACTGATGATCAAAACTGGTAGGAAATAAATCCCTTCTTTTAAACATTAAAAAACAAAAATTAAGTTTTGAAACATGTAGAAAATCCAATCAGAAACGAAGAAGCTCCCCCATGATAAATGACATTTAAAATAATCATTCCGGTGAATACGCCCATTCTTCTTAGCAAATGGAATTACATAATTAAAATACATTTCCTCTCAGAACTTAAATTTAAAAAAAAGTTGTTTATATTTTTAAAAAATCTATTCTATAATTCCTTTCGACTCACCGTGGTTTTTAATTTGGTTTTAATTTATATTTGCCGAAGATCAAAAGTTTAGTGTTCAAAGGTTTCCAAATTCCATAAAAACTAGTTTGATTAAAAATGAACTTCATTTACAACAGTGGCTGCCTGCTAAACAAAGAATGAAAGAAATCAGTTAGTGAATATATTTATAATGAACTACTAAATCCTAGTATCGTTACCGTTTGGATGCATTATTCCGTCAAAGAAACCGCTTTTGAAATAATCATTTTGAATAATTCCGTTACAATGAAACTCGTAAAATCGTTACATTTCTTTTCCATCGTTCTCGCTTTGACTCCAACTGGAATCCTCTAAGCATGAGGTTTGAGATTAAAAAAGAGTATACATTGAAAGTAATTTAATTGCGTCGTAAAATGCATTCAATTGGCTTCTATTGTCCGCAGAGGCAAGCCATACTTTAACCGTCAGTTAATAATCTGTTCTGTGCGAAAAATCGCTTTTCTCTAATTGTTGACTTTTCCGACAAAGCCCTTCGTTAGATCTAAAAATTGTTTTATCGTTCATATCTTCATATTCGCAATTGAGAGATTTATTTTGATTAAAAAACCCCACGGAGAACATAGGCAAGATATTACAGTATTACTTTACTTTTGTATTGCATTACCTGTATGAGAAATGCAAATAAGAACAGCACGATTTTCATTTCTAAGTCACGCTGTTTTTCATTTGAAATTTGTCATTTACATGTTATGAAAGAAGCCTTTGTCCTTTGGAAAACAAAATCGCACGTCCGTTTCTTTTAGTGACGTGTCAACGATTTAACTATATCTCTTAGATTACGATAAGCTAGATATTCAATTTGTTTAACAGTGTTATCTTTAGCTCTAACTAGATGTTTGTTTTTTCTCTTCTCTGAAAAGCTCTACTATTGTTTTCTCATTCAATAGGTGGAATAAACAAAAGTGCTTTATTCTTAATATTTGAGCTTCATTCTTGATGTAAAATTCTTTAATAATAAATATTTGAAAACCATTGATTAAGGTGTCAAAAAATAAACAATAAAAACAGTTTTTTGAATAGATCTTTTTGTTTAAATAAAAATTAAAATATGTATGTAAAGATAGTTCATTCTCTACTAATTCTTCAGAGCTGATGATTTTATAACTTGAGTAGTTCATCTAAATTGAAACCGCAGAAAAATCAGCTTCAGGATAAAGCAAGGTTCTCACGAAATTTAATATTATACAAAAGGAGTACAGTTCAGAAATTGTTTTCTTCCATTGTATCGGATATTTGCTTTCCGAAAAGTATTAATATTTAATAAAGAATAATAAACATTATATAAACTTCTCAACTAATTCCAGAGGCTTGCTGCCATATGAATATCTTGAACCATGAAGTTCAAGCAAAAGTTTCATTTCTGAAGTTTTTGAAAGAGATTTTTCTCACAATAAAACAAACGTAAATATCTCACAAAAATTAATAAGTTAAAATGAAGTTTTATACTTAATATATGTAAGAAAAAAATAAAACTAATAGAGACGAGAAATTTTGCATAACATAGCACTTTACCAAACCAAGGTATTGTTCAAGATTTCTAAAAATCGGTTTTAAAAATACCAAAATTAGAAATACGTGAAACACAATATTATCCCATATTGACAATATATGTATATACTGAGTGTTTAGTAAATGCCACTATATGTTTAAATTACACCTTAGAATTAACAGTATTTTCTATAATCAGGTTAAAGTTAAAGTCAATATATAAAATCATAGCTTATAAGTAAAACTCATTTAGATTTATATTCCAAACAATATTACATTATTCAATAATCTAAATCTTAACTCAATTCTGTCAGTAATTATTTTTTATTTTTATCTTTACTTATTCCTTGATGTTACACGTACGTTTCCTCAAGGTAAAAATGCCTTAAATAATCAATTAACTGTCAATTCATCACTTTGAAGAGCATTCTAGACATTTCGTGTTAATATATTACGAGTACATATAGAAACTTGATTATCTCCTTTAACCGCCATTACAACATAGATTACTTTTAATTTCATGGAGCAGCTCCCCTAAACTAGATTGAGTAAAAGTGTGATTTGGACAGATATTCGTGAATGTATTTCTAGATTAAGTTAACTATATTTATCAATACGCTTGACAACACATTTCAGAACTAATGATAATTAATGACAAAAAGTTTTCGTTGACAACAACATATAAAATGAGCTTCCTGACAATTTCTTATTAAAGTAAGTATCACTTTTAAGTGCTCTTTCATCGGGAAAAAAATGCAGGACAAATGTAATAATCCTACTTTCCTACAAATGTCGAATAAATTTCTACATTTCAAAGAAATTAAAAATTGGAATTTTTCTTCCCATTTCCGCTTAACTTTATAGTGTGGCTAATAACCATAATGGCCTACCTAATTTATGTATTTATCGCTTCCGTTTCTGAAGAGCACGATCGAAAAATCAAGTGAAGTATATATTGCTTAAACGACCTTATTGCATAACTTTCTCACTTTCTTCTTAATATGAGTCCTTGCGAAATCTTAAAAGCACTAATTGAACCTCTACTTCGGGTGTCATTCTTGATTTTTGTCATTAGGAAGCATTTAAATCCGCTTAAAAATCTTGTAAGATTTAAGCGCGCAAATATATCAGCCCGTGTCTTTTGATTACCTGTAACAGTCAGTAACTACATAGATTCCTTTTAATTACTTGGAGCTGCTCCTCAGAGCTGTTGGTCCTGAAGATGCATTTGACGAAGACTCGTACCGTCTGTCTCAGAATCGTTAGAGCATTTCATCGTCTCCTGATAGCCTCGAGAAGGAATGCGCTGAGAAATAATTTACAAGAGGAGCATGTAACACTTATATATATATAGTATTGTGAAGGTAAGAGTGGGGTCTTCAACTGAATATTCTTGTTAGTAACCCAAATAGTTTCCGGTCGAAAGCTGATTCAGTCTGTGTTTGTAGTTAACTATTGATATAACCAAGTGTCTTGTTTTTATTTAGGAACTGTTCACTGAAATTGATACTACGTTTCGAGATTGATAACCACCACTATAAAAAGATAATTATACGACTCATCTTGAGTATATATACAATGAATTCTCCTCAATAATTCTGTATTGATAGTGAGATGCTCTTAAGATTTTCTTCAATGTCAATTAAGATATCCGAAGATATTAATCAGAAAGAGCTTGTAAATAACTTATAATACTTTTAGCTATTTGTGAATGTGAGTTTGTAGGCAAATTAATGTTTTTTAACCACTTAAACGGTTTGCCCGCACATCGTATGGGCTACTAAAATTTGATCACAACCGTTTTGCTCGTATGGTGCAGCGCACACAGGAATTTTTCAAGGGGGGGGGGGTTCCGGGGTTGAAAGTTCACCATTTTTGTATCATGCTCGTTTTGATTTTGTCGATTTTCGGGAACAAAACGCAGTAAGAAACTAATTATTGAATAAATGATTAGCATTAATTAATAAAATTAATCATTAATAACAAATATTTAATTAAATTTTTCATGCTATGTGTTTTAAATTACAATCAATCGGGAAAAAATCGAGGGTTTTGGGGGGGATCCGGACCCCCAGGACCCTCCCCTTGTGTGCACCACTGTGTACAGGGAATGATATTTTCTTCTTTCTATCATAGATTTGCACGTATTTTTAATGTTTATAGTGAGATTATTATTGCTAGTGTTTTTAAGAGATGCACTTTGCCCATGGTACTGAGCTCCTTCTCATCCAGGATTTTGTTTATGGTTAACGCGGGAATTTTTCTTTGAAGGCAGGAATTCAGATTCTTGTAAATTTTCAAAAAAAGGACGAGAATCTGTAAGACAATGTGCAGCTTGTTTCTTGTGAAGAAATGAAAATGGAAAGATAATAATAAAAAAAGTAGATTCATATTTCTGTCCCGATTTCAAAGTATGACTTTGTAGTATACCATACTTCAAATTGTTGTGTACTTATATGCACACACAAAATCTTCAGCCATTTTGTAAAATGTACTAACATGAAAAATTCTGTAAGTATGAAAGAAATTCTTTGAAGATATGTGAAATAGTCTTCATAGCATGCGTAGTATACTAATAAAAAGCAAAAAGGGAGAGGTTTTTATGTCCCATGCTTATGAAATAAAGAATAGTGAGAAAACTTTTAAAATGAAAATTAAAATAAAATTCTTCTATTTTCTCATTTTATTATGTATTATGCTTAGTTACATTCAATAAAAAATTTTGCCTTTTTTGTAGCATTTTGAATCAAAAAATTGACTGGTTAAGGGGAGTTGTAAACCTCTCTGTTTCTCTATACTGACAATGTTAAATTGGCTGTTTTCGATGTACCTTTTCTCAAAATCAGTTTTATGAACATGCTTGAAATTTTTCATACTATTAAAGTACACCTCTCTCATTATAATAAAATGAGCTTTTAGCTAATTATGAATTTTTTAATAAATTATGAAATATTTTATCAAACATTGCGAAATTTGACCTATTTTTTACTTAAAAAATTTGTAAAAATTAAATTTTTGAGTTTTTTACAAAAAGATCATTTTAGTATATATTAGACATCATTATAAATAATTCATAAAAAATTTACATACCTGTGAACAGTAGTTTCTCAGAAAAGGTACATAGCACATTAAAATTTACATTTTGAGATAAATTGATTTTAATGTATACAGTGAGACTTCTAATCGACTAGGAAATAAAAAAATAAAAGGCTCAATTTAAAATAAAAGATACATGCTTTGGTTTATATCGGTCGTTACACTTTTAAGCAAAAACAAAGTAATTTGTTTACAATTTTCGCCATTAAAATGGGCTTAGCCCAAATTCAATGATTATTTAAAAATATGTTTTAAGGGCTTCTAAATACCCTAGAGGTTAAAGTAAGGTGTTTTTTGAAAGGTTAAAATCTATACAGTTTGAAAATGTAAAAATCTCAAATTGTCAAAAAAATAAGAATTTAGCTTTCCAACACCCCTTAAGGGTTGTAATCATATTCTTCAAATTTGACTTGGGTATTGTGCAATGTTCAAATACAACATAGTTAAGAATGAGCTCTGAAAATTTGTTGAATATCAATATTTATAACAATGTAGAAAAAAAAAGTGTTCATAAGGAAAAGTCAAAATTTTATCACGTGCAGGTGTTTACATTCATATACTTATAATATTCAAGATAATAAAATAACACTCGTAACCAGGCATGTAAGTTGTTACAGATATTTATATTGTAACTCTTACTGTGTGTATGAGAGAGAAAGCAAGAAAGTACAAAGTAAAAAACACGTACACTTGCATGTTAGAGTGGATCGAGTTTTTTTTTTTCAGAATTTCAAAACTTATCCAGAAAAGATGTTCTATGGTACACAGATGAAGGAAAAATTTAAAAAATGTGTTAAGTACTGCCAACAAGGGGAATTTTAGGCATCTGAGCTTTTTTTATGGTAAAAATTCAGAGTAATTTTTGTTAAAATAAAAAACAAGCATTTTAGTATTTTTTAACATCTATTGTGATGAGAGGACAAAACAATTATAAGAAAAAAACACCAGGTACATTTAATGGATTTTTAGTATAAAAAATCTACAGTCGGAATTACTGTTTTCGATGAAGCCGAAGTGAAAAAAAAACTTGGATCACACCGACTGAGTTGAAGGTGGAGGGAGAAAGAGCTGGGTTATGAAAGCTGTATTGTACGTTGAACTATTCACTATTCAGTACTCGCGTATCAGTAATATGGAATTTAGGTTATTTATAAAGTATAAAATAATTATTTTGAGTCTAAAATCCTCTAACAAAGACTAAGTCTTTTCCCAATTTTTCGAAAATTCAACCCCTTTTTTGGCAATTTAAAATTTTGAAACAATTTTTTTAAATTATTTTTCTTTTAATTTCCAAGTACATTTTTCCTCATAGGTAGGTTCAGACTAACAATTCTTTTTCTCCATATAAATACGCAATCCACTCTAGTACGTAAGTTGAGTGTTTACTTATATGCATTTAGTACGAGTTCCATATAATTGCTATTTTCTTTTCCTACATTTCGACAATACTAAATATTTCTTTTATTAAATAAGAAAAATATTTAATATCCTGTATTGGAGATTTAACAAACAATAAAAAAATCAGTCCGAAAACTTAAACAAATTAGTTAAGTTTCAAACTAAACTTTTTTTCTCTAGACACGGGTGAGAGGATTTTATTAAAATTATATAACTTATATAAAGACAGTTGAAATAGGAGCTGTTCTTACGTTTTTATGGTGATTTCAATCCAATGTTTGGGGAAGCACAAGTAATAAATTTTTAAAATAATATTTCTTAAAAATTAATCGTATATACTGTGATAGATTCCTTTCCTTCTGTAACATTTCCCTCCATAATACATATAATATACAAAAGTTTTTTTTCCCTTATTAATAATTTCAATTAATCATACATAATAAAATATAAATTTAAAAAAGGAATATAATACCAAGCTTTTCTTAAGCATAAATTGATTCACAATTTAAATAGGAGTCTTTTTTACCTCACACCACAAGGTCTGAAAAGATCTCGGAGTATTAGAATCACATTGACTAAACAATTCGCTCATTTTGCTCTAATTAGTATTTTCGGTTTCTAACAGCAATGGTTTCCGAAAGTGCATCAAGTCAATCAAATATCGATGCTCCCCTAGCGTAACCAGGAAGCGGGAATTGAAGGAACCAAAAAGAGTGTCTCCGCTACAGCTGATGTAGTCCCGGAAGTCACCTTTTATCATTTCCTGATCCCAAGCCGCACTCCCATGACGTCATATGGCGAACAATTCGAAAACGGTTCGGGCTGCAATTCCGGGTTGCTAGGAATCGACAGGCGCTGGCTTTCGGGTCACCCCTTTCATAGCATTTTTTTTTTCAATTCTAAATTTTTTAGATATTTTATTTGAAACATGCTTGTAGAGACTGAAAAGCAGCATCCGATATAGTTGCATACTTTATAAGTAGGTAACGTATTATTTCTTTACAAGAAATTCGTCGGAGAAAATTTTGAAAGCTCTTCTCTGTATCTCTGAAAGCTCTTTTTTTGTATTGGTTTTTCATGTATTTGGAAAATAATTTTTTAAAACGGCATTAACTGCAGTTTAGTTTATATAGATCTAAAATATATATTACTGCTAAATATTTGGAACGTTTTTTTCATTGGATCAATACTGAAAAAAAAATGTTAATTTTTTTTACCTCTCAGTTTTTTTTAATATCTATTTAATTAACAATTTATAATTATATTACGCAGTAAATATTCATAACCCAAGTGGAAATTATCGTGTCTAATGACTCTTGTATCACTAAATTTTTTTAGAATTTCGGGAAAGTGTGTAGCATTTTCAATATGAATCATGTTGATGTTTTCTATACAAAAAATGCGTATCAGTAGAAAAGATATTGCTCAACAATTTCCTAAAATTTATCCTTGAATTCCATAGGATACACGAAGCTATCTATGTATGTTTTATACAGCTACATTTTTTTTTGTTTTGGAAAATAAATTGCTTATAAAGTATAAAAAAATTCTAGTAGTAACTTTTTCATACTTGCATGCGAAAACTTTCCATCTTTATTTTAAATTAATCAAATATAAAGTTTAATAGCTTCCGATCATCTGTGTCACATGCATAATTTTTAATCTCCAAATTCGATTAGTAAAAAAGATTATTTTTTTTACCAACTTTACTTCGAAAGCTTTTTTTATATCTTTTTCCTATAGGCTTCATGATATATATTTAACTTTTCTAAATAAAATCTATTTATTGCAAAAAAAGAGAAAACATTTTGCACTCAAAGTCATTTTATTCTAACGAGTGAAAAACTTTTTCCAACATAAAACTAGGAACAAAAAAAAATCAAAATTATGCATGCATTGAAGACGAATACGAGTATTATAAAGAGTTTGTACTTTTATGTCTTTTGAGGTTAAGTGCATATGTCGTAAAAACTGATCATTTTTAAGAATTTAGGTTATCCTAACTCCATGACAGGAAAGAGAGTCCCCAGGTCTATGTTTCGAAAGTTTTTCATGCGTTTATAAATAACTTAATTTTAATATAAAGCTAAAAAGAAAAGATGTTATTGAATATATAAGATTCATAAGCATCAAGGCAAATAATTTTATGTATAACTAACTTAAAAATAAAATATAGTCATAAAGTTATTTATAATTCAGTTCAGGGAATAAATAATTTAGCTGAAGAACTTAAATAAGCACTGATGAAAATTAACTATCACATATCGTACACGAATTAATGAACGCCATCATTAAAATTAATAATCATTTTGAAATTCAAAGAGCTTTAAAAAATTTTACTTGGAAAATACGTCGCGTGCCTACCATTTTTAAAGCTATTCCACTGATTAGTTCTTAGAATAAATATAATCCTTATTTCTTTCTGATATTTTTAGGCTTGGCTAAATATTGTATTCAACAAGTTTTAGTTTGAAATAGAATATGTTTTTAATTGTACCTGTAATTTTGAAGCTTTCTATTCATACAATCGATTCCGCCTAGTAAACTTTTCAAAATTTTGAAAATACATTTGTAATATACAAGATAATAATAATAAATAGAAATAGAAAGATTTCATTTCATAATTTTTTTTATTAGATAACTTTCTATTACAAACAAAACAATAAGTTGGTGCAGCAAAAACTTTTGAAAATAATAAAATACATTAAATATTATTATCTTCTTAACATAGTTTTAAATTTAAATACTTGTCTCCAAAAATTGAATTGTTTTTTTACGATTTTCATTAGAAAAGTAAGTAAAATTTAAAATTGGCAGTTTTAGTATTCAACTAAATTTTACAGATTTCGTGTAAAATGAAAATATAAATTTTACAGTTCTTGGTCTTTATCTTTTCTTTTATTTATTCCTGCCATTTCCTTGTTGTCATACATTTCAGCTTCTTTTCTCACTCAAGGGTGCTTCTGATTTCTACATATATAAATTGAGGTTTTTTTCAATATAATTCAATATATATTGCCATGGCAGTATTAGAGACAATTTCATTTTCCTAGTGCATGGAAGATAATCTGCAATATAAAGAAAAATTAATTGGAGAGAAACATTACACACACACATGAAAGCACATAACAATAGATATATTTCAATAGAAAACATAAAAAAAGTTAAAATCAATTTGCAATTTAATATAAAATGTTATTAAAAATTAGAACAAAACTCAAAAACACGAAATTTACTGTCATATAATCGTACCATAAAGTTTACTCGGAACGTTTTTCATTTTCATCTACCTAGAGAATTGGTAGTACTTAACTTGTTATGTAAAGTATAAAAATTCAATTCGCTTTTAAAATTAGAATTAGAATATCCGTCGTAAAACAAGTTAATCTTAAGTAATCTGTTAACTTATTTTTTTAATATATGAACTTATTCAATATGTATAGACATATATTGTTTCAATAATTATTCATAAATATATATTATAAGCTATAAATTATAATGCAAGTATTCAAAATCACAAAGGATGAATTAATTGTTCTAGTTTAAAAGCAATACAGTGCATTTTATTAAAATACTTATTTAATGTTTCACCTTCTGATTTTTGTTTTTAAGTATTCTTTAGAGATTACACTAAGTATCTCAAAAGGGTTTATTCTTAATTGAATGATTAAATTATGTAGTTAATTTAAAATCAATGAAATTATAATAGCTGAAATATGTATGTAGTTTTTAACTAAAAGTTATTTTAAACAAAACTGCATATTCATCATCCTAAAAATATCAATCATAACTATAAATCAAATATACAATAAATTTCTAACTAAAGTTAAATATTTATTTACGTTTACGCACATAACTGTTTGTATATTTTTAATATTTATCAACTAATGTAGCAGAAACAAAAGACATATCATGATTTTCTTCAGTGCATTTACAACAGTTCGAAATATCTCTATTCGTGGGTTAAATTAATTAATTATAAAATTTTCTTCATTTTGACTTATTTCTAGATAAGTAATACTCGCCCAATGGCTAAGTGGTTAGTGCACCACGCTTCCACGCCACATGTCCGAGGTTCAAATCCCGGGCAGGGCAAGGTTGACTCAGCCTTTCATTCCTACAGTGGATCGAAAAAAGGAGAACCAAGCTTGCTTGGGAACTTAACACTGAGGGTTTCACGTCAAACTGACCACCTGACCGGAACATCTGCTCATGCTCCTTAAGGTCCAAGGACGCGTATACTGAGGTGGACACAGCAGGCCTTGACCCTCATGGGCTGTCCCGCCATTGAGTTAAGTTAAGTAGTACTCGGTTTAAAAATAAATTTATATATATATATATATATATATATATATATATATATATATATATATATATATACAAAAAGAACAATAAATTTTAGTGAATCGTTTCATAACTCAAAATTTTGGTAAATCATTGCCTCTTTTTTCTTTTTTATAAATTCCAATCGTTAGTAAATGAGCTTTTTCTGTTTAATAAGGTTATAGGGTAATTTTTATTCAAATTTCTATTAACTTTTTTTAAGTAAAGGGCGTCCTTTTACAGTATAAATATCTATATTATTTTGACTGAATTGTTCTGATATTGAAAACTTTATATACGGGAAAGACTAATTATTTCACCTTGATTCCCTGCACACAAAAGTGGGGACTTTTCACAAGAATAAATTTCTTTTAAGTTAAACTTTAAATAATATGAAGTTTCCTTGAAGATGGAATCGAATGTACATGCATTTTTTAAACGCAAACATTAAGCCAATAATTTATTTTTCCTCAAAACACACAAACACACTTTAACTTTAAAATATAAGAACCTTTTTTTAAGTAATGTCTAGCTTGCAATTAATCTGAGAAATATTCGTCTGATAAGTAAAATGATATTTAATATTCGTTAGAACGAGAGAAATAATGTGTCGGCAAATTTTTCAAACGTTAATATTTTTAATTTCTAAAATAATTAAATTATATAATAATTTAATTATTATATAATTATATAATTTAGTAAGCTATTCAGTAATTATGATTCAAAACCGCATACTGATATTTTTGCGCATATAATTTAATAAATCTCTGTTACCTCGTTAAAAACAATTTAGCATACCTTTTATACAATTTTGATTGAAACGTATGAAATTATAAAAGCTTCAGTTTACTACTTATGGTATATAGTACAGAACAGACGAATAAATTTACTGAAATATACAAATTATTCTTTTTTGTTGTTAATTTTGAGCCTCTATTAATATTGCGAAGTGTGAACTCTTTGATAACTAATTTTTATTATTATGAAAAAGTTGGTGATTTTCAAAAATTCGAAGAGAATGTTAGATTAATTAAATTATGTGAACTACTATATGAGATTCAAAAAATTATTTTCTCACGTTTCGTAATTTGACAAGCAAATTTTGTAAATTTTAGAGATTATATTTTTTGACAAGAAATGAATAAAAATGCGTATTAACAATTTTACTAAGTTAAAAAGATTATCAGCAAAAAAAGAAGACAATGTGGTTAACAGTAAAAATGAATTTAAATTTGTGGGGGGCAGAGTTCTAACGTTGGTGTGATGGGAAAATTTAGCGAGAGGGTACTAGCTCAGGCATCGTCCTCGTCAACTGACCGCGGGTCGGAATAGTACCTTCCATCACCAATATAGCCCTCCTGTTACTTTTAAATGAAATTGTTGATAAACAAGCAATATAAATACTTATTTTGTTTATGATATAAATAAAAAATGTTAGTAGTATGAAAAGAACTTAAATCTTAGATATCATGAAAGAAAATTTTTGCATTTTTGAAGATATCAAGAAAGTTACTATCAGAAAAGTATTTATAAATAATCTACATGGAATGAAAATTTTCATTACACTCATAGTAATGAAATAATTGATTGATATTTAAAGCAGAATTTCAATAAGAAGAATATTGAAAGGAGATTATTTGATTTTCTACAGGTTCTTTTTCTTTTTCTTTTATCCTTCTGTTTCATTATATTTACATCAAATGATTCAATAGTATCACTGTAACTAATAAAATTCTTTACATTAAAACTTTAAAGTATTTTTGAAGAAATTTTTTTCTCTCTCTCTCTCTCAAATTACCATAATGTAAAGTATTTTTATAACGATCAAACCCACCCACCCCCAAATAATCATATATAACCAGAGGAGCTTTGTTTTAATTTTTTTTAAATACAGACTGCATTATAATGTATTAATTGTGATTTTTTACAAATTTCAACAAGTTAAAACACTGACTCGCTTTAGATTTTTTTAGTTCTACATTAATAATGAAAACTTTACCTACAATTCAACACTATTGTGATGTTCCATCTCTTTTTTAATGTGGAAAGTTTCTGTAAATATCAAAACATACTTATAAGGTTAAAAACGATGAAAGCATATGTAAAAATTCTAACATCAATGTAACTTATAAAAGTCTGTAATTCGTTTCTATTTCAAAATTAAAAAAAGAAAACTCTATATCTAGTTTACATTCCCTGTTTTACAAATTAAATTTTAGCTTTAATTTATTTTCTTACTTCTGACATTTAAATATATATTTAATCGTCTTGTTGGTAGTACATTATTTTGATATTAATATTCTTATGAAGTTAATCAGAATTGTATTGAAGCGATAGTTATTTACTGCTACTGCAAATTTACATCAATATAAAAAGTGTCGATTTCTCATCTTCAATAATAAAATATTTCTAAAATAACTTAAGTTTTGAATAATTGAATGCATTCCACTTTACACATTATATCTTATAACTATTTTTCTAGTATTTGATTGCCAATCATTTGCTTTCGTTTCCTTCACTAAAAAGTAAAGCTGACTTACATGGGAGATATATTGAGATAAAAAAAAATTATTTATCAGTACTAAATTCAATTTGCTTTCAATTTTCTGTCTCGATTTCTTATCAAATTATTCATTTTAATATGCCTCTCTGTCTACCTATCAATCTAGCTATCTCTCTTTAAAGATTATTGATATTTCTATCTATTAATAATTAAGTTAAAGCTTTGGGATCTATATTTCTTATTTGACAGTTTCTATTCACTTTCGAGAAAATTTATTAATATATCTTTCTATATTGTGTAACTTCTCTTGATTTTTCAATTCGTATTGCATTGAACCTATTTAAATATCTTATTTACGTTTTTATTGTCCCACATTTCTGAAAATGTTATTAAAATATAAATAACGTCTTTTAATAATATTCAGAAATTAGTAAGAAAAAATCAAGTTAAAGAAATTCTTAATGTAAAATTTGAAAACAATGAACAAAAAGTATACATTTATACTTGAAGAAATCAGTAGCTTATTGCGCTTAGAAACTATACTACCAATCCTTCTTCATGAAAATAAGGGAGAAACTACACAAAATAGGAAAATGTGTGTGAATGCATGAATTTTCATATAAGACCGATGAATATAATTAATAGAGTATTAACTATTTTAAATATGGATAATGAGGCATTTGTCCTGTACATTTATTTTACGAATGACCAGCAATATCAACGTTACGGCTAAAATAAAATTTTATTGGTATTCTTTCGGGAAAATAAAATTTCCTTTCAAAAGATATTTTTAAACCCTGTTTACTTTCCTCTTTCATTGAAATTTTCCAGTTCATGCTCTTAAAATCAATATGGGTAATCAAACATAACTGAGTGATGAAAGCAATTTGTTATTACCTTGAGCAATATACGCACTTGATAAATAAAGAAGCTAAAAATATGTATTTGTGTCTTATGCCAACATATCAACGCATTCTCCCAATATAGGTAAAGAGCAAATATTTTTGTTGAAACTCAGATTAAACAAATAAAAGACAGGATGATTTTTGTCCAATGAGAAACTTTCTAAAGCGATTAAACAATAAATGAGTTTTCTATTGAACTTTAAAAATAATCGGCAATCTTAAAAGATTTAAATGTAATGAGAACATTTTATACGAGACATTCTTGATCATATCTTGCCCCATTTTCTTATACTTTTATCCTTTATTTTTTTTAATTCACCCCCGATGGAAACGTGTTGAAGATGTTTAGATATACCCACGTAAAATATAGAAAAATGCTTATATTACTCAAATTTGGTCAAATAATTCAACTATCCATACGCTATAAATATTTAAATTAAACACTACTATGTAAATTTACGTTTCTGTATCTGAAAACGGCGCATATTTATTCACATACATGTATTGCATTGTGCATTTTATTATTCGAAGTTTCTTGGCTTGCATCTAATGTCTTTCAAAATTAGTCTTGTATTAAAATTATTGCAATGGATAGAATGGATAAATTTAAATTATCAGTACTCTTGCATATTTGATTCAATTTACGTGTATTTTTGATTTATTTCTTTATCTCAATAATCAAATATGTTCTTTATAATATAATGGTATTCTTAAGCATTATGTGAGGTCTTCAAAAGTTTTAAGCAATTAATATAAATTAGTATACACCCGTCATTTGATATGTTATTAATGTATATACTTCAATGTATATATATAATCATACAAGTCTCCGTTCCAATTATATTTACTTCATTAAATACCATAATATGCCCTAAATATGTTCCAAGGCATTGAGGCTATAAAATCTTAAAACAGTCCTATATTCCTAGTCCTAGGTTCTGAAATCCTAGATTCTTAGTCCTAGGTTCCAGTCCTAGTCCTAGATTCTGAGCACCAAGATACCCCCAAGTCATCTGGAATAACAGGCTCACACACACACAATTCTGACATTAAATACTACTGTACTTCAAAGTTCTACAGTTACGTGTTTTAAAAATCTGAGACATGATCTACCAGTTCTCATAGCTTTCTAGTTATTGAACCATTGCTCACAAAACTATTGCTTACAGTACTTTACACAACTTCCGAGTGACATTTCTTAGACTAAATCAAATAAAATTGGCTGGCTGAATCTAATCATTTTAACAATTACAAATATATATCATGTTTCAAAAATTTAAATAGATGAACATTATTATTTCAAATACTTGTATATCAGTTCATCAAAAAGATTCTTTGATTTTGAACTTAATTTACTCCAAAGAAAGTGTATTCAAATTAAATTAGTAAAACTTTCTACATAAAAAATAAAAATGAAAGGTTCAAATAAATAAAAGTAAAAGGAAGTTTGAAAATCTGAAAAATTTTATTCTGAATATGGAAGAATAACTTGAAAAATCCAAATTTGTACAAATAACGGGCTTAAACAAACTATAGTGAAAATAGCTTTACATGAAATTGAGGGAAGCGAAATATTATTTCGTGTTAAGCGATATTACAGAAAAAAACATATTTCAAGACAATTAAGTTTATTAGAGTATATTTTAATTACATTGATATGTATATATGCGTGTATTAAATAAAAATCAATGAAGCAAAGCATTCACAATACCTTAATAAAATTTAATACAAAATGTTCAAGTTCTCTGGGAAAAAAATATTGCTTGAATTTTTGGAGAATAATCTGATATATTTTTCTTTGCATTGTCTTCTTTAGCATCAAATTGACAGCAAATTGTTCGATGCTGTCCATTTTGTTATTCGTTTCACTCTTGAAACGTGCGTCTAAGTAACTGAACACACTTTTAATGATGTTCCTCATTTTAAATGACGTGGAAACAGGAGCTGCATTATTCATTTCATTTTTGTCATCGGAATCTGCATCAATGGTATTTTTTTAGCTTTAATCAAACTCCAAAATGTCTTTGTCTACCATAATTTTGGTTGTACACAAGTTATCATCATCTAATGCAACGAACTCTTCCAGTGATACTGTTGGGCAGTTCAATCTGGCTGGCGTTTTACGTATTTTGTTCATTCCCAGAAGGGAAATCTTTTCGTACTAAGCGATTTTTGTTTCGTGATAAGAGCGAAAAAATTGATGAAAATACGCGTTCTATTATTTCGAGTTAACCAATATTTCGTCTTAAGCATTTTCCCGTTAAACGATTGTAGTTAGAAACATTTTATTCAGAATTTTTTTTTCTAGGAAACAGTCACAACTTTATAAAAAATGAAAGTAAATTTGCAAAAATTAAGAAGAAAAACACTATATTTTTTTTCAAATTAATTTATTTGTTCATTCTTTGTTTCATTTTATAATTTACTACGTTTTGTTTTTATATTATAAAAATATCTGATAAAAATCACTTTTTATCCTCAAAACTGCTTTATTCTTCAGCACATTCCATCATATCTCTCACAAGTGTTGATGTTCAGAACGTGTTCTATTTTGCCTAATATGAATACTATGAACACGTAACGCATCGCATTAATATTTTACCTACAGCATCTAAGAATAGTATTTGACCCCCAAAAAAAAAATGAAGTCTTGGACATGCTTCTGTACTATTTTGAATATTAAACGCAGGCTATATTGTCCATGCCCACTTTTATAGAAGAATACTAATAGTCCTATTAAACAACTTTCAAAATATTGCCATTGTTGGGATTATGGAAGTTGTGAGTGAAGAAGTACCATCTCAGGTGAAGTCCCTGTCACTTGACTAAGGCTCAGAATTATGAAGTGTATTGGTAAAAGCTCTCGAGCTGCTTCAGATCGAGACGTTAGTCACTAATCAGATAATATACAGTCGAACCTCTATATAACGAACCTCTATATTGCGAACTTTTTCCAGGAACCTTGAACATTTCACCATTTTCTTCGTAAAATAACCTCTCTATAGCGAAGTGCATTTTCTACATAAGGAACTTTTTCTTTTGTGATTCAATTTTTTTTCTCCCTATATTTAAAGTATTTCTGGACATTTCGATTTATTTTCTCTTTAACACATTTTCTAGTGGTCATAAATCTTGAACTGGTTTTATTAGATCCTAACTCTCCAAGATCAATAGAATTCTGTTCGTTTCATCCAAGAAGTGTAACCTTTAAACCCCATTGTCCAGTTCACTAGAAACATTTTCAATATCCCTTTTCACACTCAGTGGAGTTGTCTCTGGTCCCCGTGTTCTAGTTATAAAATAATGTATGTTTAACACTACTTGTATGCTTTAAATTAGAAAATGTCCTTAAAATTCATTAATTTTAATATAAAATTATTTTCTTAATATTGAAAATACAGAGTATTCTTCAAAATTCTTTTTTCTTGTTTTCCTTGCAGTTTTTCTTTCTATCTTTTTTCCATGGGTAAGATGTATAAAATAAACTTATATTAATTTTAAAAAAGGTGTGAATAATTACTTTTTTTAATATATAGTGTTTATGAATTTAAAATTTGTTTTATGTGGTTTTTAAAGTATATTAAAAGATGAACCTCTAAATAAAGCGAATTTTCTATATAACGAACTTCTTTCCAGGATTTAGCAACTTCTTTATACAGAAGTCCGATTGTATTTTAAGTGCTGCAAATAAAGAGATTTAAGTTATCACCAAAAAAATTTGCATAATAACTAAAGAAAAGTTTAAAATTTTCATAAAGCAATCGAAGAAGAAAATTGCTAATGTAACCAGGAGCCCCTCTTTAATTTAATAAGAAAATATTGAAATTATCAGTGATTTTTTCAGCATAACTTAGGAGCCTTTTAAGTATTAATTCTGAGAAGAAATTTTGTATAACTTACATTCACAATAAAATTAATTCGTCTATGAATTGATGTTTTATGATGAAAATGATGTGTAATGAACGCACCATACTAAGTAATTTTTGTCGACTCTTTTAATATTATTTTGTTAATTTTCTTAAGTTGTAGGATTTCATTATCATTATTATGTGATTGGACATTTTCTATTCTTAAAGCCCTTACAAATAAGATTTTCGATCAAAATTAATACGATCTTCCTATATGTTTCCTATTTGAACACACATAAGTAATAAAGCATCATTCAATGTGATGTAATGACTAAGTTTTGAGATTATACAACTCTTTAAGGAGACATAGTACGATTTACATTTTTAATTTTAAAAAAATTTTGAGTTGCCTCCTATGTGTGTATACTATGTAAAGTAGATTTTGTGCTCAAAATTTCATAAAAAGCTAGCCATTCAATTTTTTAAGGAAAAAAATTTGTGAAGTGATTTTAAAATGCTACTCCTTCTCTACAAAAATATACGTACACAAATGAAATTTGATTTATACAAGTACGTCCAACTATATATAACAAAAGTTGGTATGGGTTTTGCGATAATGTGATTGGTATTTGTACAATACTTTTTATGAATGCTTATTGAAAATTCATCAAAAAAATATATAAAATTCTGAGATCAATTATTTTTAAAAAAAATAAGTATTGCTTTGATTCAAAAATGCATATCAACTTTTGTTACATGTACAATTAGCAATAGGTAAAAAAATTCAAAGCATTAGGCACAATAGAAAAAAAGCCTTAGCATTTTAAATGAAGACAAACTAGTTGTTTTATCTTTCCGAGATAAATAAGTTTAAGTTTTGATTTGCCATAGGGATGTGAATAAAAACGAATGTAAAATCTATCATAATTCTGTGTTTTTTAAGTTTAGATCTTTCCAATTTTGTGAGGGTATAGAAAGGAATGTAAAGAACAACTTAGGCTAAAAAAATTAAACTTGAGTTTTTTATCGATTTTTGTCAATTGAATCGTACTGTGTCCCCTTAATAAACTTACTATTAAGTGCAGCTAATTTTTGGTTAGGAATATATATTCTTTAAACTAAGACGTATTTCTTGGCAAACCTTAAATAAGAGTAAATGCTTTTTTTATGAGAAACAGATAAAATAAAAGGAAACCTACTTCATGCAGAATAACAAAAAAAACACTCTCTAATTCAATATATAAAGCTTTATTGAATCCTATGTAAATAAATATGCCATCACAAAAAAGCTGGAAAAATTACAAATAGCTTATATCTTTAGAAGTTTTGCTCGAGATGCTGGATACTCTAGTGTATATTCGTATTTTAAGGGGACTTGGCACCCTTTGAGCAAACTTCTTTATTTACGTATTTAAAAATTATATTTTAACATTTTATACAATGTTTCTATTCAAGAAAATGTTACCAGATGAAAGTTTTCATATATTATTCGCACAATTTTAAAAATTTAAATTTTTGAAGAAAATTGGGAAAATTTTAAAATCCTACTCCTTTTGTAAAAATTAATTTTTTGACCTGAAATTTTTTTATAATATTCTTATGGATGTTCTTAACAACTTTAGGGATCTATTTTAGAATAACTTCATTCGTTTTGGAGAAAAATAAAATGTTGATATACAGGCTAAAAATCAACGAAAAAGCCAACATGTCTTACATTTTTTTTTAAAGTATTCAGTTTATAGCAAAACGGATCTCTAATTTTATTACATGCTTTATTTTTAACACGCAGGAAAAAAATTGAAGTGATTGGTAAATAATTGTCGAAGGAGTAGCATTTTGAATGCACTAAGGTTTCGAAAAACACAAACTGAGAAAACCATTTTAAAGTTTATAATTCTGAAAAAATAATTATTATAAGCTTAATTAAACTTAAAATACCACTTTAAGATATTACTTATACGTTTTTCTTTAAAATAATTGCATTTTCATATGTTTTCAACCCACACATTTTTATAAATGATCAACTTTTAGAGAGTACTAAATGCACAAGAAAACTCAAGATAAACTTAAAAAATAATTTTTTTCTGTCACGACAGAAATTTTAGCTGTTTTTCTTTTTATAATATTAAATTATTACATTTGTATGAAAAATATATCAGGAAGAAGAACTGAAATTATAAAATTATTAATATAAAATGCCTTAATTTAAAAATTTTACATGCACACATTTCACAAGGAAGAAAAATTACATTATTGTATTGCCTCGGAAATATTCTGCTTTTAATACTACACATTGTTTTTTATAGTTATTATTTCTATTTATAAAATAGATTTTTTTTTATCATAACGCATTTTTTAGCTTTTTTTTCTAAAAAGGGGGTGTGGCTGAATTGCCTAATTGTTTTCAAATGAAGTTTTATTCAACTTCTAACTTTCCGACATGCACAAGTGATATATCAATCGAAAGATAATAATGCAAAGAATAAGATTAAATGAAAATAAAAAAAACGATAGGTTTGTGATTTTTAGGGTACCAAGTCACCTTAAAGATGATTATCTTATTGTGAATTGTGAGTAAGAAATTTGTTCATTGTATAACTGAATACTGCGTTTGAAGCTCCTTATAAAAAATGCTTCGGCGTTTTCTTTTAATAAGTAAATTTCCTATTTAAGATATAATTAAAAATTAATTGAAAAATACTATTAATATTGTATCCTTATTTAGAAGACATATATTGTAATTATCAATATTACCATCTATATCTTACCATCAATACATATGCCTTATCATCAATATATAACTTTTTTTTAAAATTTATCTGAATACTATTAGTCCTTATAAAAGAGAACTAACATTTTGTACTCATTGAGGTTGTTTTGAAAACCAAATATGTTAAATAACTAGTATTTTTATGATTTATTACAATCGATTATTGTGAATAGGTTGAGACTCTGGAGGCACATAACAATTTAAGACCCAGCCCGCAAGCTAATGCTGGAACACTCCACGTTCCAGGGGGTGGCAAAATTTTTTATTATTATTTTATCCAGTGTTAATGGATTTAGTGTACTGTTAGTAACTAGAAGAATGCAATATTTAAGAATAAAAATATTTCGAGTCTTGAACGGATAAGAATGTCTAACCCGCACAAACCCTCACGATCGGGAGATCTGAATCTTAAAGGGACATACTGATTATATTGGATTTCTTCATATACTCTGTTATCATCAAAAAATTAAAATCGCGAAAGGGGTATTTTTTCGTTTAATTCGAGTGTAAAGAATCGTTAGTATTTTTTTCAAATTAAAAAAAATGTTTTTGCTTTATTTTAAAATACAAAGGATATTAAAATTCTTGTCATATCACGAGCAAATGTTATGTATTTATAACCTATTCCGAAATGTGTTCTGACTGGCAAAATTACTAAATGTTTTAATGTAACAAAACATGGCACTAAAGACTGAAATTAAAGAAATTAATAGTCTAAATTTTGCCTTCCTTACTGAACGAAATAATGCTAAATCTTTCTTAGTAGCGAACATTATAATAAGGCTAGTAACTGCTTTGTATGCAATGCTAAATTTTTAAAAGCGAAAAGACGTGGACTTTGTCAAACTAGCCTTAGCTATATCGCTTCAAAAATCTCGAGGTAACCTTGCTCCAACAATTGCAACAGAAATCAGCAAGTTAATGCAAAAGACCGAAATCCCAATTATCAAATGATTATGAATGTCTTTTTATGCTCGGCCCTTACTAAGTTCCAAGGCAAAGAAGTAGTTTTACATGCGTGTCCCCGGAAAAGTCCAAGACAGAGGCAATTTCCTAATCTGAGTAGTCTCACAATTGAAAAGAGTGAGTGCAGTCATTAGCAAGGCGAAATTTCGCTCGACTTTCATCCGAGGTGCGGTTGAGCGGCTCCGGCTGAACGGAAAAAAAACGAGGGGTGATGGAATTAATCTGTTACAGAGAGAAAAGTCTTTTTCTGGCAGGCTCCTACAGAACACGCGCACTGAAGAGTTCCTGCCCTTCTGATATCGACCGGCATTTTTCTTTTATTTTTCCACCGCACTTCTTGTCTTGAGTTGTTGCTAAGGATGAGCCTGCCAGCCCTCAAATCCTCCCCCCACACTCGATAAAAAGTGTGGATGTCGCCCACTGGATCGCGGAATATTGAGCCCCGAGTCCAAGCTCCAATGACATGGCTTGCCTTACCACCTAGCTCCGCCCTCACCACATCCCGATCCATCCGCATCTCCATCTTCTTTGCAAAAACTCCTCTTCCGCATCCTATCCCTCTCTTTCTCTTGCGCGGTGTACAGATATCCCCCTCACCCTCTTCGGGGACGAAAGCAGTGGAAATAAAAGTAAGGAAACCGGGGTGGGAGGTGCATGCCAACAACATTTGCATATTCTTTTGCCTCCTTCGCCTTTCATAAAACAGGCATCGACTGTGGGCAAATGAGTTATTGTTTGGGGGAAAAGTTTGATCATAGCTCTCCTCCCTCCTTTATTTTTGCCTGACATGAAGGCTTCCACTTTTTCCTTCCCCCTCTTTCGTTTCCAACATTTTTGCACGCAGTCTCCCCGATACCTAATAATCCCGTATTTCAGCCTAATATGTAATTAAGCATATTTGCCTCACTGAATCGGTACCTAATTTGAATCGGAGTAATGTAGGTCCACGTAATATATTGTTTATTTTGTGATCACGTGTTTGCTCTTTTTAAACAACGTGTCTCAAAATATTCGAAACGAGTTCAACTTTGGGTATGGGTTGTTTTAGTGGTTAGAAAGGCATTCAGTGAATTGTGTTGTTGATTCAAATGTCCTTGATGATGGATGACATACATTCTTCAAAAAGTTTTTTTATTCACCCGTATACCTGTAAATGTTAATAAAGGAGAATCAAATCATCTTCATTTCAATAACTTTAAGAGAATGCAATATTTCTCCCAGCAATTCAAACCATCAAGAAGTACCCTCCCCCCACTTAAAAAAACGATTTTCGAGAGAGAGGGAGAGAGAGAGAGCAACTTCAATTTCAATCGATTTATTACATATCTAGTTGTCTTTAAATTTCAGAAGTGTTTAAATGACTATATTATAAGTGTTTAAATGACTACTCTCAACATATTGATGTAGTGAATCTGCGATTGCAAGCACTAAGACAATTTTAATTTTTAACAAAGCTTCTTAAGTATTATTGAAGTATTTATATGATATTGAAAAAAAACCTAGGAAAAATCAATAATTAAAATAATTTCAAGACTGTATATGACAAATCTACAATTTTAAAATCGAATTGTTTTAGTTTCATTTTTTAAATTTGAAATATATATTCATTTTTATCCATTTTTTCATTTTTCAGAATTTGATTGTAATTAAGCCAATTTTAAATGTTTAACTGAATAGACATAGAAGTAAAAAAAAATCCCCGGGGAAAGATATAATTATACTTCTAATTATATAAATATTTTTTGTGTTATAACTAAAATTACTTTGATAAGAGTTTTAAAAACACGTTATTCCATTTCATGAAACACAGAATTAAAAAAAAAATTTTTTTTTGAAACAGAGAATATACTTTTGGCTTTAGTTTAAATATGCATACACATAAGTTTCAAACAAGCTTATAGGCATAATACATATAATGCAAGCTTAAAAAATATTTTTTTCTAAAATCATTTGTTTATTTTTTATTTAATTTAAAAATCGTAAATTTTTAACTTAAACAGCAAAAAAGATCCTATTGGTTAAAGGTATTCAAGAAGTAGAAAAAAATTTTGAAATAAATAAAGTGTTATATTACTTGAAAATTTATTAACACAAATATTCAGATAGAAAATGATTGAAAGAAATTGCAATTATTCTTTTTATTCACCAAAGCAAATGCAATTTCCTTCCAAATAAGTAGCCAGTTGAAACTAAGACGTAAAGTATGATTTAATTAATTGAAGAGTTTATTACTGACATGATTAATTTATCTTTCTTATTTAAGATTATTTCAGCTATTAACCTGTTTTGATAATTGGAAAGTAATTAATTTACCGAAATATGTATCAACTATTTTAACTCATTCAGCTATATATACAATACTATATAATAAGTGTCTGGAAAATAAATTGGAATCATCATCTGTTTGCACAATTACATAGAAACATCTTTGAGCTTCAAGAAGGAATATCGAACCTCCAAATGAAGAGTTGGAGTGCTTTACATAGTTATAATTATTATATTTAAGAAACACATATATTCAGTACGGTCTCTATAATCCTTTTCTACTTCAAATAAATATTCAATGTCTAGTTTTATTTTTTAATTGAAATAATTTTTCAAAAAAGAGTAAGAATATATTCATAGTAAAAAATTATTATCACATTAAAAAATATATATATTTCTCATTTTTAATAATAAAATATATTTAACAATATTTACAGTAATGAAATTTTCCTTGAGAACAATAAAATTTCAAAATTTAATTTTCAGTATATATTTTCAGTTTATAAGCATTATATTCTTAAAATACTTTTTATTGAATTCAGTTCGTAATTTTCTTATCACAGACTCTGATCATTCCTTTTTGTATATCTTTTCTTATACAAATTTATTTCGATTCAGAAATTTACTTCCATTGAGAATATTGTTTTTATGATAAAAGTTTTTCCTCGGTCAAAAAAATAATATATTTTTCTGAAATTTGTAGAAGTCTTCATTTTTTTCCTAGTATTATTTTTTATCATTCTTTTAACTATAACAAGAAAAAATTAAATTGAGAAGTTTGAACTATTTTAAAAGAGGAAAAAACAAGCATACAAGCTAAAAACAGACAGATTAAGATGTGGTTAAGTATTTGATATAAATTCATTAATATCTGAAACTTTAAAATTTCTTTCAGTTCACAAAGCAATGGTTTCCTTTATTGTTAGCTTTTTAATAACAATAATTTTAACATTCTTTTCCTTTCTGTCTTGCCTACTCTTTGGAACTGAAGTAAATATTTTTTTTATAATTAAAAGCGAATTAACTTAGAAAAAAATTAACCTACAGTGAGTTTAGAAAATTTTTATTGAAAATGTGTATTACTTAATTTTATTTCTAATTATAAAAACAAAATAAATAATTTTGTGTATTTTATCAAATTATTTTTTAATAATTTTATTTTTGTTACTTGTTACTTTATTAAATTATTTAAAAATGAATTTTTTTTTAAACTTTTCCTTGTAAATTACTATAAAATAAAAAATATCCAGTGGGGATAAAATACTATAATATTATACAGAAAAGTAATCTTTTTTTTCATTTTATTCTTTGGAATATATAAAGAGCTCTTTTTCAAAAAGACCAATATTTCACACTTTACTTTTAACAGTATCCAAATCATTAAAAACTTATTTTCTTACACTTCAGCTCTGCATCTATGTCCTTAAAGAAATTATTTTTGTTTACATTTCCGTACCAGTTTTAATAATTATTAAAACTGGTACGGAAATGTAAACAAAAATTTCATCACTATCTATAAATTTCTATCACTATCTATAAATGCATTTATAGATAGTGATAGAAATTTTATACATATATGGAAAAATAGATAGATACATTCATACAAACACACTTTATAAATGCATGTTCTATATGACATTTATGATATTTAACATTTATTAGTGAGCCATTGTTCATTTGTTTTATGAAATTATATAGATATATATAAGTTTACAGAGCAACTTCAGATTATAATTTTCTCCTTGAATATGTTTAGTCAAGACACTATTTTTATTCATGTCAAAAACCATTGGGAAAAATAATTTAGAAAAACGCAAGAAAATACTCAAAAGAAAAGAAAAACATCATAACTTTATATTAAGAAAAAAATACACATTAAAATAACTTATTTAAACATCTTATTAAAAAAATATTTCACGGAAGCTTTTCTACTTAACACTTCCTTTTTCAATGGAATATTAGCTATTAACAAATTTACTGAAATTTTAAAAGTTTGTGTGTAGCGTCATACACAATTATTAAACAATTAGTGTATTATGATACACTGATCAATTAATGATGCCACACTTATCACTAAAAAAACTAACAGTTTTTAAGATTTCTGTTTGTTAAAAAAGGATATTATTAAATTAATTTATATAACATTATTTGTTAAAAAAAGAACTAGATTCTAAATTTATTTTACATTCTTTGAATAATTAAAAACTTATTTATTTATTTATTAAAAATCCTTAATTTCGGACTAATCTTCGGCGTATCTTTTGCTTATATGAAATATGATTATCAATAAAGTTATAACTCATGAACAATGCCTATCATATATGCACATCTAGCAATTATCGATGGGTCACTTAAAGAAAGAAAAAATATATGCATGAATAAAAAGGAGGGGTATTGGAGTTTGGCTCATTTCTTTTTTTCTTTTGATAATCTTGGTTTGAATAACTATGGGCATCCTATTTTATCAGATATTGATTAAGTATTGATTTGTATTCCTTTAAAAAATTTTAAGCACTCCCGTAGGAAAAATTTCTATATAATTATGTTAAACAAGAGATGATAAAGAATTAAAGTTTTATTCAGATTCAATTCCTTCCAGTTGTCAAATAAAAAGTTTCTTAATAAATGAAAATCATGTTCCTTTTGATTGATCTAATTAAAGTGCGTATAAATTCCATTAATTCCCTTTTGATTGATCTAATCAAGATGCTCGTAATTGGACAAATGTAAACTTGTTGTCTGAACAAAATTTATGAAAATATTTGCTCCAAGATAAGCCAGAGTAGAAAGTAACTATGTCTAATTATAGCGTTTCTTTCGTGAAGAATATTTATTTTGATTTGCAAATATTTATTTGTGAATTTTAACACTTTTGAATTTAATGTCTTTTTATCTCCCTTTTGCAAATCAATAAATTCTTTGCGTAATTATTTCCCTGATTTCATCTAAACTGGGAATATATATACTTATACATATAAACAAGAAAACTTGTAAAAGAACTTGTACAATTAAGAAAACTGAATAATGTACAACAGACATTATTGCTTGTTTAACTTTGTCATGTTACAAAGGACAATGTGACTTATATTTTAAAATATCCCAACATGATTCCGGAAGCAATTGCATTTAATAGTAAAATCCTTATATATAGCTTCCGGTTAAAATAAGAATTTTTCAATCGCAGCTCTATTTACAATCAATAGTAGTATTCAACAAGAATGAAAGAAAGGAAGAAAAAAATTTAAATTTACTACTAACTTAAAATAATCAGGAGAACTGAAATCAACCGCAAATGTATATTTTGTGCTGTTTGAGCTAATAATAAAACAATTTTCATTCATATTCCGAATTTAATGAATCAAAATAAAATCACTCAAATTGGATTAAGAATTTAAAAATACAAAGAGGTTTTCAGAATTTGTCTCTTTGCAGATCTTGTAACTAATTATATAATTATATAATAATACTGAAATGAATTTATAATTTTTTTGAGACTCTAGGTAGACTGCTTGTGTGCCGACAAGTATAGCACAAGGCTTACAAACGTAAGTCAATACTCAATCAATAGTAGTAGGAAGTTTAAAGTAGAAGGATAAAGGCACAAATGGACATCAAATGGGAAAAGAAACGAAAAAAATGGATGCAGATACAATAAATACAGAATAAAATACAAGATTACCCACATGCAAGCGGAGACATTCTGTAATTAAAATTATACAATTGGGAAGATTAGGAAACATTATCATACTAAGATTTTCAAAATAAAAAAATAAATACAGCATACATACACACATAGGTACACATGCAGAAACATATATACACATATAAACACCCATACACACCCACAAATATATATATATATATATATATATATATATATATATATACATATACTATATATATATATATGTATATTGACGTACAGTAAATGTTCGCAATATTATTTTCCCTTAATGGAATTACAATTAAGTATTGCTTTATTTATGAGGTCAAATTTATGTACTCAATACTTAAGATTTGAAAAGTTATATTAGAAAAACAATTGAACGAATGACTTAAAATTTTTGAAATTTAAAAATAGCAGAAAATATTAAGTTTGAAGAAAAACATATCTTGAACTTTTTAGTTAATTTAATAGAATACTTATACAAGTTTAATTCAACTTTTTTCCTGAAATTTGACTTTTTAAGAATTATTCATTAGGGGTATTCTTAAGTTCTTTATAAACAGAACTTCCGTTTCTACTTAACTTATTGATAAATGCTCACCTCGAATCTTCCGACCTGTTACGCTCATTGATGTCAACCAGGTTATAAAGCTAAGAATTTTTACCCTAAAATACTTTATTCTAATGTAAAAATCCTTTATATTATTCAAAGCCAAAATGCTATGTGAATGTTTCCTTCATTTTTCCCGTTCATTTCATATTGTTTGACAAACTTAAATAAAAAATAATAATTTAATTATTTAAATGATACATCTCTCAAATATATAAAAATAATTTTAAGAATGCAATTTTTGGGATGTTTGTTATTTGTTTACATAAACATAAAATACATTCAAATATATGTGGGAGACAGGAATACATAATAAATTTGATAAGTATACCAGACTTAGCACTGTATATGATAGAATTTCAGCAATTAAATACAGCTGCAACATTAATGTTTCTTGAATTAAAATGTTAGTATTATTTAATATAATAATCAAAGTTGTTTTAAATGATCCTCACTTGCTCAGACTTTCAAACATAAATGCCTCGACTATGAATTCAGTTTAATTATAATAGTGTTGTGTTTTTATTAGATATTCCATTTGGTTTGAAGAAAGTACTACTTTTATGTATAAACATAACTTTGTCTAGAATGTTTAAAAATTTCTTAAAGCAAAATATATTAAAATTTATGTAAGTATAGAGAGAGTAACTAAAAATTATCAAAAAAATTAATGAATAAATTATCAGTCATACTTTATGTCTGTTCTTTTTTAAGGGGAATTTGTTAAATGCATCAGCAAAAAATTTAAAAATAATACATCATATTTCCACACACACACAAATCATTTTTATATATTACCTCAATAATTAACATTTGTTAAAAAATTTATATATTTTTTGTGATTTTAAGATTTGATTTACTTTTACTTAACTCCTCAACTGGTTTGCCCGTATACCGTACGGGTTAACGAAAGCTGGTCACAACCGGTTTGCCCGTATGGTGCACGGGCACTGATATTTTCTACTTTCTTCCTTTGATTTGAAAGTATTTTCTGTATTCTTATAGTGAGATTATTAGATCTAGTGTTTTTAAGAGATGCAGCTTGTCTATGGTACTGAAGTATTTCTCATCTGGAATTTTCTTTGTGGGGAAGGTGGGAATTTTTCTTTGAAGGCAGGAATTTATATTCATGAAAAAATTCGATAAGAAACAGGGATGATCAAGGCAATGTACAATTTGTTGCTTGATAAGAAATAAAAATGGAAAGAGAATCGTATAAAGATATTATCTTTATCCTCGTGGCAATGTAAGATTTAGTATTTATAACACCATGCTTCAAATTGTGTGTGCACATATTTAGGCACACACGCACAAAATCCTCAATCGTTTGAAAAAGAGATAAGAAGATGAAATTTTTAGTATAAGTATGAGAGAAATTCATTTAAGATATATATGAAACATTCTTCATAGCATACAGAGTGTAGAAAACATTTACGGGGTTTTTGCGTTCCACAATTATAAAATAACAATTAGTTTGAAAACTTTAAAATTGAAAATAAAAATAAAATTCTTCCATTTTCGCATTCTATTAAATATTATCATTAGTTATATGCAATAAAAAAATGTACCCTTTGTGGAACATTTTAGGCAGAAGAACTGACCAATCTGGAGATTGGACAAGGAAAATTTGCTCATTAAGCTAAAATTCTAATCTCTAAATTTATGAATGACTAATTATGTATCATGCATTTTTATTAGTAAATTAAAAAAGAAACCCACACCTATATCTTAGAAGATTACTTCCCATCTACATGATCTTACAAAATACACCTGTAATGAGCACAAAATCCATTATAATATATTGGCCTTGTTATTATAACGATGTCAAGACTTATTCCAGCTTCAGTTTTGTGTTACTGCACATAATATCCAACGATTATGAAATCTGTAAATCAGACAAAAAAAGACGAAGAAGAAGTACCTTGTCCAAAAGCTGTCGCTGTATATAACGATGTCATCACTTCGATCAAAGAAAAGAAAGATATCAAATAAGATCTGTAAAATGGTGATATATCGTATCTTTTATTTTCTTATTAACCTTGCCACCATAAATAGTTTCATACTGCGGCAAGTGAACAAAATAAACAGAAGTTAATACCAGCTAACATTCCATATAGCATTAGCTCGTCAGCTAATAGACGTATATTCCTCAAGAAAAAGGAAAGGACGCCCTGAAAACAAGCTGGCCTTCCAAGCAAAGAAGTGTGTAGTTCCGAATGATGTGCACTTAACCAGTGTGGGACATTATATGCCAAAGATGGTTTCCAACTATAGACGATCTAGGAAATGTCACACAAAGGGACAAGAAAAGAGGACCCGCTACATGTGTGCGGAATGTAATGTCTCCTTGTGCAATGCAACATGCTTCTCATCTTTTCGTAGCAAATAATCGCCATTAAATGTAATTTCCTTTATGATAGTGAATGGTTCCTTGGGAAGTATTCTTCCCACCCCTAAAATTTAAAAGTAAATATAAAATTCGATAAAATAAAATATTTTTCCTTAAATGCTATTGTTTAATTGGTAATAAAACATAAAAACTGCGAGAAATTCTAAAGAAGAATAAATGGCCCACAAAAGGGTTAAGTGGTTAAAATCAATCTTGAGGTTGGACAATCAAAAAATAGCTGATTGAGCTAAAATTCTTATCTCTAAATTTATGGATATTTAATTATACATCATTCATTTTTATTCGTGAATTAAAAAGAAACCGACACCAACCAAAACTTTCTGTTGTGGCTTACATAGAACCTTTCAGCAATTTTTATACACGCCTTTCAACAAATTCATTAAAATAAGTAGAATGTATATGGCAAAAATATTTTTCTCCAATATTTCGAAAGTTTTTGGTGTAAAAGTAGTGGCCATGGACACTACAAATACCAAACACCGGAGCCAGAGAGGCCGAAAACGAGATAAGAACAGGGAGTTAATGAATGTCCCCGCTTTTAAAAATTCTCCTTTCACTATATGTTCTATCAAAACTCGTAAACTGATGATTGGTTTCTTTATCTGTCTGGATGATAGGAAAATATCATTCAAACTGAAAATCACTTAATAAATATGGATATTTTTACAAATAATTAGATTAGTTTAATTAAAAAGTACGACGGATTTTTAACTTCCAAAGCTTTTCCCAAACTTAAATTATTGTTGTAATAGATCTAGAGATAATTAAAGTTATTTATGTAATTGTTCAAAAACTAATGTATACTTTTTTAAATGTACTTTTTAAAATGGCTGACCTTTCTTAAAAAAGTGTAAGTAAAATATTAAATTTACTACTTTTACTACTTAATATTTTTCCAATTAAATATTAACACTTAGTTTTCTTCAGGTTTTTTTTTCGTTTTATAAGAATAGAAGACATTTTGTATTCAATGAAGATACAAAAGATATTCTCTGACTACTCTTGTAGATGATTTATTATCTCCATACTCAAACTAAATTCCAATCGTCCTCTCAATAAATATTATTTATTTAAAGTTTTGGCTGGACTTATATATATATGGAAGAAACTGGAAAAATCAAATAAGAAAATATTGGAAAAAAGCAATGAGGAAACTTGACAGTGATTGAAAAATATTTTTTCTAGTCTCAAAATTCCTTAAGTTCCTTTTAAAAAAAGAACAGATTTGGAACAAATTTGTACGAAAAATTAGATTTATTTTTATTCCAATTTTGCAATGTTATTTTTAAAACAAATGAAATATTTGCCCAATGAGTAAAGCGATACTTAAAAATAACAATTTTTCAGAAGTATGCTAAGACCTGAAGAACAGAAGTGGCCTTCTCAGAGCAAAAATTTTTTTCAATTATATCTTTTTGTAATTTCTAAATTTTCTAGTTACTTCAAAATGATTTTTAACAAAATTATCTGTTAAATATTCAGTTTTTAAAAATACAAAAAATATATTCTTTACGAGCAAAAGGTATTATTTCAGATGTAGAAATGAAATTACTTAAATTGCTTTAAGGTCTGGTCTTAAAAGTTCAGTATCACAACTGTTCAGAACTTTATTGGATTACATTGCATCCTATTTTCTTTGAACTCGCTTTTATATTTAGAAAAGCTTTATACCTCTCAGAACCAGTGGCGCACACAAGGGGGGGCCCTGCGGGTCTGGACCCCCCCCCAAAGCCCTTGATTTTTTTCCCCAATTGATTGTAATTCTAAGTATATAGTACGTAAAATTTAACTAATTACTTGTTATTAATGATTAATTTTATTAATTAATGCTAATTATTTATTCAATAATTAGTTTTTACTGTGTTTTGTTCCCGAAAATTGACAAAATCAAAAAGAGCATGATACAAGACTGGTGAACTTTCGACCCCGGACCCCCCTCCCCTTGAAAAATTCCTGTGTGCGCTACTGCTCAGAACCAACACTTTTCACAAAGTTAAGCTACAATAAAAGCATAAGAAGTTAATTTAAGTATGTAATTCCTTATGTAAACTAATGCTATTTTCAATAAAGTATAAAATAACATGAAAAAACTCCATATTGCACTTCATACTGCATTAAATAGAGCGTTAAAAATAGAATTCAAATATTGAAGATTGCGTTTGAAAAATTTAGATCCTTGATTCCCATTCCAAAAATCTCTTGATTATTTTTAACACTAGAAATACTGAAATTTAGTATATACCTATATTGCCTAAAAGCAGTCAAAGTGACCGCATTGTGAAAGAATGATTAATGTGTAAAGAAATTTATTTAAAATTAACTTTTGATATTTAAATATTACAATCAAAAAAATTTATTTCACTTGGAAAAAAATATATTTTAAAAAATTCTAAGAAATGGAGCATTATATATGTAATATTTTTTCTAATTTAAATTAAAAAAGCAGTCAAAATGGACTTCCTTGAGCAAGCTAGTGTTAATTTTATTCAAAAGGAATTTCTCTGATTTATAATAACAATTTATGGAAAATGTTCTTATCAGACCACAGTACTATGTGCGATAACTTGAGAATTATACTTAGAACTTCTAAGCAGAAAATTATGGTGATCAAAAATTCATGAGAATCTATATAATCATAGCATATTAAGAAACAAGTACCTACTTTTCTAAATTCATGATTAAGCTAAACTGCAACGTATAATCTCTTAACATCATGTCCTGTATAAATATTTTAGTATCTTTCTTAAAGAAGGATGGGAAATATAAATTAATTGATTTTGAAATACAATTATATAGCATATATGATATTTTCTTTTCAATGCTTGAAGGTGTGTTTTTTGGTATAATATTCAATTTGTATATCTCATTTTTTTAAAAAAAATAAAACAATAATCAAAAAGATCTTAAAAATATTTAGTAGAACTACAAAATCGAAAAGGACATTATAATTGAATTATTGGCTAATTATTTTTAAAAAAATGGTGGGAAATAAAGAATCTGTGCAAAATTTTCCGTACTTCTCAGCAATTTACCTCTTTCTGATTAAACAGGTATATGCTTAAACCATGCTGGATTTTCACGTTAATAGAAACTTCTCACTTTCTGTAGTGTATTTCAAGAGTTTTTAGTCAAATGAATTTTTCTTTCTATTTCGTTCGGTTGTTTAAATAAAAAAATCTAATTTCTCTTCAACTTGATGCACAGATTAAAATAAGGGAGCTCAAGTGAAAGGTACTCATAAGTTCTAAGAAACAAACAAACAAAAATTTAGAGAAATTAAACAGAATGAAGAAAAATCTCTAAAGTTTTATTAAAAACTATAATGAATGACACCATTATGAAAACTTTCGTTGTTGTTACTTATGCCACATGATCGACAAATAAAACTTTTAAACTGTTCTATCAAGTCAAGTAATATCATCTACTTGTGTGTGTGTCACAAGAATAAATACTAAGGTCATGCAGTTTAGTATAATAAGGCGAATTCTTAAGCATTTGTAGAACATTTAAAAAAAGAAAGAAGAAAGAAATGCGGATTTTGTTTGAATTACATTCAAAACTTGTTTAAAGAAAATATAGTGTCTTATATATTTCAACACTATTTAAAGTTTGTAATTCCAAAAAACATGTATATTCATAGCCACTTTCGTGGATATCACTAAAAAATTTCTAGTATAAAGTAGCCTCAAGAATTAACTAAACTCTTCGTGCTTTATATAAGCAAATGAAACAAATTTATTTCTTTGCACTAATCAAAATCCATCTATCATTGATCTTAATCTTGTTTTATCATAAAAGATTTTTTTTAAGTTTCTCTCTTATATCTCAAAAAAATATACTTAATTCCTTTTAACATAGTTTTACTTCATTATTTATATACTGACAGTCTTAGAATACCTCGTAAAACAGTTTTATCAATTTAATATAATCAAACCTCAATGTTTAAATCACAACACATTATCCCAATAAGTGTTTAAATTTCTTTGTGATATTGCTGATATCTAATTAAAGAAGGTGATTTGATACGCAAATATTAAAACTTATAAATAAAGTACTATCAAATTAATAATTAAATATTTAATTAATCTAATATGGGACTGATTTAATTTTGAACTGGAAAGTCTCTTGTGGTATACTTTGTAACAATAAGTATTGAATTTTATAATTATATATTAAAATAAAGGCTATTTTTCAAAATGAAGAAATAACGTTAGACATTTATTATAAATTTCAATTTAATTTTTTTTCACAATGAAGCGTGTAGTCATTCACGTATCACATTTATATCTAGCACAGCCTTTATTTCTACTTTCTGTCACAATAAAGTAATCTGTAAACGAATCACTTCATATTTTTTTGTCTATCCTAACATATTATTTTATCCATTATTTTCATATTTCTGTAATATCATTAATTACTTATTAATTCTTATATCATAAAATTTTAGTTTTCCATGATCTATTTATTTTATAGAAAGAAACCGGAATCCCCCTTAAGAGAACTTGGTAAACTAAAAATCACAAACGTATCGTTTTTTTTATTTTCATTTAATCTTATTCTTTGCGTTATTATCTTTCGATTGATATATCACTTGTGCAAGTCGGAAAGTTAGAAGTTGAATAAAACTTCATTTGAAAACAAATTAGGCAATTCAGCCACACCCCTTTTAGAAAAAAAGCTAAAAATGCGTTATGATAAAAAAATCTATTTTATAAATAGAAATAATAACTATAAAAAGAATGTGTAGTATTAAAAGCAGAATATTTCCGAGGCAATGCAATAATGTAATTTTTCTTCCTTGTGAAATGTGTGCATGTAAAATTTTTAAATTAAGGCATTTATATTAATAATTTTATAATATCAGTTCTTCTTCCTGATATATTTTTCATACAAATGTAATACTTTTTAATATTATAAGAAGAAAAACAGCTAAAATTTCTGTCGTGACAGAAAAAAATTATTTTTTAAGTTTTTCTTGAGTTTTCTTGTGCAATTAGTACTCTTAAAAAGTTGATCATTTATAAAAATGTGTGGGTTGAAAACATATGAAAATGCAATTATTTTAAAGAAAAACGTATAAGTAATATCTTAAAGTGGTATTTTTAAGTTTAATTAAGCTTATAATAATTATTTTTTCAGAATTATAAACTGGTTTTTCTCAGTTTGTGTTTTTCGAAACTTAGTGCATTCAAAATGCTACTCCTTCGACAATTATTTACCAATCACTTCAATTTTTTTCTGCGTGTTAAAAATAAAGCATGTAATAAAATTAGGGATTCCGTTTTCTATAAACTGAAAACTTTTAAAAAAAAAAAAAAAAATGTAAGACATGTTGGCTTTTTTTTCGTTGATTTTTAGCCTGTATATCAACATTTTATTTTTTTCTCAAAACGAATGAAGTTATTCTAAAATAGATCCCTAAAGTTGTTAAGAACATCCATAAGAATATTATAACAAATTTTCAGGTCAAAAAATTAATTTTTACAAAAGGTGTAGGATTTTAAAATTTTCCCAATTTTCTTCAAAAAATTTAAATTTTTAAAATTGTGTGAATAATATATGAAAATTTTCATCTGGTAACATTTTCTTGAATAGAAACATTGTATAAAATGTTAAAATATAATTTTTAAATACGTAAATAAAGAAGTTTGCTCAAAGGGTGCCAAGTCCCCTTAACCTACTTTTATTTTAAAAGTTTGCCATTATTAAATTACATCCACTAAGTTTCCTTCAAATTTATAAAAATCTCTGTTTCATAAAGTATTCTTTAAATTATATAAGTTGACATTAATTTGTAACCCGTTACCTTTACAAATTTCTGCATTTTTAGGTTAGTATTAAAATCATATTCTTTTATTAAATCGTAAGAACAAAATGATGTAAGACATAGATATTAATAATAGGAGCTACATTGTATGCGAAGTTTTTATTCATTTTTCATTTATTCTTTGGTTAATTAATTGCTTGTTAACGTCTTATTTTGAAGTAATACATGGGATATTTACTTTTTCTATAAAATGCTGTGATAATATGCACTTTATTTGGAGCTCTGAAAAGCAACAAATGATTTCATTCATCTATCTCTATTCTGTATAAATATTTTCATTTTTCATATATTGTCCTTTTAATGACAAGTTATTTTGTATTGCAAGTAAAATTACTGTTTTAACTGAAGAAAAAGTGTATATGATAAAAACTCAAATTAATATCAAATCAAAACTTGAACAACTGGATGGTGAGAAAAATTCTTGAAATTTCTATTTTTGAATGCTTTGTGTAATGAAATCTTCAAAATACCATGAATACTTTATTTTTATATACTTAATAAAACAGTATATAAGAAAAAATTGAAATAGATGTACCATTATATAAAATTGAGAGAGTTCTGAAAAATTTTAATCATTTAAAATCTTAGAAGTAAATAAATCGTAAAATTTAAATTGTCTTTTATCAACACGAAACTAATGCTAACCCGATTCCTTAAAAAATTAATTGAAGAATAGCTAAGAATTTAATTGGCTTAAAATTTGTTTTTAATACTGTTAACATATTCCGATTCATTTAAAATTTAATAAACCATTGCATTTTCCCCAAATACTTCAGTACATCTCATTCAGAACAATTTGGCTTATAACTTTGAATAGTCTCATTCAGAAAAATCAGTGCATGAAAAAATTAACAAATTTTAAACTTAAATAATAAAAGTCTTCAAATGTTTAGTTTAGTTTACATAAATTGTACTTCACATAAATATACTTATTATACTTTTTTAATACTTATATATATAACCCCCTTATATTATACTAATAGATATACAGATAAAGTATTTATACGTATGCCACATAAATCTTTTTTATTGTTGTTGTTGATTTTCTCCCAAATTTAGTTCTACGAAGCTCCTTTTACTGGAAAATGCCTTGAGTTAAACTTTTAAAAAAACAATGTTTAAGGTATCCGACTACTTGCGACAACTTCTTTTTGAAAAAATGGAGATATGGGGATTTTTTGTGATTTTTAGGTTTATTTAGTATATTTAAAAGAAAAATCGTAAAATTGAAATTAGAAAAAAAAATTTATTATTATTAAAATGGGAAAAAACTGGTGAAGATGTACAAAAAATTACATAAACGGGGCCCACTCTGTACAAAAATTTTTTGAACTAACTTTCAATTTTTCAGTTTTAATGCGTTACTTCGTTATTTGTGTTTGAAATTACCTTCAGGATAATAAATAGTTTAATTTTTACAAAAACTAGAGCACTCTATCTTAGTGACTATATGAAATTGCTTAAAAAAACAGTGATTATATTCACATAAAGGACTGTAAATTTTGAAATAAAACAGTTATTGATAAATCTGAAGGTCAAAACACTTCTACTGTTATATGAAACATTCACACAAAATTTCAGCAAATTATTTTCAAAACTTTTTGAGCAATCGCTGTCCCCGTTTGAGTTTTTCAAAAAAAAACCATTTCGAGTAAAACGCATTTTAAAGTTTGACATCTTGTGTAAAGTTATGGCATCTTCTTTTATTAAAACATTTGTAGTTTTTGTTCTAGTGAATGGACATTAAAAAACTTGGTATTTTTATTAAGCTAATAAGATGGTCTATAAAATAAAATCATAAAAAAAATTGTCAATTTTTGAAAAAAAACCCCATAATTTTAGGGTAGGTGGATACCTTAATACTTACCTTACTTAATTCAAACAAATTAAACAGAAAAGAAATGATATTTTTAGGTATCAAGATCCAATACATTAAATTTGAAATATTTTTAGCTTTTAGTTTTTTTTCCTGAATATTTACTGAATATCTTTATATATACTATGATTTTGGTCCACATTTCCTAATAGCCAACAACGTTTAAAAATAAAGAATAGAAAATCAGTTGTTAGTTCAATTTCTCTTGTTCTTGTTATTATACTAATACTGCCAAGTTTCAAATAAACAGACGATCACTTACATTAAATGTGTGTTATATACTGTTATCTCAAACATTTTATTTTAAAACCTTACACAGTATGAAATTCATTGTTGTGTAAATGCATTCTTATGATATAGTTTACAAATTATTGCAGATTATATTTTTGACATCAATAATTAATGAGATATTATGAACTATACTAACACTTACACACACACACACATATATATATAAATATATCTTCCTCTCGAGAGAGAGAGAAAGAAAGAGAGAGATTAAAAATTACTCCACCTTTATTATTATTTATAGCAATTATATTATTAACTCTACTCCTTTTAACTTCAATTTTATTAATTCTACAGGTACTTAATGTTTTTTTCGAATCCAAAAAAATCATTACTCTTAAAATATGTATACTTATGTAATGTACAAACAATTCTTTATTATTTTTTATAATTATATACCTACAAAAACGAAGTACAATACCCAAATTAAGTCTTACAATAATATTTAGTAACACAATTTTCTATACTGTCTGAACAACTTTCTTTCATGACTTTTGTAATGTTTGATGGTCATTTAATATGATTTTTAGTTTAAACAGTGCCAATGTTACGCACGTTTATAAGTAATTAAATAATACATTATATTTTATCGTGTAGTAAAGTATGAGCTTTGAAAATAAAAGCGAGTAAATACTCATAAAAAAATACTAAATCAATGTTTTAAATCCTTAGTTAAGAGCGTTCTACTTCGATCCTTGTCCATTTTCTAAGAAGAAAACAATAAGTATAAGGAAAGATACTCCCCATCCAAACCAAACAATATTAATAAGACCTCGAAAACGTTTAAAAATTAAAAATCTCCTGATCATATATCATGCAACTTTTCTTAAATACCCATTGCTTTTTCTTCTTAAGTACAAGCAGGCAATTTGGGCAGATTAGATAATGTATTAGAAATTATCACATTTTATGGCTTAACTGGCTTTTCAATGAAAAATAGGTCAACAAGAATTATTACAAAATAGTACCTCCGAACAGAGAGTTCTTTGGTCACTGTCAACCCTTCTTCTTTGGGAGACCTTTTTCTTAGAATTAAAATGCTTCTTTTACAACTTGAGGTCTTCGTTTTAGTAAATTTTAAGCAACGGAAGCTAAATCCTTAGACAGCTCTATATTCCAAAAGGCTTTCTTTTTGAATCATTTAACTTTAACCAGAAGAGTGCCCAAAGCATCCACGGGTATGAATATTTAAACGCATTCCTGATTAAAACGGGCGAATAAGGCCTAGCTAGGATGGTCTCCGTGAGAAACTAATATTTCTTCGCGATATTAACCAAAACAAGAGCGTGTGGATAGGAACCGCATTTCAAGTTCCTTCCTATTAAAATTTAAAAACAGTATTATTCTCAAAACACATGCGCTCTTTATTTAATAAAAGCCAGCCGTAGCGATTTTCAATAAGAGACTTTCTGTAACAGAATTTCAAATCTTGCGGGTATTTTACATTTAATAAAAAGTAAGCTTTTCTGTTGTGGTTCTGGAGAAAAGAATTTAATTAAGGATTTCCCCCCAGACATACTTACATTTGTTTGTAAGGCCCCATTGCTACTAGATATTAATATTTGGTCATTTAAAATTCATCTAACATGTATGAGATTTAATTCTACAAAAAAATTCTGCTGGTATTGAAGAAATCGAAATCCCTTAGGAAAATGAGAAAAATCTGTTTTTAAGAGATTTGTGATTTATTTTGAATTCTAAGTAATAGTTTTACGAAAATTTTTATGCTCTCACGAAACACCAAATTATTCAGTAAAGTGTGTTACCCCTTTATATATACTCTTATTTCTATAAAAAGAATTCTTGCGATCATTATTCCTAACTAAAATGTTTATATGCGTTGTTTTTTTCATTAGTCTAACTAATCTAGCGATCCTCTTTCATGATAGCTGCTATTTCAAAAAAAAATTTAAAATTCTGACTTAATGAATGTAAAAGAATTATAGTTAACTATTAGTTAAAGTTTAGTAAAAGCTTATATAATTTTGAACATTACTGATTAACCATTTTGAAAGTAAAAATCCTGCACTATGCAGTTACAAACTCAACGTTTTGAATTCCATCAAAACTACCTGAGGTTTTCCCAACTCCTTATAATTATATTAGAAATAGAAGATAATGTATGGAGTTTTTTGTTATTTTTGAGCTACAATCCATAGTATTTTCAGTTCTTAGTATGTAAATTATCAGCTTTAATTTTTTTGTTAGGAAGTCTATACATGCAGTTTTCAAAAGTATCTCTCCTGAATCTTATGCACTATTTTTTGCTCCTTTACATTACTGTGTTCAACTGCTTCGGAATAATTCATAGCATTCCAAAAAAAGTCACATGCATTTGAAACTTCTTAAAAAATTAATACATCTTTTTTTTTACCTTCAGGAAAGCGCCAGTGGTTTCAGATATTCCTTTCTCTCTCTTTTGTAAATTTCATACCTTAAAATTTGATAAAATAAAGATAATACAAATTCATTTTATTTGTAATTATAAATATAAAGAACTTCCTTATGTGGTTCTTAATCTAAAAAGGTTTTGTGTAAAATTTACTATAAAGTTAGCTGATTAATTTTTTTTAAAAAATGTATGCATAGTTTCGTACTGATATTCAAATGTTATACTAATTTCCCCATAAGTTAATGAAATGATTTCAAGTAAGTATAATATGAATAAGCGAAAAAAACTGGATATTCCCTATATTTAATACACAAGTTTTAGCAGTAAAATAGAATCTAGAAAGTATTCTGTCTTCCTGATTCTATCTGTTTTTTGGAGTGTAGAGCCAAATAAGAATTTTTTTTAAAAAATATATCATTGAAAGAAATCATCTCTAACTTTTGCAAATTGATAAGCATAGCTCTAACAGGTAAAAAATGAAACGAAAATTATCTCAACTAACTTGCAATCAACCATATTATTATGATATGGAGGGAAATAATGATTCAATGCTCAATGACATAATCATGAAAAGCAAATTATGCTATATAATTAATAGTACTTATAACACCAAAATAGATCACCATTCTATTATTTATATAACTAAATCAAATATTTATCTATATAGATCATTTAGCACTTGTGAGGCACAACCACTAATAGCTTTTTAACACTAGATTGCCCAAGAAAGTCATTTTGACTACTTTTTTATTTCAATTAGAAAAACAATTACATATATAATGCACAATTTATTAGAAATTTTTAGAATATATTTTAATTCCAAGTGAAGTAAATTTTTTTATTGTTAATATTTACTAATTACTTGTTACATGATTGTAAATAATATAAAAAATGCTAAAAGTTAAATTTAAACAAATTTCTCTTCACATTAATCATTCTTTCACAATGCAGTCATTTTGACTGCTTTTGGGCAATATAGGTATGTATTAATTTTCAGTCTTTCTAGTGTTAATTAGTACAAAGATCAAATACTGTCTCATCATTTGCACCAACTTCCTAAAGTTTAACTTAATATTTTCCTATCCTAAAGCTATTGCTTTAACCATCCTCCATAATAAATTGCTTCTCTTCTGGATCATAGAACTATAATTTTGAATAAATTAGCTTGATAACTGTTGATCTTCTAACAGTGTTCTAAGACCATGAAGGAACAGAATTATTTTTTTACCTGAAATTTAAGAATATTAACCCCAAAACATTCTTGAGTCAGCAAGAAATCGGAAAACTTAACTTCAAAGAAATTTCATCACATCCCTCTTTGAGAATTTTCTTCCTTTTACACTCTAAATAGATTATAATACAGATAAAGCATCTCTTCTTTTCTTTTCTGAACTCTACATCTACTTAAAAAATTAGATTGATTTTTACTTTAAAATGTTCTATAACTTTCTCAGTTAGCTTATAAACAATCCGTTAGTGATTTTTTTTTTTAGTTTTTTATTATCAAAATTTATTAATTTTCCCTCTTTTCTTACTGTTTTAAAATTCAAAAAAAAAAATTTTTAATTACTAAACGCAAGGGATCAATCCTTTTTTTAAAACATGTACTCATATTCATCCTATTAATTACATGAAATAAATATATCTTTCTCATTGATCACTAATATACCTTCCATTGTAATTGTGTGTTTTGTTGTGAAGGAATATTTGTAATAATACCATACCATGAAAATAGTACTTAAAAAAATCTTGAAATCTTAAAGAAGCAAAGTGTAACTGTTCTTCAGACCCAGCATATTCTGATCAAATTATTGTTTCCGTATTTATGTGAATCTAATTCGGCATCAGTTCTAAGCCGCACCCCAAATTCTCAACAAGTTTTTGTGAAAAGAGAAAAATAAAATAAAAGGGATTATCGCGCGATATCCAATTTTATAAAATCAAAACAAATTTGAAATGAGAATTAATAAGAAGTGAATAAAATTAGTTATTTTACCAACATTATAAACTTTTAAATGCATACATAAAGCTGTAATTGCGCCACTAACGAATAGTTTTTCCTTCAATTGTAAGCCTCACCTGATTTTCAGTAGGGTTAACATCGGAAAAAAATACGGCTTAGATACGAGTAAATACTGTAAATACAAATTTTATCGAAATTATATAAAACCATATATTTTATATAAAAATTTCATTTTTGTAGAGAAAACTAGAAAGAGGGAATCTATTATGCTACAGGTGAAAGAGTTTCCTAAAATATCGGTTGAATAATTTGACTAGAGTGTCATCACATTTACTTTAGAGCTGAAAAATTATAATAAAAATTTAATTAAAAATTTAACTTACATGTAACTCTTTACTTTTCAAGTTTATACAAAAGATAGTGCATTAAAAACCCCTTTAAGCAAAAAAAATGAATTAAATTAATTAGAACTCAAACTTATATACTTCCAAAAAATATCTGCTAATAATTTTAGGGTTTTTACGAAATCATATAAAATAGTAAAGATACTAAAATTATTTTTAAAACTATAAAGATGGTGTTATTAATTGTAAAAATTTTCCTGTTTCACAACTGGTATTCCAATATATTTTACAATTGAAAATTAGCATAAATAAACGCATTTGGGATATCATCAAATTTGGCAATGTGCCTTTATTCACCTATTTACACCCCCAACAAATCCTACTAAAAGATTAAAAAAAATCGAAATTAAGTCTGACTTTTAAGTTTGCTCAAGATATCTCTAATTTCCATTAAAAAAGGAAAAATTTTGTAATATCAAGCATATTTTATAACATTCTTATATTTTGTATTTGATATTATATATAAACAGACAGGAAATTCATTTTTAACAATAAATGAAAAAGTTTTATTATTTGACGTATATTGTGACTTTACTGGACCTATCTGTTACTGACATTTGCCAATTGTACATCAACTTAAAGTAAAAGTTATCATAAATCACTGACAACGTTTATAAAAATTTATATATTTAAATATTTGTTTAATCGTCCTCTTTTTCTTCCATTTATACAAAGTATTCAAAGATTAGTAACAACCTTAAATTATATTTGAAAATTAACTATGAAAAAGAACTTATTTTTATTTAATTCATAGCAGAAAAAGATATTATTTTGAGTTATTTATACAGGATTAAGAAAAGAACAACAACGCGCTATATATATATAACTGTAAAAACTATACTTAATTTATTTTATTTTATTTTTTATGTTTTATATAATGAATAAAACATTAAATATTTGTTGCAAGTTTAAAATTGTCATAGCTGAAGAACTTCGTGTTCTCCAAATCAAAATAAAAATTCTTAGAATTGTAGTCAACATTGACATATCTTTAAGAAAGTAAAGATTTTTTTAAGATGCCTGACTAGTGCAAAAACGTCAATTTTGATGAAAATGATGATTTTTTTTTTACTTTACATTTTATATAGTTGAATCTGCTTTCTAAAAATAACTTACTTTTGTCTGTGCTTCAATTATTTATGAAGTTATAACAGATTTTATGTCAAGAGAGAGCAGCAAAAACGAACCGGAAGTTAGATATCGAAACCGGAAGTGTTTGCATTTTAATACTTTTTTTACACTTTTTTTGGTGTTTATCGAATTTATTTAAAAAAATATTAACTTAGGTAAGGTAATGACGGGATATGGAGATATTTTTAAAAAATAATTTGTTAGTTTTAAGTGAAATTTAGCAAATAAATTTGAAAAATTTTTGTCATTTTTTCATTTTCTTATGCCCTGGCTTCTCGATTTTTTGCTTCATATTTACCTTTTTATACATATATTTGATATAAAACTATGTTCTTAAAACCAAAATATTAATTAATTATGCCTAAAGCAAGGTCTGAGAGGTCTAAGGAATTTGCTTCATCATTGGTGCTAGAAGTAACGAGAATGTTGACACAGAGCTAATCCCAATAATACTTAGTCAGCTAGCTGGTGACAAAAAGTTGAAATCTATTCACAAATGTTTCAAAATTTACTAAGAAAGCCTTTTTCAGTAACATTTTATGGAGTATTTTACTTAAAGATACAATTATTGAACTTGAAAAAAATTATTTTAGGTGCATTATTAACGTTAATTCCTTTTAATTTGTGATATACAGGTTTATTATCATTATATATACATAATTAGAAATGCAAATACTTCCCATCCTAAGATCTTGTACATGGATTTGTAAAATTTGATCTGAAACGCATTTTAACTTCTGTGGGACACCCCATAGAATATAGAAAATTTTCTCGGGAAAAAGAAAGCTACATAGAAAACATAATTACTAAAGATGAAAAAAATTCAAAGTGTATTCATATGGAGGATTTAAAAACTCATCTTTATATGCTTTTCATTATAATTTCTTATAACCTTTGTGATAAGCAATATTTTTTAAAAGAAATTTTCGAGAATATTTACTGACAAAATAACACACATTAATATATTTTATATTACATTTTTCTTAAGCTCTGAGATACTTAATGGAAATATATACCTATTTTTCCATATAAAAAATATTATTTTTTAACGTAATAAAGTTTTTCTAGTGTGCTTTTTATATCTCAAATTTGTATTCAAAAAAACTATGCATTTTAGACGTTAAGAAAAGCTTTTTTGATTCTATAAAATTGGTAACAAAATTAAAAAAAGAACTTGAAACAAATATATGATACTGATATGGGCTTATAAAAGGTTTATTATTTTAATATAAAAAAGTTTTAGACTGTTTTAGCTGCAAATTTTTTTAAGATTTAGATTTTAAATCTTTAAATGCGTTTTTCTCCAAAACAGATTTTTCCATATTTTATCGCATGGCAAACATGATATCTCAAAAAGCCCTTGAGATAATTGCATGAAATTTAGCATCAGTGTTTATTATTATAGTATGCATGTTGTGCACTAGAGAATAAGAAAAAACAATATATTTATCTTTTTTATAATTGTTTTTCTTTGTGATAAAAGCTAAATTTTTTTTAAATTTTCCTTTTGTGCACTTTTTGACCCCTAATTTTGTGATAAATTGAAATTACTCAAAGACGATAGAGCAAAACACAGGTAAACGCTTTCTGAATAAAATTCAAAGAGCGTTTTTAATCTTATATATTAGAATTTATTTTACAGTGTTTGCCGTGATGTGCAAAAAATGCCTAATTTTAACCTGAAATTGTTCATTTTTTTACAAAAATATATTGAAAATTTTTTTTCTTTGTTACTTTTATAAGTTTTCAGTTATAATCAAACAAAAAATGAGTTTAAAAATGAACTTTCAGCATTATTTCAAAAAAATGTTTCTGCAACTAGTCAGGAACCTTAAATATCATTTGTAGAATGTATGTAGAATAGAAAACATTGAGAACTAGTAAATAATATCTAAAATGAAAATTTTTCAAAAAAAAAATAGGACTAAAGTAGTATTTAATTATTCTTCACTAGATGGTCTATATATTTTCATATGGAAGAATTTTTCGTATGTTATTCTATTCAACATTAAGATTTGTAGTTATCTTAGTATATTTTGCAGATTTTATTTAATAAAATCCATTTATTTCATTTAAATGCTTAAAGATATTTCCCTGAATTAAATATTTGTATACTGAAACACTGTGTCTGAAAATTAAGCATTTTAAGACAGGTATCGTTTTTGAGTTAAAAAGCTTTACAATGATGTTATTCAAAATGCATATTTTTAAGCTGCGAAGCAGTTTAAAAATATATTCTGTGTAAAAATCTAACATTCATACAATAAATAATCAAAACTCTAAAATACGTATATATTCCAACAATCATGTATAATATTGTATCTTTTTTAAAAAAAAAATTATAAAAATCTAAACATTTCTATTAACTATTATTTGCTTATGCAAAAGTTGGTTATCAGAAATAAAAATATATGGAATTTGAAAGGTATTGAATTGTGTTTTAATATGAAATGAAGTGAATTTTTATAAACTTATTTGAGTGAAATCATTCTGCATGAACGGTTTTAAAAATCGCCAGAGACACAAATATCCCTATAAACCTCAAAAATATTGTGAAAAAATTTACAAATATCATACTGATTTAAACCAATAATATACAGGGTGAGTACAAAGAATAGACCCGATTTTAAGAATCATATTAACTTGTAACCATTACACATATTACAATAAGTGACATAATTCTAAGGAGGAAAATGCCAAGTTTTTTTTCTTTTATAACTGTTCAATGTATGACCCTCTTATTACACGGTATACATCAAAATCAGTAATCCAGTTCGTTCCTTACATTTTGTCGCATCACTCTATCAAGAATTAGTAATGCTGCATAAATGCTTACTTGCCATTCTATGTTATTTTCTGAGTCAATTGCAAATGATACGGCTAGAAATTTAATTTCTTTTCGTAAAACTTTCTATACTTTTTTTCTGGGCGTTCCATGTTCACAGGTGGCAACTCTCGTTGACTTCCAACAAAACTCTGCCTCACCCTCTCTATTGCTTTTTTCTGAGACTTTGGGCTGGCCTCTGCTTTACTTTTTACACAAGCAACTTGTTTTCTTGAATTGGTGATGCTATAGCAGAATGCTCTTGTTGGATGGTGCTTCTTTCTGTAGCGATTTCTAAATGCACGCTGCTTCGAAACAATTGAAAAAACTCGTGCATACTCTAATAAGTATGAACTCTTCTCTGTCATCGTTGCTATGCTTGTATCTCAAACTCAGTGATCAGGATTATGCTGTTGATCATTGAAGGAGCAAAAACTTGGTATACTTCTCTTTACATTCATGCAACACTTATTGCAATATATGCAGCAGTTTCGAAAATATGATTTTTTTAAATCGGGTTCATCATTTGTACTCACCCTGTATATATTCAATTATTCTTAAGATGATAGATACGTACCTTTATTTTTCTTCAAAGGTGTTCTCCTTGTCGGTAAAAAGTGAAAAGACTTCTCTTATTAAAATAATACAATAAAATAGTAGCAGTAAAAAGAAATTTGTTGACAAGTTCAAGCTTAACATTAAACAAAAAATTTATTAAAATTATTTAGAATGCAGATTACTGAAAAGTATGTCATCGTAATTGAGTGTATTGTTGGACTAAACAGTATCGAAAAAGAAACTTTTCTGTTCCTTATCAAGATCTCCTTTATCTACATAAAAGACTAAATTTATACCAATATTGACTTACTGAAAAAAGTAATGAATAGTAGCACAACACCAAAACTATAAAAAGCATTCAATTGTTAATATATTTCGAGAAAATTACATAAAGTAACATATTTAAGTCAGTTTCTTATTCTTTAAGTTCAATATAGTTTTCTTAAAATTGCCTTTTTTAAACTGAGACGTATATTTCTAAATGGGGATAGTATCTTAGTATATTTGCACGAAGACCTTTGAAATTTTATATATGTTTAATCAATTGAATACATTTCATTATATTAATATTTTTTTAACTAAATTTCTACAATTTTTATGCGATGTTGACTCATTCCTTATAAGGGCTTGATGAAGATGTAAATTAGCTGCAAAATTTTCTAACGCGTGTTTGTGTGTATGTAGGAATATTCCACACCTGTGCCATATAAATATTAACTATTTCCAGTCACAAATACTCTCGTATAATATTTAGCTCATCATTAGAACTAATTTTAGATAAATGTTTTCGTATAAAATAAGGTATTAAATCATTTTAAATTTTCGTGCATAAAAAAATTAGCTTGAGATGGTAAAACTTTTTAAAAGGTTTCTCTTATAACACAAAACAAAATATTCCTTTATTTAAGGGAAAATATACCTAAATCTAAAATAACATTTTGAAAAGGTTGTTTGAGAAAAAAATTCAGAAGGTTGTTTGAAAAATACCTCTTCACTCATACCTTTTTTTAAATAACTTTCTTTTAAAAATGGCTCTTTTAAGAACTCAAAAACATATTTATTTATCATATTTAAGTCTAGAAAAAGGAATTAAATAAATATATTTATTAAACTGTAGTATTAAGATGATACATATTTGTAGTGTTAAGATGATATATTGTTATATATATATATATACATGTTACATTTCAGTTAAAAAATATTTCTTAACTATATTTCCATAAATAATCTTCATTCATTAAATACTATTATAAGGAAGTTGCTTATTAATTTGATCTTGAAGGATCAATGATTAGAGTTATTTGAAAATCAAATTTATTGTTACGAGAAAATAATCTGAAACTACAGGTGGTCACGAAATAATTCTTAAATTTGAATTTACGAAGTATGTATAAATCGATAAATTTTGTAATTATTATTTCGTATATTCTAGTTGATTTTTTTTTGCAGAAGATAGTATTATTAAGTGAGGTACATATATGTGTATGTATTCTAAAATATTATGACTTAAATATATCTCAGTATACTTTAAAATGCAAAATATTTGGAGATTTTTAACATATTCATAGACTTTCTTCAAATTACATGAAGTAAATTTGCATTTGCTTTATTATTGAATAAAAATTGCAAATAAACGCGTAATAATTTGACAAAAGATTGTGTCTCTGTTCCATTTTACTTAAAATCTATTCTTACTTTGATATAGTCAATCTTCTAAAAAGACTTTTTCCAAAACGTTATAGTTTCAATTAGTAACGAGCTTTTTATAAATCAAAGATTGTTGTGCTTGTTGCTGGCAATACAACTTAATACATTAAATATGCATGTACTGTCCCTGTAGACTATTTGAGCAAATGCTTTTAAGAGGTTCAGATTATCGTATAGTAATAAATAATAATAAAATAATATACACAGATTCTCTATCTATCAATCTTTCTCTCGCATCTCACTATATTTTAAAATTATCAAAATCAACAAGTGTTTTCAGGTAAAATACAAATAAATAAATAGTTTTATCTAGAGCTCTTACGTGCTGGCTACTCGTAAATATTTGCTTTTAATCGTTACTGATAAGTGTTACAGCATGCTTAAAAGACTCTCAGAATGTATACAGAAAGAAAAAACTGAAATATTGTGTGTACCAAATAAGATAATCAAATTGTATCCTTAAGTACAATGTATATTTTAAGGTATCATTCAATAGTCAATAAATTCTCTAACTGAATAACAAAGAGTGAGTAAAATGGATGTCAAGTGTTATAATTATACGCTAATAATTAATATAACTAAATATATAAACTTAATTAAATAATAGTTATGATACTGTGAGCGTTAACGAGTAAGCAAAGTTATTAATTTCTGTTAAAGAATTTTAAAAGTAGGAATCAACTTTTTATAAAGATAACCAATAACTAGATATCTATTATATAATAAAACTATATCGAACTGAATGTGGGATTGCAACTACATATATATATGGTTACAATTAAACACACAGTTTATTTTTCAAAAAAAATTATATTAAGCTATAACTTTATTGGGGTAAATCTGGACATTGACTAAGATTGAATATTAAAAGTATACAAGATGATAATGCACAAGAAATTGAATTTCAGATCGTAAATTCAAATCAAATGAGAAAAGTGAAGCTTATAGAGAGAGAGTAAAACAGAAGTGTTCTAAATTTTTGAAAGATGTTGTTAACGTTGTTGCTCGATATTATAGAAGTTTTAAATGTAACAACTTCTAAGTAAAATATCACAGTTTGTTGGGAATATAATGCTCAGAGGTTCTGAAGCATGTGAAAAAAAGTACGGTGCTCTAAGTGCTATATCAAATTGTTCCCTCCAATTAGATCGCGCAAAACTACACAGAAAAGTTGAGATGAAAAATCCCACTCTCTTCTGCTGAACTTCCATTACAGAATGAATAAAAAGGATGTAAATGAACGGAAAATATTGCACTGAGAAAAAATATAAACAAAAAGGGGGCTAAATTTTGTGTAAAAATATTTTAAGCTAAGATGAAGCCCATAGTGTAATTAGTATTTTAAGACCAAAAAACCTAAAAAGGAGAATATTTTTAGTCATATAAAGACACTGATTATTTCAAAAGGTATTGAGAAATCAGTGGATATTTTAAAAGGTAATTATCCTATTATAACATAATCAATCCCTTATTTGAATTCAATAATCCCTTATTTGAATTTAATGTAAAGTATTAAAAGCATTTTGAAATTAATGCTTACTTGCGGTTAATTTTGTTAATATAAAACCACCACGAAGCCCAATGAAGTAATTACAGGGGAACTATTTATCTTACTAAAGAATTTATACTAAAATCTGGAATGTTAAATACTGAGTGATTCTCGGGAAGTAGAGATGGTTGCATAAACATTTAAAGCGTTATACTTTTATTAAATAGCTTTCTTCTAGTACGCTTTTATCTCTTTAACTCATATATAATCTTGTATTACTTTATTAGTAATTGTTTACTGCTATCTCTTACGTACAGGACTATATTGTGATTTTTTTTTCCTCTCAAAATTATATTTTGCAAATATATATGCACCCAACTCTTTTCTTCACGGTCTTTTTTTTACACGATTTTGAAATAACACGGTTCACCAATATACTTTTTTACACGATTTTGAAATAACACGGTTCACCAATATACTTTTTTACACGATTTTGAAATAACACGGTTCACCAATATACTTTTTTACACGATTTTTTTTGTTCTAGCACAAATCTTAACAACTTGAGAAACCAAAGAAACAGTGGCTAATTGCATATTTTGCAGCAAAAAAAATAGCCATTTATAAAGAACGAAATTTTTTGTTTGAATCACAGCCGACAGTTGTGCTAGACATATGACGCATTTACTTATGGTAGCATTTTTTTATCCATTTCATAATAAACGTGCACGCTTGTTATCATGTATCGTTGAATAGTTGTTAATTAGTAATTTTATTCCTAATTTCAATTTGAATTTTTATATGTTGTATGCACTAATAGACTAAATTTTCACTGAACACTAATTTTAATTTCTTTTTGTGATAAAAATGAATTGTTTTATATATATGTAACACATGGATTTCATTAATACTTTTTTGTACGGTTATTTGGAAAAATATTTTGAATTTTTTCATCTTACATGACTTTTCAAAGTTATGGAACATATCCCCAAATTTACCATAAGTCGCGTGTACCATATGTTGCGTATCTACCGCGTAAAAAGAGAGTTGGATATATATAAATTCTATGATCAGCCAATATACTATAAATTTAAAAAAAATTGTGAAAAATAATTATCTGTAAACTATATGATAATAATAGGCATATTGCCGATTATTTTTTTAGGTTCATTTCTGTATTTAAACGAATAATTAATGGTCCTTTGAATATTTTTTTCATAGTGAGATATGTACTTAGATAAACTTTCTTTTGAAGGTCTTTTATAAAAGTTTTCTGTAAGCTGCTTTTATAATCAATGTATTTAAACATCTAGTGCATTAAAATTTATATTGTATCAATAGAAATAAAATGGTACAAAAATTATCTACTACTCAAGCTTACATGCTTTAAAAAAACAATCGATGGTCACAAATGATACAAGAAGTTACAAGAAAATATATTGAACTAATCATTAATTATAATTTTAATTTTTTAACTTCTTTTCTTGTGGGAAAAAGCCAATAGTTTGTGAGGTATCGGTCGGTAATTCCATATTTTTCTCTTTTCAAAATGATAATAACGATACTAAATATCACGAAAAATAAACTTAATTAATTATGAATAGCTTTTTAATCATATTGTGAATAAGACATATTTTAAAGAAATTTGCATTAGTTATATTTGGAAAAAAACGTTGCGTGTAGGAATTTTTATCATGATCAATCAATTTGTCAAACTAAACGTATATTAAACAATGATTTCTTAGACTCATAGTTGTTTCAACAAAGGATCCTACCAAAGTGGGAAGACAACCAATTTTGCGCTTTCGTCAGTCTTCTTTTTTTTTAAAAAAAAAAAAAAGATTCTTCAAACTGTAAAATTGAACGATCTCGTTTACCAACCTCGCTAAAAGTGCTAGTTTATTGTGTCAAGTAAATTTTGTTTAGAGGTTGGCTACTTACTCCTTTTAACCTCTCCCTTCCACCTTCTGATTTAAAAACTAATCCAACTACCGTCTATTCTATGTAGCATCCGAACAAGCCGTTTCACTCGAACGATTTGATTGAGTTCCAACATCCCTCGTGCTTTAGCGCGCGAAAAGAGTTTCCCTGCAAAGAAAAGTTCTTTACGCTATTGCAGTCCCGTATCACGTGATGCCTTGGTTTTTTTACAACCCCCTTCATTTCCTTCCAGAAATAAGGCTAAGTGCCAAATCGATTCGTTTTATCTTCCTCGCCAGGATTTTGTTCCCCTCTTTTTCCTTCAAGAAAAGGGGGACCCATGCGAGGGTGGGGGTAGGCGAGCTCGGAAGGAGCATCTCCCGAAAATTTCCGGTTATTTTCATTTTTCGCCGAAGGAATAGGGAAAAAAGCGGCAGAGCGGAAAGGCCTCTAATTTATGCTTTCTCCTGCACCCTAGAACGCCTTCCATTCCAATTAATGGCATCTTCGGAAGCAGATAAACCAACAAAAAGGACAATTAAGAAAAGCTCCGCAATTCCCTTACCCGATCGATTCAAGGGAAAAGAAGAGAGCGCCTTCCCTCCTTTCCTTACTTTATCAGCACCTTTTTTTTCCCCCAGCGAAGCCTTCTTCTGCGAGAGCAAAAGCAGCGACAGAAAAGCACGGAGAAGCGCCACCTAGCGGAGACGGGATGTGTCACTCGGGAGCTTGGGTTTTTCTTCTTTCTGTAAGCGATCAAATCCTGGCAATATTTAGGTTAAGTAGCTGACACGATCGCTGGATCATGTTTGGTATAAAAATATCTTCCAGCTATTCCAAAAGCAATTATAATGTATGTACGTCACGTGTGAAATTTTGAGCATTTTCTCAAACCATCATTTGATTAAAGAAAATTTTTGATAAAAGGAAAAATATGCACTTTTATAAAGCGGAAGCTAGACTTTGAAAAAAAAGAAGAAGAGAAGAGAATCTCTTTTAAAATGGGAGGGAACTACAATAAGGAAAAAGTGGCTTATTCAAAATGCCCTGCACTTGTAGTTGGTAAAGTGGTTATACATGGGTGTAACCACATTCGTTAAAATAGATGCATTTCCTCAAACTTTGCATCTAGTATGTTTTGCTAATTAGAGATTTCTTACAAATTATGATTCATCTAGATTTCCGTTAAAATATATCGTATTTAGAAAACATACTTTCACACACACACGTTAACTATTTTTTAAAACCTATAATGAATGTTTTATTTTTATTTTGTTAATTTTGATTTGTGCGTTTTATAACGAAGAAAATGTAAATAGTACATTTAACTATAAATAACAAAGTGGATATGCATATTCTTTCTTGTAATCTTATTAACTTCTATTTTTTTATTTATTTTATTTTTGTTTTTATTATTTAAAATAAAAAAGCTTACAATTCTTTGGACGAAAAAAATGTTTTTTATATTATTTTATTCAATGTTCCACCTTTTATTCCTGGCACAAAATGAAATATAAATTGAGTCTGCCTGCATATAGTTGAAAGCTATTCCTTTTTCCTACCTACTATTACTAATTATCTGCTTGAAAAAGTATATCTTCTGAGTACTTTACTTCATCACTAAGCCTCAGTCAGTTAGATAAAGGTCAGCCTGACTAAACAAGAAAAAATAAACACCTACTCTAATAGAACTTATAAATAAATTATAGAATTTTGCTTACATAGATAAAAAAAATCATCCATTTGTCTTCCCAAAACTTAAATTAATATCCCACACCTATTATTAATTTTTATTTATTTTCATTGTACCTTGAGAATTTTCTGGAATAATACTTATAAGCCTTTTTAACGTAAACATCTGCGTTTCATCCGAAACATAATATTTAAGTTTTAAGTTACCTTTATTTTAGCATTTTATGTGCAAAATGTCAAACAATCCTAATCAAATGTTACTGTTCTAATTCATTGAACTGATTGGTATCATTTGATTACTCAAAGCTAATAGCTTATCGTTATTACTATTATTATTGTTTTTATTATTATTTAAGACCATATTACCCAATGATCTCTCCATAATAAATAATTAGCTTTTTGCTGTACTTTTAAATTGCATTGAGATACCTGAAAATGGTTTAGTTAACCAACTTAGTGATTAATAATTTCTGTAAGAATAATGATGCATTATTAGTATACTTAAACAAAGATTTTATTCACATTATTTTATGTGGAGTTGATATCAAAATTAGATTTGAGAACAATAATGAGTAGAAAATAGGAGAATATATAGTTATAAAATAATATAGTTAATATCTAAATTACTATAAAGACTCTCTTTTTTATAAAGTTAATTATAGGGAAAAAGTTACACAAAGATTATACAAATCTCCAAATGTGAAATGAAAAACAACTTCTGAGTATTTATTGTATTTCATTAAAGAAAAATACTCCATATAGTACATAGTATTTTAATTAATTTTTTGTTGTTTCTGGCAAAAAAATAAATAAATAGCTTTTGATAAGTCAATTAATAATTTAGTTTATTCTTTTTACATGATAAATTTCTACATCTTAATTTATTTCATCCAATAAAGTATCAGACTTTTATAAAGTTTGATGTCATTTTCCTTATATATACTGTGAATCAAGATTTCGAAGTTCACCTCGAATAACCCATTGTGTGACAATAATGTTATTGTTAACTGAAATAAAGTATAAAAAAATGTAT